>VYXC01013331.1:543778-767856 GCA_013397175.1 Platysteira castanea | reverse complement strand
TTATATTATATAATTATTATATATATTATTTTATATATTATTATATAATTATTATATAATTATAATATAATGAAAATATATTATATACTATACTCTGACTATTTCATATGGGAAACTTGGCTGTATGATATTCAGGTTTTCTTCCCTGAAATAGTATAAAACAGTGTAAGAACTATTAAATTATTTGACTTAACATTGTATTGAAAATCAACACTCAAGTTCCACTGGGAATAGTCATTTCTTGAATTCCTTTTTTTTTTCATAGGTTAGATCTTGGTTTGTTTATCTTTAATTATCTGTGCTATGACCCGAGATCATTAATTATTTCTCTACAAAACAAAGAAATTTTTTTCTCAGTGATTTCTCATCTCAGTGATTTTTCTCCTGACTTAATAAATATACATAAGAATGTGAACTAATACTTAAAAATCTCCATATGAATATCAGCCACAGCTAGCTATTCCTTATGGGAAATGAGAGTTGGGAGGAGTGCTTCCATGTATGAGTGGTTCTTGGAGGTTTCCTTTAAAGTGTTTTTAGTGGACATTTTTACCTTGCTTTCAAAAATATAGAAATAGAACCACTTAAATAATCACTCCTTAGGTACTCACCTGATCACATAAGTTTGGAAAGAAAGCTTCTGATTGACATAATCTTGTTCACTGAGCAAATTTCAATCAGGGTTGTTTGCTTTGTGTGAAATAATTCAATCCATATACAGAGAGAATAAAATCCTAAAACTAATAATAAGGAATTAGTTTGTTTTATGCATAAACTCGATGCATTCACCCAACAAATCAAAATGCCAGTTAGAAATTCCTCCATTGCTCTAAAGGTTATTCAGATATTCCTAGAAGAAAAGTCCAAGGAGTTCAATGAAAAATGCTGTCGTAAGTTACTCTGGATGTCTTATTGTCATATTCTCTGTCTTCATATGAAGTATGAAAATATATTCTGAAACAGGAACCAGGAACCAGGCAAATGGCTTGTCAAAGCCTACAGGGTCATATAAATTTTTATTTTGGCTCAATGANTTTTTTTTTTTTTCAGAAATGCATCAGTATCTGTGGGAACAGTTTTTTTTCTGATAAATAAATAAAATTATACCTTCTTATTTCCTTTCTCTCTCCCACTATATCTTGCTGTTGGAAAAATTAAATAATGAGTATTTTGTTGTTGTAGTGCCTGTGATCTATTACCTCCTCAAACAATGCCTTTTAAATATCGACTTGATTGCACCTGAAAATCTTGCCCTCTGATGGGCTTCAAATGCCTAAACTTGTGCTAATAAGAGAATCTTCTCTTCTTTTTTCATGACCCAAATAGATATGCATATTTGATGAGAATGGGGCTCATGGGAAGATGCCAAACGCCCTTTAGAGAGTAACTGGACTGATAAAATGGTGCTCTGGTTAGAGAAACACTTTGGCATTTGTTTGGAATCAGTCATCTAGTCCTCCCCAGGTGATGTGTTTTGCTTGGCTCCCCTGGTCCTTTCCTGTCAGATGAAACTGAATATGTTCCTCAGGTAGGCACTGAATATTCTCCAGCTAGTAACGGGCCTTTGGACAAGGAGGTCCAGCTGCAACAAGTATGAAATAAATGTGCAGGGAATGATGTAAGTCCCTCCACATGATCTATTTAATTCTGTAGGTCTGTCCCTCTCTGGGTCATGCTCTCTGTTACTGCAGCCTTAGCCTCTCCATTTTACAACTCATGGCTTCAAGACTGAATCCTTACTGCATTTTGTAAGTCCACCATACCACAGTCCCCCAGTCCTTATGATTGGGGAGTTTTTTGGCAACATCTGCCATCTGCCTATAAGAGTACCGTAAACAAGAAGCATGTGCAGAAATTGTGCTGCTAAAAGTATTCAGGGCACATAGCTCTAACGAAATGTGTGTTCTTTTCTTGTTTACTCAAAGATCTGAAAATCCTTCTCTCTGAAGGAAATCTCCTCATACTTACACAGGCAATCTACATACGATCAGATTTCACTGAATATTGATCTGATCCCAAAGTATTCTGCTTAAAATTTTGTGTGGACATTTATTTCATATAGGAAAAGTAAAGAGTGAAATTATATTATATACTATATATATTATATAATTATTTTTATATATTATTTTATATATTATTATATAATTATTATATAATTATAATATAATGAAAATATATTATATACTATACTCTGACTATTTCATATGGGAAACTTGGCTGTATGATATTCAGGTTTTCTTCCCTGAAATAGTATAAAACAGTGTAAGAACTATTAAATTATTTGACTTAACATTGTATTGAAAATCAACACTCAAGTTCCACTGGGAATAGTCATTTCTTGAATTCCTTTTTTTTTTCATAGGTTAGATCTTGGTTTGTTTATCTTTAATTATCTGTGCTATGACCCGAGATCATTAATTATTTCTCTACAAAACAAAGAAATTTTTTTCTCAGTGATTTCTCATCTCAGTGATTTTTCTCCTGACTTAATAAATATACATAAGAATGTGAACTAATACTTAAAAATCTCCATATGAATATCAGCCACAGCTAGCTATTCCTTATGGGAAATGAGAGTTGGGAGGAGTGCTTCCATGTATGAGTGGTTCTTGGAGGTTTCCTTTAAAGTGTTTTTAGTGGACATTTTTACCTTGCTTTCAAAAATATAGAAATAGAACCACTTAAATAATCACTCCTTAGGTACTCACCTGATCACATAAGTTTGGAAAGAAAGCTTCTGATTGACATAATCTTGTTCACTGAGCAAATTTCAATCAGGGTTGTTTGCTTTGTGTGAAATAATTCAATCCATATACAGAGAGAATAAAATCCTAAAACTAATAATAAGGAATTAGTTTGTTTTATGCATAAACTCGATGCATTCACCCAACAAATCAAAATGCCAGTTAGAAATTCCTCCATTGCTCTAAAGGTTATTCAGATATTCCTAGAAGAAAAGTCCAAGGAGTTCAATGAAAAATGCTGTCGTAAGTTACTCTGGATGTCTTATTGTCATATTCTCTGTCTTCATATGAAGTATGAAAATATATTCTGAAACAGGAACCAGGAACCAGGCAAATGGCTTGTCAAAGCCTACAGGGTCATATAAATTTTTATTTTGGCTCAATGAATATTTGAGTATTTTATAAGCAGTTGAAAACCTCCACATACAAAGACTGCAATCATAAAGTGGAGCCTCCATATTCTAATAATAAAATTATTTATACCAAGTGGGGCAATAACGAAAAAGAGATTGAGATCCTTTTCCCTCAGAACAAGTGAATATATTTCAATCAAATTCTTTCTTACCTGTGAGAAATACAGACTCAAATACAGCACTCGAACCTGGGCAAAAGGTCTAGCCATAGTAAGGGAAAGCAGTTGCTCATTTCCTTGTTAACTACAATCTATAAATTGATTTTGAAACAACACACTCCAGCTTAAACTTAAGAGAAAGTCACAACTAGCTCTGGACAACATAAAGGATAAGTAAATAGACAACAGCAAACTAAGAAGAGAATGGAAATTATGCTAGTCACTTCAATGGAAGCAAAAATAAACCATAAAGTTTTACTACAATAATAAAAAAAATTTAAATCGCTTTCATAATTTCATTCTTCTTTGACTATTATGATTCATCTTTAAATACTTTCCTTTAAGCCTAGCAGATTTTGAAGTACTAAATTCAGGCACTAAGACCACAGAGCTACCTAGGTACTCATCTCATTATAAATAAATTTTCATAAAAGGTGCTCTCAGATCATTAAGTATGCAGTAAACCATAATCGTACTTCCATACTGTCTTCGACTGTGTCATGTATCAGTTTTCTTTCTTCTAGCGAAATATTTCTTATTATATTGAATTACAGTGAAGTTTTGGAGAGGGAGTTTTTCAGTGTAAGATTTCTTTCTGATGAACTAAAAGGCTTACTGACAAGGGCTTCTTAGTGGTTAGCTCTCTTAGTAATATATTTTCTAAATATGAACTTCTGTTTTACAGTCACTCTTTGCTTGCAAGTTGAACTGCTTTAGTTTAATTTCTAAATGCCAAATTCTCAAATGCTTCTGTACAAGAGTTGAACAAACTTTCCTAATTCCCTAGGGAAGGCCATTGTAATTCTACCTGTCCCAGTGTCATGGAGGACTGCTCATCCAAAATAGCAGTAGCAGTGTTCTCAGTGTTTGTTAACACTTCAAGAAGTGCTAAATGGGTTATCACTTGTCACTACAAAGATATCAATAAATATCCACCTGATGAAAACATCTTTATGACCTGTCATTAACTAAGGCTGTAATCTTCACTGCAGTTAAAATATGCATTAACTAGAATTGCAAATTAAATACTCTAATACTTGGAAACAGATTTTAAAATGGTAAATCAAAAGTTGTTGCTAATGTCACGCTTAAATGCAAAGAAATATACTAATATTTAATTTGAAAATATTCACAAATGTAACAAGAAATTTGTGTACGCTGGTCTTTCAGTAGACTTCAGAGTGCTGATAGAATTTTCCAAAAGAATCGTTTGTAGAGTTTGTCTTCAAGAGCAAGGCCAAGCTTCTTAGAAGAACACCTTGCTTGTATCTCCAGAACACCGGTCAAACTTCTGTCTACATTTCTTCCTGTGTAGCTGGCATCTTTATCTGTGTCTTCGTAAGATAGTGTGACACAGGGCATGGGTAAGAGTGATGTAAGAAGGGCTGACTTCAAACTGTGCAGAGCTGACACCAGTAGTCTGGAGGAAGCCAGCACTAAGCATACCAAGTACTGTGAGTGCCCCTCAGATTGATGGGGTATGTGCTTCTGCTGGAAATGGCATTTCCTGGCTTTGGAACCTTCTTTGCTCCTACACAATCAGTTTTGGTCCTCTATAGGTAACAGAGCAGGAAGGTGCTCCCGTGTTGAAGATTCGCTTTTTTTAAAATAAATACTCAAAATCTGATGAGACTTTTTTTTTGTTTGTTTTTGTTTTTGGGCTTGTATAATTTACTATTAAAAATGGCTGAGATTTTTTAGCTTATCTTGATTTTTACGATTCTTCACTCATGAATGTGCTTTCAGCTGGGCTATTTATTAGCAACAGATTTACTAGTTTAGCCTCATGGCTGTAATCCAGACAGTGTTTTCGTGTCTTTAAACCACTGAGTGTTTAAAAAAAGAAGAGCTGGAGCTGTGTAGTGTGCTGATGTAGTGTCATAACACTTCCTGTATTACATGATTTATAATGTTGCAGACAATTGCTTCTGCTTCACAAAGACTCATCTTCCTCAGAAAAAAATATAGATTACTGCAACAAAAATGACAGACATCTGTGCTTTTTCCAGAATAAATGAAAGTGATATGCCTACTGTGCGCAGCATATAGCACTGGATCAGGGAAAACAATCAGATTACCTCAGAACAATCAGCGTTTATCTGTCAGTCGTTGATTTATAAAAAACATATAGTATAAGCAATAATACAGTTGTACCTTCAAAGACACCACATGGCTGTGATTCCATGGTAGATATATCATTGTTTTACAGATCTTTCTATATCATTTAACAGAAATTCTTTTTTTATGTAAGAATTACCTAGCTCACTCACCCTTCTGAGAGTGGTGTATTGACTTTGGCCCTAGGCTTAGGTCTTAGGCGCTGTCAGGTCCTGTCCAGTTGTGCATAGAATATAGTTAGTAAGCTTTGAAACCTCTGAAATTACGACTTAATAAAAATATTGACAGAATCTGAACTACAGCATCCTAAGCATGCTGCTGCACAATAATACTGGTTTTTTCCAGATGGAAAAAATCAAGAATTGGACACCATTAAGATAGCATTTATTTTTTTACTAACAGGAGGGCTGTTATCATTAACACTGAGAAAATAGGCTTTAGTGACAGTAAATGTGCAAAGAATTCATTAAAATATCACACAAAGCATTTCTTCTCCTGGATTGAAAGTTGAGAGGCAGGGGGCAAGAACAAGTCAAATGGAATGATATGAAATAGCCTGAGCCTGCCTGTCTTTGTGTTGTCATGGCATTCTAAAGCATTTCTGTATGCTAATTCACTTTTTTCCCCCTCTGTTCTGATTTTAGCCACTCACACTTTACAGCTGCATTTGTCTGTCTTTTTCTAAATCTTTTCAATTTTTAATGTGACGTTTCCTTTCATGAAGGGTGTCACGTACCTATCATTTGAATACTGTCTAACTTGTAAAGCTGAGACAAGATCTGATACCACCCTGATGGTCTGGAAGAGTTAGATGTGTCAAAAGAGTCATTTCACTTCCACACTAGGGTACCCTTTGGTCTGTCTGCTAGGGTTCTTAAGAGTCTAAATAATTATGGAGAATTTTATGACATTTATCTAACTGGAATTTTACACTCTCAATTTTTTTTTTGTTTATTTACCAAGAAGAAATAATAAGATATTTAACTACTAACTCTCTTTTAACTTATAATTTTAGTTAAATGGAAGCCTGTTGAGCAAAATTTAGCTCTGTTTTCATTATTAATTGTTTATTTTAATAATTTTTTTCCATTCTCTCTTACTTTTAGCCCCACACACAGGAAAAAAAACTCCAAAAAACTAAAGAAAAAAGACCTCAAACTATTGTCATTCCTTATGTTGACCATTTTTCATGGACATTATCCAATTGTAATTCTATGACTGTTGACACTGCACAGTAATAAGTCTTTTGGACCATGCAATACTGTATATTTTTAAGATATCTTTCATTCTAACTGAATGCATAATCAGAATGGCCAGTGCTCTTGTTATAGATTTTAAACCAAACCATTCTGTGAATTCTGTCAGAAAACAAGAATAACAAATTTCTGTTCCAACAGACACATTTCAAATTACAATAAGGAAAAAATGACATAGAAAATGAATTCTTCATGAGAGATTGCAGTTAGCTTTTTGCTTCCATCACACTGTACCAATTCTAAAAAAAAAAAAAGGCAGATGATTTTTTAGATGTGGTCTTAAAAAATTGTACACAGAGTTCACGGAGAAATCAACCTGAAACTTCATAACACAAGATTTTAAAAAATGCAAAAAAAAAGAATGAACTGATTCCAGTCTACTACTGAATTGCTGGGCAGCAGGACATAATAAAATTAAGGGATGCATAGCAGATTTGTAATAAAATATTGCAGTTATAATTAGGTACAGTTTAACTAGGGATAATATGGTATAAAGACGAATTTTTTTAATGAGCTGTAGCCAGTTGGAAACTTGCCTTCTAAGTCAATGAAGAGGTGATCTCCAACCTGTATAAGGACACTGGCTTAGAATGGACATAGAAGGAAAATCTTTTGTACATAACATAATGAAAAAGGCGCTTTTTTTTTTCTCAGTCTCTTAACAAAGTAAGCAATGAGTGACCCATCCAGGTCCCTCTGCACCATCAAAAGCTTTTGAACTACTACTGTTCTTCCAGCATACTACACAGAAGTTCTTGTGCTTTAGGGCATAAGTCAGTCATTAAGCCTGCAAACACAGCTGGTTTCAAAAGTTTTCACAGGATGAGTTTTCACTGAAATGAGAAATCTTGCCAAAATCAACATGTTTAACAAATCAGGTCAATTAATTGGAATTTTCTTCTGAAAGAAAACTGGAAAGGCATCCAACATTTTGATACAAATCACAGTCATACATTCAGGATATTTTTTTCCTTACAACCATTTTTCTGTGATTTTTGGGCATTCAAATTCCCTTTTTCTCATCAACCCAAGCTCTTGCCTTTGTATTCATGTATTTCATGTGGACATAAGCAGATTAGGAACAATAAATTATTTTATGTATGTCTATGACAGAAATTGCCTATGTTCTCTGACAAATCACTTGCAACTATCTTGAAAAGGAAAAGATTGCATCAGAAATATCCTGTTACTGTGTAATCCTATCTTATGTTAGGGAAAGGCACCAGGGACTTTACTTCTCTGTTTCTTTTTTTCATGTTGTGTTAAGTGGGACAAACCAGCAGGTTTTGCCATTGCTACCACTTCCACTCCAGTTATGGCTGAAGTTGTATCTTTGATTAATGTTTAGAACAATTAATTAGTTGGCTGGTGTTCAAAAATGCAGTTTTAAAGACTAGAAAAGATTAAATAGCAATAGACAGATCTTCCTTCAGGATGTGAGTTTACCTCCTTTTCACTCTTTACATGCTCTCATTCCCCTCATACGGCTGCAGCTTCTTTCCATCTCTTGATCTGGAAAATGGTGTTGAAGATGTGCTAAGAAGTTGTAGCACTGAGTTGTCCTGGAGTTCTAGTGGCACAAAGTCTTCAGCAGACAGGTAAAGAGGGGCAGGAGGAGGAAAGAGGAAGCACTGTACCACTTATGTTTTCCTCTTTTTTTTCAGTTGTGATTCAACAAACACATCCAAGTAGTGGCTCACTTGTAGTACTGCTTTTTTTTTCCCCCATAAAAAGCTCAAAATTTAACTTGGATTAAGCATAAATGAATTCCTGATCTGATTTATTCTTCAACCAGTATTTGGTATGTCTTATTTTTAATTATTCAGTTCTCATCTCTTCTTTTTCTTTGAAAAAACATTTTTATGTGTCCAAAATAAGCTCTGCTACAGCTTTGGTCTCTGATCACTTATAGAAAACAAAACTGAAGTTAGGACTTTAAAAAATCTTTGAAACTGGACAGACATTTCATTAGTACTAGAATATAATCTGGCTTTAAACTTCAGCCACTGTTATAGGCATTAACATAATTTCTAAATTAACTGAATAAAAGTAAGAAAAAACTGTAATAAAACCTTAATTCAAGTTTAGATGTCTTTTCCAGAAGCACATCTTAATCAAAATGTCTTCTTTTTCTGCATGTAGGTGGTGGTGGTGGTGGTGAAGCTTCCTTGTACCTGCTGCCAACAACCCTTGCAAAATTGTAAGCATCATGTGTGTACTATTATGAATCACCGTCAAACTGTGTCTTGTTTACTAAAGCAACCAGTTTTCCAAAATGAGAAGAAATACTTTTGCTTGCTCACCTCTTACAGTCAGTCTTTTGAAGTGATCCTGTAAAAGGGCATATGAAAAGTAGAGTTTTAATATGTAAAGAGGTTAGAGAACACTTATTATCTGAGGGGCTTTTTCCTTTTTTTGGAAAAAAACCCTAATGTTTTTCACTGTAGAGCAAGATATCAGCAAAAGTGGATGCACGGTTTTCTTGAGAGACCAGTAAATCTCATCAGCCACAAGGTGTTGTGTTCATTATGTAGAGCAGTACCCTCTTTTCCCTTTCTTTCATGAAACATCAGGCTTTGCAATTCTAATCCAGTCTGATATAAATTAAAAAATAAACAATACCAATATTGTTATTTTCCAAGTCTCCAAAAATCTGTGCCTACTGAAAAATCTGTAATTATCTGCGGTTTTGTTGTGTTTCCATAGAGGATTTTTTATGCCTTTGCCTGAAGAGATGGCTTAATCTGAACATTGTTTCCAAGGGGTCAGTGGATTTAAAGGAACGAAGAGTTTTGTTCGCAGTGTTAATGCCAAACATCAAGTCCATTAATAGAACACTGGATAATACGCCAGGAGCCTTCCAGCCATGCTTTCACGTGATGCCAGCCCTTCTCACTGGAAAACAGCAGTGTTTCCAGCGTCCAGGAGCAAGACCTTTTTCACAAGGACCAGAGTGAGGGTGACGTGTACATTGGTCTTCTGCTTAAAGAATTTATTCCTGACATCAATACTAATTAATGGTATTCATATGTTAAATACAGCAGCTCAAGAGGTAAGTTTGCATTTTCTAATAAATTCAGGGGCATGCTTGATGAGTTCTTTAGCTGAAGATTTACGTAGCTTACTGTCAGTGAGAGGAGAAAACACTAAAGCCCTCACTAAGCCTATTTCTTTATCTGCAGTAAGTTGTGTGCTGTGACCACTTAGTTTTATTATTGTTAACTGCACTAAGCCATTGATTAATGCTATCATAAGCTGATTTTACACTGATTTAATTAAAAGTCTGTGTCGCGGTTTAAGCACAGCCAGCAGCCCTACAGCCACTCACTCACTCACTCACCTGTGGGTTTGGGGAGAGAACTGGAAGACTAAAAACTGGCGAACTCATGGGCTGAGATAAAGACAATTGAATAGGAATACAAAAAGACACACACACAAGCAAAACAAAACAAGGAATTAATTCACTGCTTCCCATGAGCAGGCAGGTGTTCAGCCATCTCCAGGAGAGCAAGGCCCCATCACGTCCAACCGTTTCTTGGAAAGACAAACACCATCACTCCAAACATTCCCCCCTTTCCTCCTTCTTCTCCCAGGTTTATACACTGAGCATGATGCCATATGATCTGGAATATCCCTTTGGTCAGTTTGAGTCTCCTGTTCCAGCTGTGTCCCTTCCCATCCTCCCATGCACCTCCAGTCTCCTCACCAGCATGGAAGTACGAGAAACAGAAACGTCCCTGGCTCTGTGTAAGCCCGGCTCAGCAGAAACAAAAACATCTCTATATTATCAACTCTGTGTTTAGCATAAATCCAAAACACAGTCACATACCAGCCACCATGCAGAAAATTAACTCTAGCCCTGCCAAAACCATCACAGTCTCATACTTTAACATTTTCTCTGGCCCTTCGTGGTTTGAAAAGCACTGGTTGGGATTCCTAGATAAGTGCTCAGTTTCAAAGTTACTTAGAGACAGTTAACTGAGATTTTGCGGCCTCATTTTTAAAGCTACCTGAACTTTCAGATCTTATTATTTCTTTATATGGTACATTTATAGTAACACAAAACATAGTTTGGGGAAAGTGATACACAAACTATCAGAGGAGCTGTAATGCAATAGAAGAGAATTTATAAAAATTATGTCTCCATATCTTTGCAAATTCCATGTTCAAAACCTAAGTATGTTGTATTTACATGATGGACACAGTCTGGCTATCTGTTCCAGCTGTCACCCTATTTTGTCTCAAGAAGTACTTTAGACACATATGATTCCTTCTTCCACTCATCTTTCTGCCACTTGTCAAGAACGTGTATGGCCGACTTTTGGCTAGATGGGAGGTGTGATGTGATCTGGTTGGGTCATCAGCTTGAAATGTTAGGGATTAGGAATTTGGGAAGCACTGAAGACTTTCTCACTTCATAGTTCAATTGTAGTCTCAGGCTCTAAGTACCTAAACCTGTTTTATATTTTCTGATTGATTAGTCTTTTAAATACCAGTAGAGATGCACCATGTAGAGAAGCGAGCAAAAGTTCTAGATTGGGTTCTGAAAGAACTATATTTATGTTATCATTGAATGGCCTTGGAGAAGGGACTATCAGTGACAATGTTAGCTTGGGTGAAATAACATGCTGATTCAGGTCTATTGCCTTTGATCTCTGCCCTTTTGTGGAGCCTGGTGCAGTTGTAGGACAGACTCTGGAAACTATAGCATATATGTTTTCCTCTATTTTACTTTGATAGGCAGTGCACACCAATATTTTATCTCTTTATTCTTTCTGCTCTAGGCTCTTCTCATGACGCTGTTATTCATGTGTTGCTAGGACACTGACATGTTGGAAAAGAGGGAGAAAAGTCACAGCTGTCTCCTCCTTATGCCAAGACCTTTAAGGCAGAATCGGAGTCGCTAGACAGAGATATATTTACTAAATTGGGACCAAGAGGATGTGTTCAAGGTGTCCCAAAATAGAAACTTTAACCCCTTGGAAAGCCAAGGTTTTCAAATGTAAATGTCCTCAGTTAGCAGAAAGTTTCAAGGAAGCAAGGAAGGCAGAAATGTCTGAACATTGTTAGGGGGTATTCTGTCTGTGCATGGAATGAAAGAGCACCATTCAAGTGCAAAGAGTGAGATGAATTACCTTGCTCAAAATGAAAAGTAGAGTGTATTTGCATCTGTTACAGAACACTCAACACCACAGCAAAATTGACAGGTTAAATTAGGGTGCCTTCTTTAAAAAAAATCGGTTTTATTAACTCCTCAATCATAAAACTCTTCCTTTTTTGGTGCACCAGTCCCAATTGGACTTAGAGTCTTGAGAATACTTTGCTCTCTATTTCATGGGACGATTTTAAACAAAAATAGAACTGATCTTGTTTGCTGCCAAATTTAATTCAAGCATCTGCTCACAGATAGAGCAGACAGAGGTGTATCAACAAATGTACAAACATGGAAGGGATTAGAAAGAAAAGGCGTGAGTTATAGCATATCTGTAGATGATAGATTATATATAGACCAGCAATGGGGATGAAAGCACACATATGCACACGAGCATGCAATGTGACATAAAAAGGTAAATCATGTCTCTAAGTCTTGCTGGTATCAAAGCCAGTGGTTGATTTGTTAGTGGTTGGGATAGTAAGAGTTTTTGAAGGGCTAAAGAACAATCTTGGTTCTAAAATGAATGGTGGGAAGTCTGGTAAGGAACAGGATGTGTGATTTCCTAATGGGTTGTTATTAAAGCAAAGAATTCAAAAAAACAAGGGACATGGCAGACATACTTAAAAATTAAAGAGATTTTTATCTTAAACTTCACTAAACTGAAATCAGTTTAAGCAGACACAGAATACTTAAGATGCAAACAATAACAGTTATAATTTTTTTTTAAATTCCTAACAGAAAATCAGGGAGATAATGCAATTAAATTTTCATAAAAGTACATTGCATGAATTGTAACTAGTCTAATGTACACAAAACATGATCTTTCAAAGAAAAGCAATAAAGTTGCCAAATAAACCAATGAATTTCATAAATTAACTGTATTACAAATTTGTGGAATGCAACAAGTCAATGTATTTCATTAGTCAACAAACACCTAAGAGCTGCAAAACAATTCATTATGTACATAATTCAGTATAGCCCCCAAAAATGCATTAGCCTATGTTCTTTTTCCTTGTGTCTTTGCATTTGCTTGGTCTGGAATGGAATTGATTTTACTACTTTAAAACAGGAAAAAAAATCCCAAAATAAACAAAAGCCATATTTATCTATTCTGATGTGATTTGAAACATATATACACTTAAAAGTGTACTCTGGGTGTATCCAATTTGCAACAACACTTTCACTCAAAGAGGAAATTAAAGAGCAGATTGTTAAATGGAATATAAACATGATTTCAGTCAGGCTTGCTAATACATCAGGATGAAAGCCTACACTCTGCTTTATTTAAAATTATTCTAAACAGTGCATGTCAAATATTTTAGACATTATTGAAAATGGCTGTCACATAAAACGTAAAAGGGCTCCACATATATTCGGCATGGCTTTACTCTCTGAATGCGTGAATCTCTACACTGACACAAAATTGCTACCCTGTCAGCATGTAAAAGGACGGATCATTTAATCTCTTTAGTGATGAAGTTTCAAATCCACAAAGCACAAGCTATCAGTCCTTTGAGATGATTATGATGCCTCGAACCTGACAGCTTGTGATGACAGCTTTCACAAATTCTGGAAATCAAATTGTTCCTGCATCTAACAGAAGAAGGCAGGTGTGTACATAACAAATATGGATGAGGTTAAACATGGGGATAGTGTAATCTTTATGTTCAGTGTAATTGTTAAAAGTTGTATCAGGGAAAATTATAGATTTTGGGTTTGAACCTCTTCATGATATACACAGATGAGGGCACCAATAACCCATATGGGTAAAAGGTTTGCCAGGAAAGGAATATCAAGATAAACAGATGGCTGTACCATTGCCATATGGCTCCTCGGAAATTGGACGACGCTATGGCATTTTGCCACAAGATAGATCTAGTGTTATTTCTGTGCCAATATTTTAAGCAATGCAAGGAAAGAATACATAACTACTATCTGCAATTAGCTGTGTTATGTAAATATATAAAAACCTAACTGGTTTATGGGAAATTCTGTAGACTGATACGTTTCTGAAATACAGATAGCAATTCACTGGAAAGTTATTTGCTTCAGCTCTTCATTATTCATACTTTTTACTCAGAAAAATGTGTTAAATAAACTAAGTTGCTGTGCTGATGAGGCTTAATTTCACAGTTTATCTCTCTGTACAGAACAAAGAAATTGTCTCTGAAACACAATGTTAGCAGTACTAAAAAAGCAAAGGAAAGCAGAAGGAAACTACAGACCATTCAAAGTAAGGTCAGTAATTCCAAAACTCAGCTCAGCTGGATAGCTGCATACATAACCAAATTATTCAGATATGACGTTGTACCCATGGTCAGAGGTCTGCAGTTATCATGGAATAAGTATTTAGTCGGACTTTCTGATGGTTCAAACGCTGCTGGCTGCAGTACCAGGTGTATTGCTGCGTTTTCATGTATGTTGCACTCAGTCAGGTTTTGCACTGGCTCAGACATACCCATGGTTCTGGTTCAGACTAGTATTCTTTTAAAAAGTAAATGAAAGCATAGCATGAGGTACAGACATGCAGGAGAGTATAACACAGAGGGTATTTTCACTTCATGGAATGGTAACTTGGCTTCTCATAATATAATAGCAATAATAGGACTTTCAATAATAAGTTTAGGGAACAATACGTGAGTGTAGGTATTACATTCTTTTTAAACTTAAATCCAAAGCACAGAGCTTACATATTTATTAAGAAATTACACTCTGGGCAGATCAGAATGAAAGCTTCACTTATAAGGAAGCTAATGACTCTCAGAAAACTGCATTAAATAGTACCTAATATTCAAAAACATCAGCATGTCTTTAGGGCACAAAACCGAGCAAGAAGACACAGAAATAAATCCAAGATTAAAAAAAAAAAAAAGGAGAAAAAAAAACCAAAATGAAAAAGCGTCCACATCATTCTTCAGTGGTATTTCCCCCAGCATTTCAGTTAGGAGTTTTTCCTTCCAAGCACTACATTTTACTGGTTGAATTCCCCAGCTCTAGAAGTATCTCAAAGCATTTAGAAACTTTTTGAGCATTCTTTTAGCTAAAATTAGCACTCAACCTGATTCTCCCTTATTTCAAATCTCTGTCTGTAAACCATAAACATAAAATCACAGAGCAGTAGAAATAACCAGAAGATAGGTTCCACAATTAACTTGTGGGATGCCAGCCATGATGGATTTTTTTGTGTAAGGAAATAAATGGAGAGCAGCTGGGGAAAAACAAAGCAAAACAAATCCCCAAAACACTAGAAAGTGGAAATGTATTAGAAAAACATATTTCTAATCTTAAAAGGTAGCTAGCAATTTTACACAACTCCTGTTACTCTGAGAAAGCTCTACTGACACATGTTGCCTTCACAGAAGCTTTGGAGAACCCCTTCAGACAGTTCCTTTTAGAAATCCATGAGGTTTTCAGAGGATCTATGCATACTTCAAAGTTTTGATCACTCGAGATTTTCAGTGGCCACAGAACTGCATAGCCTGCAGTACAGGTCTTTTTTTGACTCTTCATTTCCCTGCAGTATTGTAGGCTTCAGGGGAAATTTCAGCCATAGCTTTGAAACACAGAGATAGTTGAGCTACTGTAGAAAGCTCTGTGGGTTTTTGCACTCAGCAAAATTTATTTCATGCACTTGCATTCTTTTCTGTAACATGCCTACCCACATTTCATTAGAAAACTGGTTCTACTGCAGAATATTCAGGAGTAAGACCAAGGTACCCTAATATTTCAATTTTTTACTGAGATATCAAGGCTTTTGACGGACAAACAATAAGTTGACCACATCTTTTGGTGTAAATGGATTACAGGTCTTCAGAGCCAGCTTGATCTCCCACCTAATTATTATTACTGTGAGTCACTGTTAAATTCCATTTGTGTAATACTACATTCAGCAGATTTGTTCCACTAGGTTGGCTCAACAACAGCTCTTGGTCACAGTCTTTTAACACCTTATTCAAGGGAGGAGAAGTAGGAGGGAAAAGAAAGGAGGCAGAAAATGAGAAGAGGATTGAGAAAAAAGCAAACTTGTAGGGAACCTAACTTCGTTGATTATTGTGGCTTGTCTGTTCAGTACAATGAGAACAGTGTGCTTTTAAAAGAAAATACCCTCGCCATTATAAAAGTCATCTTTCAAAAACAAGATGCTGCATTTAATGGCCAATACATAGACATCTGTAAGAATCTAATTTTAAATTTTCACCAGAATTCTTTTCACTTTGGACCTGGGAAGGGAAAAAGAATCCATTATCAAAACAGTATATTTACTTAATGGGAGTTCAACCTCCCTTTTCCCTACACATTTTCATTTGAAATTGTTTTGTTCAAATGACACATATCCTTGAGATATTTTGCTTTTGGTGAACTATTAATGTTCGACTTTTAGCTAGAAAGGTTTTCACTAGTGCTACTGGTATATTTGCGAACTATTTGTTCTGTGGTGCTGTAGCCTGAAAACTGTATTTTGGCTGCTCAAAATTCAGATGTTGTTTTACAACTTAATCAGAAAATCAGCTCTAGGATGACCTTACCTAGACAGAAGACTGAGTATTGTTTGAATCTGCTATTTGCAGCAATGATTAGACTGGACAAGAGAATATACATTATTAGCAATTTTAGGGAATAAAGAAGTATTTTTCTGGGAATACGTAAATTGAGTGATTTATCATAGCAAAATGAAGGCCAGAAGGAAAATTACTTTCTATACCTATACTGGAAGGAAAATAAGGGAAAACCTGTTTTGCTAAAGGACAATGTTAGCACAATAATTGGTTATAAACTGACTGTCGAATGCTTTCTGTCTGGCAGTAAGAACCTTTGAGCCCTAAAATAGATTGCATAGGGTGCTTAGGGAAACTTTTTACTGCAAGCTTTAAAGAAGAGCATAGACAAATGATTTTGAGCACTGTGATCCACACAACATGGGGAAGGACTAGATAACTAGACAGTCTCTGAAACTACTTTCCAGCCTTATTTCTGTAGTGTGATTTCATACAAGTACAGAGGACTGGACCAAATTTGGTGATCAAACTTTTGCTTCCAGAGTTACACTGTTATTGTTAAGACAAATCAAAATCTCCAAGCTACTTTTTAACTGTCAGAAGACTATACCCTCTGACAAAATTTTTAGCTCTGCTACCCAGAATGGATGTTTTCACATATATGACAATGGGACACTTTTCAGAAGGTTTGCAGGTCCCCAAAGGAATCTTGCATAGCACCTGGAAGAAGGGGCAATCTTTAAATGTGCATTTCAGAGGGTAAGATGGAAAACCAAACCAAACCAAACCAAACCAAACCAAACCAAACCAAACCAAACCAAACCAAACCAAACCAAAAAAAACAATCTCCCTAACCACATAAAACCTTTAAAAAGACAAAAAGGAGCTTCAGAAGGCTTTGTCCATCTCCAGACTAGAGTCTTTTCACACGTCGCATCAGGATGTTTAGAACTAAAATTTAATTCTTGACTATCTATTTAATGCAATATTTATCTGCTTTAGTTTCTAGATGCGATTGTATACGCTATTAAAATACATTCTGTGACAGTATGAATTGCATTGTTACAGGTTTTTAAAGCTACTTTACCTTTTATTTATGTTCTGGTAGCACCATAAATCTAATTACTATAGAACCTGTCGTTACATAGTTACAGGTAAAACAATGATTTCAAAGAGTGTAGGTAGTGGAGTTAAGTAGTATCTGTAGCGGAGTTAACAACTACAACCATTTCTTTCAAATCTGGACATAGTTAGAAAATTATTTTTGGGCAGCAAGTATTACACATTTCAGTTTGTGCATCCATGATATTTATTGTATGGGGACTTCATACATTTGGCAGAATTTGTGTTCTCAACTTCAGGATTCTGATTGCAACACTCATGGCTAACCCCCCAAAGCCTATATCTCCTAAAGGCAAATTTTGCTTTGTATGAGGAGCTAATAATTGCTCTAGCACAGACACAGATCACTTGAATTTTGGGATCATCAGCACTCCTCACGTAGAAAGAAGGTAATACAGAAATTGAAAATGGTCTGCAGGACGTTTTCTTTTCATCAATTTGTTCACTTGTCTGGAACAGGGACTTCCCCTCTGTGACTGAACCTGGGGAAAATGCCTGTAATGTCCTACCTAGCAGCACATAACAAGCTGTGGATAAATGAAATCCTCAACTGCAGCAGCTCTCAGTTAGCTATACCCGGAAGCAGCATGAGGATTCTTGAGATGGAGAAAGCTTTGCTACAGATGCCTAAGGACAGAGTGCTAGGATACCTAGACTTTTCAAAGACAGCATGCTGCATTAGAAATTAGTTTTTTGTTTGGTTTTCAGCTTAGGCTATAAAACTCTTTTGGTTTTTAAAGGAAACTTATTTTCATACACTTGGTGGTTTTGTGCTTTTTTAATCTTCTGAAAAATGTCTAAAATTAGTTAAGCATCTGTTTTCTTCTTTTTTTTGAAGCAACTTTTACTTTTAAACAGCTGTTTAGCCTATGATAATAGTCTTCCTCCTGGGAAAGCAGTTCCTCTTTGTTGCCAGTTTCCATTACCTTAAGATGGGTTGTTTTAAATTACTAAATGGATAACTTCTGCTGAGTTTTCTACGACATATTTGTGCCTGTGTGACTGTTTCTTACTCTCTGGCATATTGGCACAATTCTTGTTATGTTTGCTAAGCTGTTAAGCACATGCTGTGTAAGAGCTATGCCTCTGATTGACCTTTTGCTTGGAGGAATGGAAGATATGAGATATGAATGGAGTGGTGAAATTCATTCAACTTTCTTTTTTTCCCTCCCATTCGCCTGTATATATACCATCTTCATTGTTTCACTTCTTGTGTTCTCCTAGAAAAAGAAAGGCCGTACTACATTATTAAATACAAGAGAATGCAGAAGGCTAGTTTTCCTCAGCTTTTTCTAGAGAATATGTTGGAGATACTCTCAAAGCCTCATGAGTCAAACAAGAAGTTCTCCAGAGCCTGAGAGAAAACACTGTAATGAAGGAAGCAGAAATTACTGAGATTGCAGTGCTCTCACTGCTTTTGTTTTCCTTAGGTTTTTCTTTTAGTGAAAATGATTTTTTTTTTTTTTTAATAAGCAGCTTTAACAATTCCTTATGAGAACAAATCACTCAAGATAACCTTCATCTTCTACTTTATTGCTACCCTGTAATGTAGTCCATGGGTCCCGGAAAAATGTTTTGTCTCTCACTTTTTCAGGAAAATGTTACTTCTAGGAACAAATGTTTTAATTCAAAGATTCAGGAAGATGCCAAAACCTTCCTTCTGCTGCAAGATAGCAAATAGCAAGAAGTTAAATATAGTTTTATACAATGTCTAAGAGATCTGTTCCTTATTCTTTTCTGTTAAGACAGCTTAGGACCTGCAAACCATTGCCTGCTACTCCATTAGTTTTGACAAAAAAAAAGTCAAAGGCCTTGATCTCTAGATCAGCTCAATAATTTACGGTAGTTTTTTTGTTGTTGTTGTTAAAAATGTATCAATTTGTTATCTCCATTCCTGAACATCTGTCTAAAGCATTTCCCCACAAACACTTCTTTAGCAACAGTTACTGAAGATGGAGAAAATCAGCTTGAGAGTGACAATGTGTGATGGTCTTCTAGGTGGAGAAACACTATGCAGAGCTGCAACCCTGTGTTCAAGTTTCAACTCTCCTCCATAACAGCTTCCACTTTCCTGGTTTCCATTATTAAGAAAATTCTCTGTCTTGACTCATCCATGTTCTCTTTCTTTGCAATCTTAATATCATTTCTCTATGGGAAACCACAGTACTGCATCACAGGACATTTAAGCAATAAGATAATATGAAAAAATGGGTATCATGCATCAAACTCGAAAGACCTTTTTTTTTTCTATGACACTACAGAGGTTATTTTTTTGGTGAGGACTAATGCATAAAGATGTCTGTCTTCCTTTGCATCTTCTCTCACTACTTTTTTAAGCTATGCAGTCATAGTGACTATGATTTGTGGGTGAGACTTTTAGATATGTTCAGAGTTAGCTTTCTGCTGCCTCATGAAAGGATTGGCTTTTTGCAGCAGAGCTGTAATGAGAGTCAGCACTTGTACCCCTTTGTAAGAACTCTAGTTCACACAAAAACAACCTGGAACAACCTGATCACCTAATTCAAAGTCTCTGGGCCACATCTCCGGGCCTCAGAACTTGGAAGGTTCTGAGGGTGTCCTGCAGCCCCACTTAGATGAAGACACATGAGAACCAACCTTCACTCTCTCTGTTCAAGGACTTGGGTTTTACTCAACACTAGGAAGGCGTTTCTGCAGCTACATGGAATTTTCACGTATACTTTTTCACCACTTTGAAAAGGACAGAGTTGGTCACAGAACTGCAAAAAAGTCAGCCTTAGATTCCGTGGCTAAAGTGAAGCTGATATGCTTGTGAAAGGTCACAGGCAGTAGGACTAAGCTTAGTTGACAGGTACTCAGGGAAGCTCTCTGTTTGTGCAATTGCTGAACGGTTCATCTTCCAATATCGCATGCTAGAAGGCTGTTATCAGAAGATAGCTGGGTCTTTCTGTATTCTTCTTTAATTTTTCAGGGGTGGTTAATATTTGCCTAAAGGAATTGTTGAACCTAATTTATAAATCCTTTAGTTCTTTTCTAATTAGGAAAAAAAAGGAGAAATATAACAATATTCCAATTCAGAACTTGAAGATTGGAACCTGGAAGATATAGATTTTATTGCTGGCTTTTTAAGATACTCAATTCATGTAAATTGTACTTATTTTGAGTCATTCTTATTATAGCAATATTATAGCACACAGGGAGTCAATAAACATTATTTTAGTAACATTTTCATATCTCTTTCTTTAGTGATTTACTTCAGAGGCAATAAACACAGGGAAGAAGGAAAAGTAGGGCAGGAAGAGAGTAAAAAATGGAATCAAGAAGATATGAAGAGGCTGTGAGGAAAATAAGTGACTGAAGCAATTAGTGAGACAGCAAGTCAGCTAAAACTACAGATTCAGTGAATGTTCAGGTGACCATGCCTTGACTGATTCTGTGCCTATGAACAGGTACTTTTCCCTTCTGCTGTGCAGTTTTGACTCACAGCTGCAACTGCAAGTGATTATACTTTTGTGAAAATTATGGATAGCAGGAACCCTTTCATTTTCTTGTGAAATTTCTGCTGTTCCTATTTGGAGTCCTCTCCAATCCACATAAACACTTCTATCTTTCAAAATAGAATGCTAAGTTAGAAATTACACATGAAATTTCCAATCACAACCCAATCTAAATACAAAAGTGTTTCTTAGGAAGACAATAGGGAAAGGTAAACACCAAGAATCTTGAAAGTCCTGCTTGATTCCAGTGTACTCGAAAGACCTCATAACTGAATGTTTTCAAACTGATGTTTTCAAAAACGCTGTGTCAGCAGTGATACTATAAAGCTGTGAACTTCAGAGTGTTTTAAACTCTGTGTATTTTGTTAGGGTTCTGTCTTCTCTAAGGTGCTTCTAAGTGTAAAGCGCTATATAAAATATGCTGTCTATATGTAGTAATGTATCCTGTATACAAAATGCACATGAAAAGGGAAGAAGTAATAAAAGTTTAAAAAAAAAAACAACATGACATGCCTCCATTGTGCATTTATTCCTTAGACCTTGGAGCTTCTGGAATATCAGTCAAAGCTGTAGCAAAGGGACATATGATTGCTGATATTATCTTCACTGCTATTCTTTTTATCACTGCTGCTGTCAGTCTATAACCAGGGTTACTGGGATACTGTCTAGCAAAATTGCACTTGAAAAGCTGAAGTGGTTCCTCTCACAGGGCAGGAATGTAGGTATCTAGCAACTCTTATGAACAAATATTATTACACCAGTTCCTGACTTTCTCCCAGCAAATTTCATCCATTAAAGTCAATTCATATTTACAACATCACAGGAAATGGAAATAGAGCTTTTACACTCCTGAACTCAGTACACATTGTGGAAAGGATTCTTTAAAGTTACAGATGTACAACCTGACACAGCTTTTTTCTGCCACTACTTAGGCATCATCTGTAATGGCTCATCTGTCTGGTTATCAGATACTTTGTCTTAAATTGTTACTGTGCTTGTTATTTCATCACGTTTCCTGTTTACTTTGAATGGTCTGCTTGCTATATGAATTCATGCATTTCATATATGTATGATATTTATGGGATGATTATTATAACAAAAGTAATAATTTTGGCTTATATTATTTTACAAAGAGGGAGGGGCGTATCTGTCAGGGAGCAGACTTTCAGCTTGCAAGAGATTGTGTCATTCTACTAACTATATTCTCCTCTTTTAAATAGAAAATAGTGCCTGTTTTGCAGATAGTAGAAAGGTAACTGCTGTTTTGTATTACTTTCCAGATGGTTCATGTTCACTGCATTTTCTTTCACAGATAAATTCCATGTATTATTTTAAAAAACCTTAAATAAATTATTCAGATGGAGAGGGATGTTTCTCTGTTTTTTTGTAAAAACAACTGTTTGAACTGTATTTTTTTTTTTTGTTATTTGTATATTTCTTGTTAAAGACACTTTGGAATGTTGAGATACATTTTCCCCAGTGCAATGTAATAAACTGTGAACTGGAAATATAGGAAACCTGAGCTTTTTAACTATTTTCCCAAAGAAGAATAAGCATAATGTCATACGGGGTTGCTGAATCTGCAGTGAGCTCTCCACAGCTGGAAAACTGCAACAGCAATTTTTGCATCCAGCTGAGGTTTGGCTCACTTGTTTCACCTGGGATGTATGGAGAAACTTCCTGATTTTTCATGAACTCACAGTAGTGACAATGTTTGTGGCATTAAAATACAAAAGTACTTTAATTTTTTTTGATTATTTACCCTTGAAAAAAGAATTTTCTCCCTCTAAAATCTGGCAAAATTTGAGACAGATATCCAAAATGGTCCAAAAAAAACTTGAAGAAAAATGATGGATATTCTCATTTTGAATGATACTAAGAACCTTTGATTGTCTGTAGGAACAAGTTACTGATTATAGATTCTTACTTATGTGGATCAGACACTTAATATATTGTGGATAGGTTGTATCTATGGTACAATTATTTGCAGTAACTTGGGAGGCAGCAAAATAAAATTTTCTTGTTTATCATAATTTCTTTAGTTTCCTTTGTGCTTTGGTGCAGGAAACCTCTTGTTTAATCACAAACACTGTGTCAGATACTCCTGTAAAAATAGCACAGCTGTAATGTGTGTTTAAATTGAAAGTGGTATCTGTAATTTGACATATTGTGTAACCAGACATAAGCTGCATCAACTGCTTGGAAGCAGACTAATCATTAAAAACTTCAGTCAGGGCATAAGGAAGCCTTTTGTATCATTTATGATATTTACAGACTGTATTTGATAAAACTGTAAGAAATCCAGCTGGTTTTGCACATATCTGCTCCTTCATATAGATCAAAGTCCAGAGTTTAATATTTAATCAAACTTCAGTTTAGTCTTTGAGTCCAGAGCTGGTTTTTTTCTACTGAAATTAGAGCAACAGGTGTGTAAATAACTTCAATTTTATTCAGATTTAAGGCAGAGTGTTAAAACACCTTGACCTGTCTGGCCTTACAGAAAAATTCCCATTTGGCTTCTCTTGCCACAGTCACAGGTTTATCCCATAGTCTTATTTTGGGATCATAATGCAGGCAGAGGCTTGCTGCCAAAACTTCTGGTTTCTGTAGTTATTCAAGTTTCCTCTTGGGTGGACTGGGTCCTCACCTGACCTGTCATTTTCCCTCTCTGTCTCCCAGAATGGAGGAAATATTCCAGGAAATGTATTATTTTTTGGACTAGCTAAATTTTTGTCTGGCCAATCTTATAGAAAAGGATAAGAAAATTTATTTCTTGTTGTAGAGCTACAGAGGCCCACTATACAATTCACTTGGGATAAGAGGAAATTCAGAGTTAATCATATTTTTTTAAGTATGGAATTTAGCTTATTAGTTAGGTCTCTGAAATTTTTTATACTAGACATGATTTGTATATAAATTTTTCTTATGTAGTTGCAATATTTTAAATACATCATAACAATTTACCCAAAACATTTTAGAAAAAATATAGTGCTAGATTCTGGATGGACTTGCACGGACTCTGCTCACTTTTACATGCTCTTTTTTGAAGCATACTTGTGTGATGTTCCTTCTGTGAAAACAGTCACACAGTATCTCCACAATCTACCTTCGCCAGACTAGAATATTTTGCTACAGGTAAAAAAAGCATGAAAAAACACAGTCCGCTTAAAAACAGTTGATGCATGGAAACCAAGTCAGAATTTTTTTATTATGACGGTTTTATTCTCTGTAAATGTCAAGAAGTGCTGTGAGAGTAAGGGGATTTTGCAATGACATTGCTGTTTTTCTCACAATTGCTACTTGCTTTTCAAGACAAGTTTGTTTGCATCTCACAATTAGCACTTTTTCTCTTCATTTAAAAAATATCCCAGATGCTTCTGAAACTAAAGCACGCAATTGATTTAACACTCCTGGGAAAGACAAAAACCTCTTTTTCCCCTCAGGCATCTTTCAGTGTTAGCCACAAGTATTTAAGGACACAATTGTGACAGAAAGATAGAGTTTGGAGTGTTGTGGCTTGTCCAAGAAGGGTGTCTTATGCCATACATAGTCCCCTCCCACTACTGATATGCCTGTCACCCAGGCAAAGGACACTCTGAAAGTTAAAATTCTTTTTTATTTTTTGACCATATGTCTGGTTGAAAAAGGCTGATATCTATACAAACATCATTTCCGGTTTTCCTGGAGACTGGAAAAGAGAATTAAATTTGCATGCTTGAGGTACACAGGGTAGAAAAGCCTTCTTTTATATATTCTTCTTTAGAGACAAGATAGTTTGCATATAAAACCTGGTCTTCAGCTTGGTCCTCACTGGTCACTTTTGTTTGGGCATCTTTGACAGAACTATACGGGACCTATATAGCACAAAACAAGTATTTATTAGTATGCCAATATTTAAGACCAATATTCTAGAAATAAAAGCATGAATGTGCTCCCTATCAGCTCAACAAGCACCAGACAAGCCTGGGCAAGCAGCCACTGCTCAGTTGCTAGTTTTTGTGACAAAAGCTCATCTGCACCCCTACAAAGTGGAACACAGAGATAACGTTTGGGATGAGGAGGTCCAAACAAACACTCACCTTCCTCCCAAGCCCATCACAGGAGCCATCAGTCCATCAAAGGCTCATCTCCACAAACGCAGAGATGCACAGGGGCACAAAGTAACTCAGCCCAACAAATTAAGGACTTGGAGCAAGAACTGCCCAGTCCAGGCCCTTCCATAGCTGTCTCAGAAAAGCCTGTCCTACAGCCCACTGTGAAACACATCAAAGTGAGCCAATGCAGGATCACCTTTTGTTTTGAGGGGGGTCAGTGCCTTAAGGCTGTGAGACACATTAGGGGATGCAGAGGAAATGTATTTCAGGATATCACAAGAGTTCCTATGGGTATATTTAAGGGAGGGATCTAAGTGGTTTGGGAAAGAATAAGTGTGGGAAAGTAGAGACATAAGGGAATAAAAAGACCTGGTCACGTGATGTTTTTGGTGGATTGGTTGATTATCTGTCTGTTCCCCAAGCCTAGTCAGTACAGTCTGTCTTATATATTACATTTCTAACTCTTTCCCACAGGCAAGATCACAGGAGTAACTGGCTATCGGGACACCAGTGTAGTGGACAGCTGCTGGTGACGTGACACTGTGGAGTCATCTCTCTAGAGATGACATCCCCTGGTGCATGTGCGTGTCTAAGGGGAGGAGCACAGAGGGGATGTCTACTGGGAGCCAAACACGGCACAGGGGGCTGTGTGTGTGAGAGGAATCATCAGCGCCGGGAACCAGAGCGGGCCTACAGCCTCAGGGGTTTGTATGGCCAGGTGACAGTAGCTGGTAACAAATGGCCCTGTTCACCAAAATATATTTTACTCTAATGTCAACTGGTCCTCAAAACATGTTGATTTTTTATTTCAGCGAGTAATTGTCTTCCAAAACTGACTGTGCGCTAGAAGTTTTCATGTTTTTCATAATGCTTTGAATTACTATTAGCAATTTCAATAACTAAACCCTGTTAATTTCACTTCTCTCATCTTACATGACTTTGGCTTGTGTATTTGCACAGTTTGGTAACAGTTTTGTTCACTAGAGCTGACTCAAAAGTCATACTGTTGTGCTTCACAAAGCACAAACTTGCAGACAGCTGAACCCTTGAGCTGTGAGTTGCATATCCAGATTCTTTCTACAGCAATTTCACTATTTTCTTTCCTTGATTTTACTCCATGCTGTTTCAGGCAACGATGTATTTATGTATTTTCCATCTCTTATCACTTATCTCTTAAAATATTACCTATACCCACTTATTTGACTTCAGCTCCATCATGTCACTAATATAGTAATTCTCTAGATATTAGAGAAAACACAGAGGTACAATATTTTCATTATAGGTAATGTAAAACCACTTCACTTTTCATGTGATAATTAGGGCTGCACAAGTGTTGAAATATATGTTGGCAAAGGCATATATTTGCTATTTAAAAAACAGAGAGTAAAGAGAGAGGCAAAACAGCATATAAAAACCAAAACAAAACACTGTTTCTACAGAGAAGGAACTCTAAAAGCAGCACACACAGTTTGAGCATTAGTGATTAGATACTACTTTCAAACCTATTTGTTTTGAAAAATCTGTCCTTCCTACACAGTACCCTTCAGGATGCAATGTAAATTGAACTGCGGGGCACTCTATGGCAAATCTACAGTCATTATCTCTTAGTTGATTCTGTCTTGTGCCTCATAACTTTTCAGAGGTACATATGAAGCTCCTCTCATAAAAGCTATTACTTTGTCTCCATGATACCTGTTGATATGAGATGATGAAATAAAGATGATTACTCATCCCAGCAGGCACCTGCTTTGACCTTGTTGTGTGTAGTTTATCACAAACATTGCTGTGTGGTATTTCAAGTCGAAAATTAGGCAGATGCAAGAGCATAACATATGCCACTGGGCCATTTTATGTCTTCTGGCAGTACACATGAGAAGTTTATAATGCCACAAAAGCAACATTATACAGATGATACAGCAAATTTAAACTAAGCCCGCTGCTTAAATTTGTCCACATGAAAATGGGACCTAACTACTTACTTTCTCACTTTGAGAGCAGGAATTTTGCAGAGACTACAGTGAAAAAATCTGTAGAACATAAAAGAGAAAAAATTAAATATATTTTTTAAATGAATCCAAATTGCTAAGATACATTTTTCAACATTAATGTACATTTATATTTAATATTATTTTCCAAAGATATGTTTCTGTAATTTGAGGAGAAATAAACAATTTTTATTGTAAAATGCTAACACCTTCAAATATAGAATTTTCCCCTTTCCTTTTATAAGCAAGGCATAAATAGGTATTAAAAAAAAAAAGGTATAAATATAACAAATACAGCTTTAAATATAATTTCTTTAAAAATTAAAATATTATCTCCAGACTTGTCCAGGAACATGTGTCCTAAGGATTTCACCCATCCAACTAAATCAGATAGATTAAAAATCCTTCCTTTTTTGCTAGAGTTTCCTTATGACACTTTTCCAAAGCAACAGTGGTTTCCTCCCCTGATTTGTATCTTTCAACACTGCTCTTTAGAAGACCTAAACAGATTCAACAGAGGAAACAAAGGCAATAGAACTGGAAAAATAACTCATAACTTCTACGTTTTATTTCACAAAACAGCTGTGTTTCAGAAGACCACTCAACTCCTGAAGTGTTAATGGTTAAACAGCAGAGAAAACTGCATTAAGGTAAGATGTTTTATCCTGACATTTTGGTGATTAATATATTCAGAACTGACTAAAAAATACTATAATGAGGCTTTGAGATTCCCTTCAGCAACTGTATTTTCCAACTAGACAAACATCTGACTAAAGACCCTGAGATTAGCTCAGTTGATTAGAGCATGCTGCTAATAACGTCAAAGGTGTGAGTTCATTCCATGCATGTGCCATTCACTTAAGAGTTGGACTTGATTATCCTTCTGGATCCCTTCCATCTCAGCATATTCTGTGATATGGAAATAATAATAAACCATATTTTACATTCATTGTAAGGCATTCACAAAAATCAAAGTGCCCTGAGAAGCAGTCACGAGTGCGCTAAAGTGTGACAAAAATGAAACTTAGGTTTGAGTTAACTTAAAAATGTTAAATGTTCCTTGCCTCCCTGACCAGCAGAATAGTTCTTACTCTCCCCCCCAACACACCAGTCTATATTTCTATATAGACATATGGATTGCATGAATAAAAACCGGACTCTAAAACTGCAGTCTAAGCAATTTAGGATTACACATCCTATCAACTTTCAATGGCACACTGCTTAGATCAATCATGTACATGTAAAATCACATCCCAAATCCTGAGATTGAGTTTAAAATATACATGGATGTCTATAAATACCTTGCTTTCAAATTAATTTGAAATTTTTGTAACACACATTAAGATAGGGTAATTTTATCAAACCTACTATCCTCTTGTCTAAGATAAACTGTTGACCTTTTTTTCCTATAGTCTTTCTCTACAGAAGCTGGAGAGAGAAGTCACTTTCAAAGGATGAATCATGGTGTCTTAAAATACGTTTCTGGAAGAGTAAGATCAAATCATATTCCTAATTCCTATTTACTTCCAATATACTCCACAAATAGCACTGCGGGCTCCTGGTTTGATATTGGTCTGATTCCAGCCAGAGCACTAGCCCTGTGTTCAGCGTGGCATTGCATCACATTTTATATACTCTTAGACCTGTTCCAGTTTCCATTTGATTAAAGAGAGGCTTTCATAGATGTTTAAAACAATAAGCACTGGCTATATAGCTATCTCTTTTGCTCCACTTCATGCTGTAGAAAATGCTACCTTCTTAACAATCAATATTATTAGAAATTTACTTGTTTACAGAGAAGACTCTTTGTTAATCCAATGTTCATCATTTAATTTACCCAAAGTATTGGATTTGCTTGAAGAGTTTATTTTCCAGGCTTTCCACAGGTATATTACTTATTGCATATATATATTAATTGGGTCTTCACAGAAAAAATGTCATCAAAGAGAAGAAATGTCCACACGTCTTCACCAGATTACTAGTAAAAGTCAAGTTAAAGAGTAAGAGTAGAATAATAAAATGGGATGGGAGTTTATATTCACATCTTAGTAGACGCCATTACTTAACTGTGTTTATTCATTGGACAGTATTAATGGAACAGTGCATCCTACTTGTAGAAAAAGAAAAGAAGGAATATAGAGAGAATAAAGCTTAAATCTTCTATAAATATTTCAATCAGTTCCCGTCTTCTATTTTCACACCTCATACTTCCTTATTCCACTAACAATCTTGTCAGAATTCTTTTGTTTAAGGTAAATCAATGACATTTAAAGGCAGCAGACCTAATCTTTAATGAAAATACATGAAAACTATTATGAAAGAAAAACTGGTAACCGTTATACACAACTACAATAGAAATCTTCCATTCCAAGTAAAGTGCCTGTAGAAATAGTGATAGTATATAACACACTGTATAGCAAAGGCTGACTTTGTAGTTTCAACTGGAGACTATATTGTGGAACGTTTTAAACAAAAGAACTAACTAGCAATAATTGTTTTGTGTATTCAGTAAGCAAGAACACTGTGTGAACATTTTATTAATGTTGCCAGAATAATTGTAAAGCACAGATGGCTTGTTCCCCAAGACTATCACACAAGACAATAATGTAGGGTAGTTAATACGTGAAAGATTGTTCATCATGTCTTATCCTTCTCTTAAAGAAATATTTTAGGTCCTGTACAGGAGTAATAACACTTAAAAATAATAAGAAAAGAAATAAAAAGAAGAATATGACCGAGGAAATATGTGGAAGTCAAAAAAGGTACCCTAAGTACATCAGCCTGTGATCCACCACAAGACTTTTTTGCTAAAAACACAAAGCTGCTTTAGGCAGCATGATAACTGAAACAAGTTTTTATCTTTTTAAGGAGCTGATATACAACCTATTTAACTCACCCTGCATTTCCTCCTTCACTTTCCACTTAAATGTTAAGTATTCGTTACCTGGAAATACCATGTTACATTTGACAAAAAAAATAGAAAATATTTGGAAAAGAAGTAACCTTTATTTTAGAGACTGCTTTTATGTGCATTCACGCATGCTCTTTATTCCCAAATGGTTCAATCCAAATACCTGAAACATTAGAGTTATCATGAGGAAAACAGAGCCACAATGGATACTGAGAAGAGTGAGGTGGTTTTAATTCAGAGATGTGTCCCAACATTTAAGTGCTGTTCTTTGACCTACACATCAAGACTCTGCTTTCACAATGTGCACAAGCATATGATTAAATCTGGCTTTATTCAAAAGGCAGTTCCCAGCCCCTGTACTTTTGTAATAGCTTGTTCTTATGTCACACTTTAGCCCTGATTCCTGACTGTCTGAAACAGTATTCTGTCTGTATATACCTTGGCATGCATGAAGTGCCTCTCTTTCTGAGAAAATCTGAATTTGGGTAAGAAAAAAAGAAGTAAAAACTAACTTTCTTTTTATTTCCTTCCTTTTAGGACATGTGTAGAACATATATGATTAAGTGAGGGCTGGAAAAAATTGGCTCAGTCCTAGTTTCTTGCAACAGTAGTCTGACACATTTGGCACCCCTCCATATCTCCATACTGCACCCTTATCTGCCTGCAAAGTCATACTGCAAAACCAAGCCCCCTGTTCAATGCCCTCTAATTTTTTAGAAATGCTTTTTCCACCATGTCCTTATCTGATGGGGCACTCTGAATTATGTGGCTTTTTCTCCTGCTGGCATGTAAAATCAGACCATGGTCTCATTTTTCTTAAATGATTCTGTTCCCACTTTAGCTTAACAGTACTTTAATTTGGAGTCCTCTGGTGGAGCATTATCCAGTTGAACTTGTGTGCTCTTTTACATCCAGAAGCTTTTCTGAAGGAAAAGGGTTCCGTCCCAGCTGAGCGGTCNGAAGCTTTTCTGAAAACCTTCATGTTATAGGTGTCCCTAGGCAGCCATACTCCCAAGGAAAAGGGTTCTGTCCCAGCTGAGCGGTTAAAGTAGGCAAAGTATACATGGGATAGGAAAGGCACTGCAGCAAAGTGGCAATAGAGCTGCTCTGTGAAATTATATATTTTAGTACAGTGGTACCACAGGAGTGGTAGAGAAATCCAAAATCTGTATTCTTCACTATCCTACACACTGGCATATTGTTAGCTTATGGGGAAGAGGATATGGTTGCTCCTTTGTGAGGGGGAGAGGAGAGGCAGTGAAAGTGTTTTGTTTGAGAGGCTCCTCCTGTGTTGTATGTAAGGATCTAGGAAAGTCCTCTGTCATGGGTTTAACCTGTCCACAACAACAAATCTGATATTGGACTTCAGATATAAGATGGTTAAAGAGATAAGCTCTTATTAGATCATAAAATCATGCAATCATTTAGGTTAGAAAAGACCTCTAAATTATTATAGAATTGAACTGTTAACCCAGCACTGCCATATTCACTAAACCCTGCTCCTAAGCACCACATCTATACAGCTTTTAATTACCTACAGGAATGGTAACTCAACCATTTCCCTGGGCAATTGTTCCAATATTTGACTACAGTTCTAGTGAAGAAATTTTTCTTTATATCCAATCTAAATCTCCCTTGGTGTAACTTGACACCATTTCCATTCAAGATCTTGATTATGATCATTATCAACACTCTGAGAAAAGAAAAAAAAACAAAAAAGAAACCAAAATCAAAATAATACTGAAGAACCTAGTTCTCTTTTACTGTTGGATTCCAAAGCATAGAACAGATAACTGGAAAAAAAATCCTGTCTGAAATAAACTAGATTCCCAAAGATTAGTGCACTTCCCTTCTTTTTGCATCTTAGTAAGCTGCACATCTACACAGTACTTCCATGTAAGCCATAACTACTGCTTCATGTGATTCTTACCAACTTTCCCCCTCAAAGAACTCTGATGGCACTGGTTGAAAGAGCATATCTGTTATCTCCTATCACTTTTCCAAATACTTTGGAATTAAAGCTCAAACTCTTGGAGCGCTGCCTCTTGTTAATGTCAGTGTCCTTCTCAAACTATTCCTAAGTCTTGATAATGCCTTGCAGGTGTGAGAGACATGACAACTTGGGTTCATATCAATTTTTTCACACCTTCCTCTTTTTTCTGAAGTTTGTGCATTACCATGTGCTGCATATTGACAACCATGTCACTTTTAAAAACCTGTACCCACTTCCCATGAGCTGTAAATCCTTGGGATAGCTCTCAGTGTGTGCTATCAGTGTAGGAAGAGATACAACAAAAAAGGTTGAAACTCAAAATTATAAAATGAAGCACTTTTAACACTACAACAATACTTGTCAGAGCACTAATACTACTCTGTGACGCTTCAGATATAAGATTCAAAGAAATATCATAAAATAAAACAACATACTGTATTTTCTGACATTAAAAGCATCTGCTTTTCAAGAAAAAACAAAACAAACAATCTCCCAAGCTATTAACTTATTCTGTAGAAGTGACAAAAAACACTCATGCAACTCTAAGTAGAAAATTAACTAAAATAGCTAATCATAGACTATTACGAAACTACTTAAAAGTGTAATCTATACAGTTACATATTCTTGAAAACCCCATGCTGAGAAGTAAGTACAAAGGACTAGTTTGGAAAATCAAAATTTGTGACAATATCCAAGCAAAGACCAGTACTGGTAAATCCAAGAAAAGTAGCTGAAGATAAGATCACACTATGCTCTGAGATGACCTCCTGATCCAACAAGAGAAGTACAAACATGCAATAGTAAATTGATCCCTCCTTTGACTAAACTTGATTAGATTTCAGAAAGTATCAATACATTTTCGCTATTCATTTCACAAATGAATTTTCTGGAATGGTTTTCTAAAAAATAAAGCAGTGGATTTCATTTTCAGAGGACAAATCTACCACAGTGGAGTGGACAAATAATTTTTATTTAGAGAAAAGTTGATATGACCTAGGGAAAGTATTTACTACCCATCAAACAACAAACAGAATATGAAAGAAAATTAAAAGTACCAAAATTTCATGAATTTCTGTAGAAGACTGTGCAACAATTTGAAATGCCAGGGTAAGAGGTAAGTGAGCATAAACCTGATTATTTCCATAAGATTGTGACCTGGTTTGGAAAACTGAGCTTTGCAAGGCAGATTTTCAAGGCAGATTTTTGTTCTTAAGGCTGAAAAATAAACAGTATAATGTGACTTACCCTACCTTTGAGCAAAAGAATTCTTCTTTTAGGTACCAACCAAACAACAAAGCAAAGAAAATTATTTGAAAATTTAAATGCAATGAAAGTAAAACCAGTGAATCAATTAAATAATTGTAATGTTACTGTATTGTTCAAGACTACATGAAAAAGTAGTTTGACATGTTATTAAGACCACCTACTGAAGAATATTCCAAGATTCTGCAGGAAAAAACAAATCTAAACAAAAAGAAACACAAAAACAAAACCAATCAACCAACTGCCCCCCCAAAAACCAACCCCAAAAACAAAACCATAAAACCCCCCATCCAAAAACCAAAACATCATCACCACTAAATAAAAATAATATAAGTTTTTCATTAAAAAAAGGTAATTTAAAGGAATATCTTAGAAAAACAACCTGCTGTAAAGCATTCAGCAGTGAGAACGTTCTTTCATGGAAGACAAACTAAAGTCCATACAGAACTGGCTCCATGTTTCCAAAAGTTTGAAAAGTGAGTTGCTCTAGGACAGAAGAAAAAAGAGAGAGAGATGAGTCAAAAAGGGAAGTAGAAAAAGAACGAACAAAATCCATTATTTAGGTCTATGAGACAGGGCATTATCTTGTATTAATATGTGATAATTGGCTTATTATCATTGTTTTTCAGCATGAAAATTATTTAAAGACATGGAAATAAAGGAAGAAAAGTAAGCAAAGGGATGCCCATACTTCAATTCACTGAAAGTATGCCCTATGGCAACAATAGCACATAATATATATCCTGTTAATAGCTATCTTTTTATCAGAGAAAACTCTGTGTATATAATTCATCTACTGTTGCATAAAATGAAGAAAGCAATAGAGATATGTAAAGATAAGAAATTCCAAAAATAATGTAAAAAAGTAAAATAAATACTGATTCGTTCAGTCTCCAAACACTCAGCTTGAAAGGAAAGCCTTAAGCCTATTTTTTAAAATCAAGCCATAGATTTTGTATTCAATAATACAGATTTATGTGTCCTAGTTGACGACTAGCAAAAAAGTTTTCCCACAAGTAGTTACACTACAAGAGGGGCATTCTGCTCTCTATTAAACAAGAAAATATTTACAAAACAATAGTCAAATCAATATATATCACAGCTTCAAGACTGCTTCCACTTCAGACAAGTTTGAAAAACTGATGCTCTAGACATCAAAGTACTCATTTAATAAATCACATACAGGCTGCCAAGTAACTAGTAAACCATCCATATAACAAAGATGAATAATGACCTGTACAGTTTATAAAAATGTTCTTAGGAATGCCCTTAAATAAAAATCATGGCAAACATAAATGAAGTGCATGTAAAACAACTCTGAGACCACACTGCTGAATGTGGCCATAAGTGATATATTGATGGCAGTGAAAATCAACATGAAATATTAGAGAAAAAGCCTGATGTGAGAATGTATTTTCTGTATTCCTTGAAACTATGGGAATTCATATACCTGCTGTTGCTTCTTAAATTGACTTCAGCTATATACGATACCTGTTACAAAATGTTATGTCTTGACTTTGTTTAGATATATGGTGACCAGAACAGTTAGTGCTTTTGAAAGGAGTATCTAGCCTTAGCAGGAGAGAAAAATACAAGTAGAATGTGTATTTTCTGTTAATCCAAAGGCTCATTCCTGCTTTTGTTTATGTCAATATTAGTCTTGATATTTCTTCTGCCTTTAGAAGAGTTGATTGGTGCAGTGCAACTGGAATAACGAACAAAACTAAATTGTACTACAGAGGAAAACGCTGTAAAGGTAATGAAAGGAAGAATTCAAATTCAATACCCTAGACTGCAAAGAGAGATGAAAATTGAAAACAAGCATACCTGCAGCATGGTCATATTTGTATTGGTTTCCCATTTTTCTCCTTTCATAATTTGTAATCCTGTTAATTCCTTATTCATTCCTACCTGAATCACAAAGAGGTACTGTGTAAATCTGTCAGCTGATATTTATTAACTATATTGAAAAGGTATTGAGTATCCCACTGGACACATTCAAGACATGCTTTTAAAGTGCCAGCTGAAAATTATTTTAGAAAAATATATTTTCAGAATAACTTCTGTTATGAGCAATGAAATGGGAGATGATCAGAATAGGAGTGACCTAGAGAAGCATCAAATAGAAAAACATAAAAACAAAGGCTAATGAATCAACCTGGCACTCAAGAACCTTTACAAGACTGAAAAAAGGAGTAGAAATTGTGGACATGGTTATTATGTGAAGGGGTGGGAAAATGATGGCATACATGCTGAAGATAAGTTCTATATGTCATTATATTTATTTTCCCAAGGTTCGGTTCTATATCAGGCCCTAAAATAGTTCACTAAATTGAAACTATAGAAAATGTAGGCCCAAATATCAAAACAAAAATAAAAATTGCTGTATGTTGCATATGCAGCTGATACTCAAGTGTCAACAGTCAACTATGTTGTTCCTGACTGGTAGAATATAAATCACCATTTTACTTCTTTTGCACCACAAAACATTTCGTCTTGAATATCAAAAAGCTGTTTTCAATGTGAAAGGCAGTATGCGTGTTCTTATTCCTCTGAGTAGGTTCATTTTTATAACTTTTACTTTCTCAGTGAACTTTTACTTTCTTACTGAATTTCTGCAATCCTGTTTTCTGTAACACTCAAGTGATGGAACGTTTCTTGGAATTCTGTATGTTAGTCAGGTTTTGTGATATAGAAAATCAAGGAAAGAAACACATGGGTTCTGGTATCATCATGCCTTATGTCTCACCCAGAGAACACATTTTTCTTTGGTTTTCCTTTATTTCTTTTTTGTGATGAATGATAATATTTTCCAAGCAAACAAATCATGCCACCCATCTAAGAAAGATATATTAGATCTCGATTTTATTTTCCAACAGTGGCACTAAGGTATACCAGGATATTTTTTTATATATCAGAAAAGATAACCTGTTTTTGTTTCAGTACTTATATTGATTCGATTCTAGTTTCAGGCACTTACACCACGCCCATCACAGTGACAGCATAAAATGGAAAAGGAACAATATTTTCTACTGTCTGATTATAGCTGAAGCTATACACACTTCTTTACTTTTCTGGTAGTTGTATATAGTAGCAGGTCTGATACTAAAATAAATTGCCACAGTACAGATGATTTCAACACGAGTGCTGAGAAAATCAAGCCATGGCTGAAAGCTGGGGTCAGCAGTGCCTGTTGATACCACATATTTCAGTGCCACATTCAAGCAACCCAGAAAGTACCAGTAAGACCAGCTTAAAAAAAATTGCAGAATTGCCATACCACGGTTGGAATTTCCATTCATATTGTTCCTGCAGGGAGAAACACAAAAGTTGGAAGACACCTAGTTAACTTTCCACCACCAGTATGAGGAAGGCCATATTAGCTTCTCTGTCTAGAAACAAGAATTTTAAATTTCATCCTCTTCTGATATACCACTCATAAAACAGTTTGTCATATCTTCCATTTAAAATTCTACTTGCTGTAGTAGAGATACAAAATGTATTTTGTAAGAAAATCTTATCAATATTTCTAGCTTTTATGCTGGCACGTATTCCTTTCTAACTCATTAACAATTATGGAAAAAAGATTTTGCCTAGTGTGGAAAAATTAAGAGCTTGTTCATACAGCTCTCTTATTCACAAAGACAAGCAACTAGAGTTACTGAAGATTTTTCAGAATGTATGAATGGATGTATACATGATCCATAATCAAATACTATAATTTCTTTCCCTTCTCAGGCTTGAAGGAAGATAACTCCCATCATTTTTTTTTAATTAGCAGTTATTTGTTGTGTTCTTTAATTTAAAATTGAAATGATGTAGTGTAATAAAACATTTTTAGAGTTGCGGACCTAAAGAGTTGACAAAGATATGTGCCTTCTTTCAAGAAGGATTATTGCTATTAGGAGAAATCAGTACTTTATATCAAGTTTACTACTGGCTCTATTTATTACAAAATGAATTAGTAGAAGGAAAATGATCCAAAATTTACTTAATCTCACTTCAGCTGTTTACCAGAAGTCCCATTCCAGTGCCTTCTCTCAGGACTTAACCATGACTCCTTCCCAACACTTGTTTTCCTCTCCAACCATGTGTCCTTTTCAATAGGCATATCCATCTATTTACACCTGATCTGCCATATGTCCAAAATCCTAGCTGGTTCCTTCTCTGTATTAACAGATACTTACACTGTGCCTGAAACACGGTGTCTAGAACACCTGATGGCATTAATGCAGCCTGTAATGGATTTTGGATCAAAGATTTTCTTGGTAGCAGCCATCAGCAGCTCTTAATGTATTCTACAATAAGCTGCCTTTTTATAGCAAAGATTTTCAAAAAGCCTTCTAATCTGTGCGTAAGATTTACAAAGCTGCTGCCTTTTGAGGTTTCAAAAACATTTGCATGATGGACATATCTTGTTATCCATACGGCTCTAATTTCTGAGATAATTTAGCTCCCTTCAGATGTTCATTTCATCACATCTCATGAGGTAGTAAGATATTATGCTTATTTAGGAGATGGAGAAAAGAAAAAGGGAAATTATAAGTCTAGAAGACATCCTCTAATTCAGGCATATAAAATTGTTTTAGGAGGCTAAATGTCTATCAATGAGCTACCTCAACAATTACCATGTAACTTCTAGTATCTACCTTTAGCAGGTATCTTAAAGATCCAGGGTGTGTGGCTCTTATTTAGGACAACTTGAAATTATAGATGTTTGTCCCACTACCCATCCAATTGTCTGTCCCAATGTGCTTCTCACTGTCTCCCTGCTCCCCTCTCCCTCCCCACATTTTTTCTCTCTCACACAAACACAGAGAGGATTATTTCTCTCATCTAAAAATGCCTACTGTCCTTTTATTCAGTTTAAAACTCTGTAGGTTTTCCAGCAAAAAATCTAAAACTTTTTTGCAATCTTTCTTTTCTTATTGACTTGCAAACTCTCAACAAAGTGCTTTTAGAAGTATCATCTCTCATATTCAAGCATGCTAGATATTCGTTATCTCATGACTTGCTTTAAAGTTGCTGTATGTGTCTAAGAAGTAGATTTCACCCCTTTCCCCTGTATCAATTTCATCCTGCTCATAACTAAGCACTATAATTCTTCTACAAATCCTACTCTATTGCATATGTAACATTACATGACATTAGTTTTGTAGCAAAAGTTTCTGTCATTATTCACAATGCAGAAGTAACTTAAAGTCTCTTTGATGCATTACAGCTCACACCACATCACTTTGAGCCACACAAAGCCATATGCTGACAGAATCAGACATAACAAGACACAATGCATCAAATCTCTTTAGTTTTATGCTCAAAGTGCAAAGAAAAATGCTATCACAGAGGCTTGTAAGGCTGCTTAATAAAACTCATCACCAGAAAGCTGCACATCCTGCAGCAGTGCTACACTTTAAGTGCTTCAGTAGAGCACTAATATGATATTTGATAGCATAATGGCAGTACAAACTTACTGACGTGGTGAAATGAACTGTTACTAAACATAAAAAGGCAACTCACTAAATAAATCTAGTGGCACAAGTTTTCTGTAAGGAGCAGTATCAGTGAGATACAGTATTTTCCGCACTCCTTACCCTCCTACTGATTTTTCTGTTTACATCCCTGTTAACTAGCATCCCATTTAGAGAGCATGTTATTTTCACAGCACTCCTTAAGCTAGGCACATCCAAGAACGACCATCTGTTCACATTTTAAAACTCTAAAAGTGTGTGATTCTTGCCTGCCCAGTGTTTCAGACTCCTTCCCAAGGATCTTTCAGTCCTGATATCAGTTCCTACCACGATCTACTAGGAAGACACTATAGTACTTTACTAGGATTAGTTTGCTCCACTGGAGAACTTTCAAGTTTTTGAAACATAAAAGACAGCATTTAACAAGTGGCTATTTTGATGGGGTACACTAGTCAACTATTGTGTTTGATCTTCAATAGTACAATTAAAGGGTTTTTTTCTATTATTCTTTCAGGATGGTTTACTAGCTGTCAGCTTACTGGAAATAACATTCAGAGTAACAGTGATCCAATTATAATAAAATCACTTAAAATATTACTTTATTTTGCAAAGCTACTGTGAAATGATACATTCAAGTGCTGAGTATGATGAAGTATGCATTTTCTCTAGAACATGACTTGTAAGTTGCACAGTCTTAAAATATCATTCAAAATGTTTATGTACAAAAGTTTATTTATAAGAATGGAAATTTTATGGCAGTTGATCTGTTCATTTGACCAAAGAAATCAAGCAAGCAACAAAACTGAATTATGAATAGGAGGGCTTCTCTCTTAAGAAAAAAAAAAGAATCAAATAAGAACACATGAGAGCAGTTAGGAAGATGTCATGATGATGGCATATACTTGAAATGAAGAAAGTAACTTTCTAGTTTTGAGTTGTCATTATTTCATTCACTTCATTTACTTACCTGGTGATATAAAATACAAAAAGAAAAAAAAAAATCCAGTTTAAATTAACAATCAAGTAGCTAGCAAATAGCATTCAAATGCAACTATCTCAGTTTTGAGAGCTTCCAGAAATAGAATATTAGTTTAATTTCAACCTTATTTGGCACAGTACACAAAAAATTAAAGAACTAGTTGAAAAAAAATGTGTCTTGATTCTCCAAGAAGGAAAATAAAATAGCTTTGCTAGTATCCAGCTGGTGTACTGAAAACCTTACAGAATGGCTTTGTCTGTGTGTCTCAGCACTCCTATGTTATGTTTTAACATTAAAAAGTCAATCATCTGCGTTTTGTGTAGGCATCTCTTGTGCAAGTGCCAAAAGACAAGGGTTTGTCTCTCACTCAACTTTTAGGATTGGGCTTCTCATCTTAAAATATAACAATGAAAGTAAAGAGTAAACACTTCTACCTTTGTAGGATGCTGATTGAAAAAAGGACTCTTTAAATAGCTTTCAGCTAAAAGCAAGTTCAAAAATTGAATGTTGATTCAAAAGCCCAGAACAGCAGCTGAAAACAAGAGTCTTAGAAAGATGTGGCACTTTTAAGAACTAAGCTTTATTCTTTGTCATCTTCCGCAATTGTACTTTTTCCAGGGCCCTTTCTGCATGAATAAAAAATCTCTCTTCAAAGCTTTAATTCCTTGTATATTTCCAGTGTCTTGTCATAAATAAAAACTAAGGGGGGGAAAAAAAAAGGAGAACTCTCAGATGATTCACAGAAGTCTGTTTTTTCCTGGCACTTTGGCAAACAGAGACTATGGAAGAGCAGAGGCAGTAGCTGGACATGAGTATTGTTGTTAGCTAGGTAAAAAGAATATTGGTTATGCTGCAATGTGTCCACTCAGAAACAAGGATTAGTGAAAAAAATGCCATGTCTGATAATGACATCTTCACTCAAAAGCAAGGGATTATGGAAGTATTTATACTCCAGAATGGGATTAGGGAGACTCAAGAGAAGAAAAACAAACCTTTTCAGTAGCCTTGCAGTGTTGTAAAGACCTTACGGTTTAAATACTCAGCATGAAGCTATCTGTCTGTAAACAAAAATGACACCTGAACTGCAGAATTTGGATGCATATCCTAGCATCACCTCAGTACACAACGAAAGACAGAGATCTGCATTTTTAGGTCTATGTGCTTTTGTCTGTGTCTACATGAATTCATTTTGGTGTCCTTCATGACCTTAAATGAAGTAAATTGCTGCAAAAGTGCAATATATTACATCTTACTAGTTAAATGAAAGCATTTTATAAAAAATTTTTGGAAACTATTAATAAAGACATTAAGAACTTGAGTTTCCATTGAAAAAATAATGCCAGAAATGCCTCTGGACGTTCCATGGTTTTAGAAGCAAAACTTCAAAACCTTGGAATATACTTGAAAGCCACTGGACCACTCTATGAACTCCAGTGACCTATCTCCATGCATGCCTCAGAATTCTTCTGGAGATGTGGAGTTTCTAAAAACTTAAAATGTCACTTCATAATGAATATGTCCTTTCTGAAACAATGCATGCAAGGAGAGGTAAATAAGGACTGCTCAGTAAAGGAAAGAATTTGGAGGAAAGAAGTAGCTTCTCAGTTTTGAAGTAATTAGGAAAATGCATTTTGTTTGTTTCTTGTAAGACAAAGTAATAACAAAAAAATAAACTACAACCCTCTCAGAAGTTTTAAACCTATAAAAACCTGAAACAACAGACATTCCAAATGACCAACAAAAATCTCAGAATCTTTTTAAGGCTTTTTTTCACTGATTAGAGAGTTATTCAATAGCTGAAATCCTCCATTTTAAGATTGAAGAGATTAAGACCAACCAAATTGCCTTTTAGTGATATATTTCTTAAACATTGAATTATGCTTTACTTTTCATAAATCTCAAGATTCCAACTTTAAAAGTGAGACACTCATTCATAACTTAATTATTTGATAAGATTAGAAATAAATTATTAATCTGATCTCAAAGAAATCTCTATTTCTTTACATATTAAAAAGAATTTTTTCACTGTGACTGTGGAAGGAAGGAAGAGGCAGGCTAACAATCTACAGCACATCTTCAATGGCACCAAAAATCCATTTCCCATATCTTTCATGTTCGAAGCATTTCTCCATAAATTCCGCTGGATGTCTTTTCCATTTGCCCTAGCCCCCACGTGAAATGAGTTTTGTCTGACCAAGAAAAGACAGGGACAAAAGAATGGCTAATTATCACTGTTCCTTAAGTTAGAACATTAATAAATTACAATATTCCTCGGGGAGCAGTACCACACAATCTTTTCTGCTCTCACCATACCAGTTCCAGTGCTAGCCTAGTCCTTGCTGCCTGGGGGACGTTAACAAAAGGCAAGTGCTGGTGCCAGCTGTGCACCCTACAGAGCTGTCACGTCCTCTGACTGGACAGCAAACCTGAAGGGAATATGTAGGAAGAGGTACAAATCCCCACCCACGAAAAATCAAACCAAAGTGAACAAACTTTGAACACACAGCAGAGACATAAACCTCCAGCGAAGTTTGATGTAGATATTTATCATCTTCTGTTTGGAGCATATGGCTAGGGGAATGTGTTTGAGAACTGGAGGAAATTGATGGTCGAGAAGAGGAACAGGTGGCTTGCTGGGGTTGGTTAAGAAAACAGTGAGAAAATTCCCCTGCATAGAGCTCACCAGCACTGGCCTGGTGAGATGATGCTCATTTGGCTCTGTACTTCTCACTTCAAACTCAGTAAAGTGCCATGTTGTGTTACACTGTTTGGGAGTCACTGTTTCATCTTCTCGAGAAGAGTGAGAGGTTCAGAGGAATGAGGTGTTCAGAGAGGCTTCTAATAATGGATTTAAGTTGTACTTAGATATACCTCTGATAGAAAAAAATGAAGGTAAAGGTAGCAATAAGAATAAAGAAGGGCTGGAGAGCATGAAATAAGCTTCAAATCTCATGTAATATGAGTGGAAAAGTGGAAAGACACTTGTCTTCATAAATAGCACAGATCAATAATTGTGCTGCTGAAATACATTTGTTTCTGTTGCTGGCAATGACTTTAAGAGATAGGCTGAACTTTGTATTTCTAGTTTAATGAACATCACAGAACAGCCAGATGCTCAGTAAGGATTGTAAAATAAGTAACAGAGACGGTAATTTCCCTCTGCATTGATTTGAATTTTTTTCATTTTTGTCTGTCAACTCATAACTCTCAAAAAATTCCGAACAGATCTTGTTCTCTTTGTTAAAGAAGAAAGGTGTGTTGTTTAGATACAGATCTATTAGTTCTTGTAATACATAGCAATTCGTCAAGAGTTCCATTATTGAACACTTGTGTAAGATTACTGCTAGAGAATTACAGAGGTAAGCAACATATTGTCATCAATGGCTTCATTCACAAGTGACCATTAAATGGTAATGTTTTGTTTATTGTTAACTTGAGAGAAATTTCAAGCAAGTGGAAAGTTAAAAAGTTCTACTTTATCTTTGGAAACTCTTAGAAGTTCAAGTAGAACTGTTCCTTAGAAATGGATAGGCCTTAGGAAAAGACTTTCCATTATAAATACAAGGTTTTGTGTGCTATTTACAGCCAGCGTGTGTCCTAAGATCACACAGAAGGGTGCATTACACCTAACGAAACACAGGAACTTTGCACAAACAGAGGAGCTGAAGCCCTAGTGGGCAGATTTGTATGACTGCTGTGTCACTACACTAGAACACAGTCTTGAAAGCCAGGTGATATCTGTATGGGTCATGGACACAACAGCATGTGGGGTTTTTGCTGCAATGGGCTTTTCCCTTCTCAGTCAGTCCTGGGTACTTAATGCTGAAGAGCAGTGAGGGAAGGGCATATCAGCATTTCAGCCTCTATAGCTTTACTTTTTGATTTGTGAAATTTAAAAAAAAAGCAATGAAGGAATGAAGAAGTTGCTCTGTTTTGCTTTTTTCATAAAAGAGAAGTAATGCAAATGTCTTCAAAACAGCAATAAGAAAAAAGATACTTTACTTTTAAATTCTGTGTATTAAAGGTCACAAAGTCCATCTACATTTTGAACTCCTTAACATATGTTTAAATTGCTTTCAGAGGCTGTAATTTGCCATTTTAATTATATTTAATCATGTTTTTAATAAAGTTTCTGTCGTGGAAACACATTAATTCCAAAACTGCACTGCAGTTTAATTTTTTTCTTTTTTTTTAAGTTTTAAGGAGTAGAGGCTAGAAAACAAAACATGTACCGAGAGAGAAACATGCTAAAAATGGGCCCTACTAGGGGTTCACTCAAAACTTACAGTATAAAGGAAGCAATGGACATTCATCTAGTGTTTTCAAGACCTGTCTTCTTTTTCTGCCTGGAAATAACTTGGCTGCTTTGTCTGTTCACTTATGAGTTTTTACCTTCTGCAGGATGACATTGGATGGAGATGAAGATATCTGTAAATTCTGGACAAACAGCTGGGAACCAACATTTCAAATCTGCAGTATGGATGCAGTTAAATTTACTATGCACATGGCACAAAAGCAATCCCGTCATATCTTTTAAATATGATATATTCTGGATGACTTTTATTCTGGGCATTCACAGTTCTGTGGCAGAGAAGGAAGAAAGAGGAAAATCAGGAAAGCTTTGGCTCTTATCTCACACAGGCTTGCTAACCTTTCTGTTCATACCTATTGTTAATCCCATATATGACTTTGCTGACTTTATGGTGTTGAGTAACTTTCAATATTAGTGGGATGATTCACTAATTTTCCAGTTACCTCATTGCATTCCCGGATGCTGTCTCTCTCACTGATGAATTCCATCCATCCCATAAATAACCGACATAATCCACTGATTCCTCTTGTATTGATTCAAATTTTTAATTTGGTTATAAATAGACAGATTCATTTCTTTTTGTCATTCAGTCTTTTGTCACTCTGAAATTCTCTAGTGGTTTTAATTCAGTTTTCTTATGTGTCTGTGAAATTTTAAGCCAGGGAGGAACTTTTCTTTAGTGAAGCTTTATTTTTAGGCTCATCCAGCCCTGTGCTGATATGTATTTGAATGAAAGAAATCACTAAGAGGCATGCACATGAATATTTGATATTACTGTTCTCTTCTGTACTTTATAAGATAATCAAACATGCATTTTAGCTTCCAGATGAATGAAAATTGTCTAACATTCCCATTTTTATTGTGGTTATTCATGTATTAGTCTTTTTTTTCAGCTTATAGAAAAATGGGTGGTGTAAGTCCCCCTGTAGACTAGATTCAAAGGTTTAAAAAAAAATAGAAGGGGAATATAGCATGAAATAAATATAATCTGGAATATGAGAAGAAACAAATGGAGAGAAATGAGGGGAAAATGAAGAAACACACCTCTTTGTGAAATCACAAATTGGTAACAAATTTCCTTTAACATCATGCATGAAGCCAAGTAGCTCAACAGCACATAGGAACTAATAGGAGAAAAGACACTTAGCAAGTTTCATGCAAATAGTAGAAATTATGAAATGCAAGAGATTTTAAATTAGTCAGCGCTGGGGCTTGAACATCTCAAGTGCATTACAGTTGGGCCCACAGCTAAAAGGGTAAATGTACGAGCAGAGTAACTTTAGGGATAATGGCATATTCCTAAAGATAAGAAGTCAATCTACTCATTAACAAGTGCTTGCTTACTTCAGTGGGAATATCAGCACTCTGACTTCAAAGGCTACTGGATTAGTCCATGTTATTTTCCTGTTACACAAGGATTATCCATAGCAAATTATCCATAGCAAAGCTCTTGAAAATGAAAGCAAATGTCTGTGAAAACTTCACAGGATGCTTTTCCAGTCTTCTGAAAAAAAATCCTGAATATTTTTTTTTCTTTTAAGATTTAGTAAATAAACACCTGTGATTGCAGTGACAGGCATTTCACAGTAAACACTACCTGTAGTCCTGCAGTCAGTTTGACATTCAGTTTTGCTGTAGGAGTGTCAAGATACCCTGTGGTACAGAAGCTGGAAACTGCAGGAACTTCTTAGTAGCTCCTGTATTACTGTAATTTAGCTGTTAAAACCATTTTCTTCAGTCATGTGTAATATGTTACCATGACAGCATCACAACATAGTGTGTTCATGGTGGTAGAGATTGGTAATTTTGATGGACACTGACGCAACTTCGATTTTTCTGCCATAGGCCATGCAGTAATGATAGTGATAGTTATAAAGGAACTGACTCTTTCTAGCCTAATTAGTAGATATTTTTCCAAATATTTTTTCCCAATAGGAGCAAGTGTGTTGTTACAGACTATCTAACTGAGTACATCTTGAAGAATTTTATTTAATCATTTCAACATGTCTGAAGAAGTAGCAAACTATTTTTGGACTTAGTTATCTTTTGGCAGTAGTATCAAAGATACTTTCCTCAAAGCCTGAGAATAGAAGAAAGAAGAGTCACAAATGTCATGTAATTTATCCATCTTCCAAACAACAAATCTATGCAGCAGAAATATCAGAAAAGAAATTCTTTTCTCTCTTCTGTTTCTGGAATCCTTACCTTTATTTATAGGATCTAGTTCCAGTGACTTTACTGAAGTAATATTGAGATTAGTTATCACAATATGACTTTGGGAACATAAAATTATCACATATGTGTAAGGAAATTATGGGAATATAAAATCATCACATACCTGTAAGGAAATTAATATGCCTTAAAGTAATGCAGTATTGATAATCAAAAGCAACAAAAAAGCCTATACATGAATATAGAAATTACTCAGTCTGCTTTTTAATGGCAATAACTTAAACCAGTGGAACAGCAAGTTGAATGTCCAAAGCCAGAGCTACCAAATAATAATTTTAGAGTGAGGTCTAAGGTCTTTCTTCATACTTTCCTATTAGCTACACTCTGGTATCTGATTTCTTTGGCATCTTATGGGGCTCTTTTTCTACTGAATATGAGTTTGAATGAACTCTCTTTACAGTGTCAGATAAGAGTTCTTAATTCTTCTTGGGGCTCTGAAATGTGAATGTATTGCACTTCAGTAAGTCATAAACTGAACAAATACTACCATGGAAAAAATAATTTTGTAAGTGAGTTTAAATATTAATGCTCTGTATGCCTTATTAAAATTCTTAGAATTAAATAAAAGTGAGTGATATTTCCTTAACATTGTTTGCAGAAGACAGCTTAAAAGCTAACAATCTTTTTTATGCAAGAGGAAAACAAAACATGTTTGATCCAACAAGAAAAAAAAGAAAATGCTACACAGAAGGCCATATAGCATCATAGAATCATTAAAGTTGGAAAAGATTTCGAAGATCATCAAGTCCAGACATTAACCTGGAATTCATCATGTTCTGAATATATTTTGGAAGGCTGCTATGACATAAGCCCCATGTCCAGACACTCCAGGAGGAAAATAAGTCTTTTGGCTCTCTTTTGAAAGAGAGAAAAAAGCTTCCACAGAAAATTTAATCTTCATAAATCAGTTATTTCTGCACAGTTCCTCTACCAGCACCTGGCATGTCAGTGTCATTGTATCTGAACTGTAACTTTGGAATGTAGCAGCCTCTTGAATAAACAGGTCCTCAGGGAAAGAGTTTATTTCCCAACCGTGAGAGCTTTAATTTACCTTTAGTTCTCTTGTCTGTTCACCTCTGTGAGAATATCACTGTCAGAGAAACAGAGTTGAGGACAGTAGAGTTGAATTGTGTCCATGGAACTCTTACATTCTCAGGAGCTCAGTAAAGCTGAAACCTTAACCTCATTTAAGTGATCGGTGTAATGAGAGAGCTCATGTAAAGGAGCCAGGCAGCAGCTTAGCAAATTTGCACCTTGAAATTGACAGACGTAAACATATTCCCTGCAGTTCCTTGCATGCAGACTCTGATTTAGATGGAAAAACAGTAGAACATAAGGGAGAAGGGTAATTATATTGATATGTTGTCTGTACATATAAAAATATTAGAGTGTGTGATTAAAGAGCAATCATAATAAATGCAAAGATCGGTGGAAGAACCCTACTAACATCACCAGCGAAAATGGCATTTACTGACCTTACTGTCCTAAAGCTAGCAAAGAAGGAAACTTGCTCCTTGTCCCTGATAGGAAATCACCAAGAGTCACAGAATCACTGAATGGGTGAGGTCAGACAGGACCACACTGGGGTCACCTGATCCAACCTTCCTGCTCAGTCAGGGTTATCCTAGAGCACATGGCAAAGGATTGCATTCAGACAGTTCTTTAATATCTGCATTGAGGAAGACTCAGTACCATCCCTGGGTAATCTATTCCAGTACTGGATTACCTGCACAATAAAGAAGTTCTTTCTCATATTCAGGTAGAAATTCCTGTGCATCAGTTTCTGCCTGTTATGTGTTGTCCTATGAAAAGGCTGGCTCCATCTTCTTAAAACCCACCCTTCAGAGTCAAGGAAAGAAACTCCATCACAAAAACCAGACAAGGTAGATGGTGTCGTTGCCTGCAGAAGCAGAGAACTTGTTAGAGGATGCAGGAGAAGAGCATTTGGTTACTAAGTAAAACTTACTGTGAGAGGCTTATGGGCAGGACCAAAGGCAAGAAAAGGATCAGGGCAGATCCAGGAGGAGCAAGCATGGGAAAATCTAGCATGGTATGTGTTCATGTGAGTGACAGTGGAGGTGCCAGTCTGTGTGTGCTGACCCGTGTGACGGTGTGTGTAGGGTTCTGTGTGCCCTCGTGTGTGTGTGTGTGCAGGTGCACGCACACCTGGGTCCCTCCTGGGGACTCATGCTCAGCTCACTACTGACGGATCAGCAACACAAAGCTGTAGCAATGTCACATCTATCAGGCTGGAATGGGAGAAATCCACATGAGGTCTGAAGCCTACCTTCAGGATTAGGTTACCTCTGGTAGTAAAATGTCCCCATTTAATGTTTATACATATAAACTCTGTTCTCAAGTGGGGTTTACCTGATAAGAATCATCCCTTGTGCACTGTCCTGCACTATGTGTATGTGCTATAAAAAGGAATACGTAGGAATGTGCAGAGATAGATAGAGGTATGTGGTAGATCTTCCTATGAAGGAAATACAATTTTCTTAGATTTTAAAGAATTTGTATGAATGAAATTTTGTGCCAGCATATTTAATTGCCAAAAGGTATCCTTCATTTATCTCCTTCTCCCCTTTTGCTGATGCTTCCTCTTGGTAGAAAGGTTTTATCTTAAATGCTAATATTCTTCTGCATGTTACAATGAGAAAAAAAGCACAAAGATAAGAAGTACAACCATTTAAATGAACAATACTACTATCTGACTAAAATGTCACAGTAGTAAATATGAAATTTAATGCATATTTAGCAGTTGCAAGGAACAGCATGCAGTATATTAGTCTAAAAAATGTTCATATTGGTAACTGCCATTTTTATACTAAGAACTTTATCATTGCTCAAATTAGTTCCCCTTTTTTCCTTGTGTTTGCTGTTTTTGCACAGTCATACCCACATTAGTACCAATAGCTTTTCTTGCCAAAAGATGCCTTCCATTCCATGTAGGTAATCCAAATTTAAATCCATACCTGCAATGAGATTCCTACGCCTTTGAACATTAATAACTGAATCTGTACTTTCTAAATGTGAGCAATGCTTCATAAGAAATCTATGATAAAACTGAGTTCAGCTGCAGCTTCTGCATTGTACTGGCCATGTGGATGTGCAAGCTATGGTCATCTTGTCAAAACCATTATGTGCAAAAAAAAAAAAATGAAGAATATGTAAGAGAACACTGTCTTTACATAGTCAATGTCATTGGCACCAGCTGGGTCCTTTGCTTATGAGTAGGTACAGAAACATTTTTGGAATGATCATAATCCCCCTGCTTTTAAAAAGCCATATTTGTGCTTCTTAATTGAGCCCAAAATTAGTACTCAAATAAATTGTAATGTATTTGGTGGGAAAAACAGTGAGACTCAACTCTTATTGAAGGACCAGGATTGTCCAGGTCTTTCAGGGAGATTTTTTTGTGTGTTTATCTATATATAGCTAGGATTGATATAACTATCTAAACACAAGCATCTTTTTGAGATTTTTAGGGCAACCTCAATGGCCTAAATCTGCTATTCTAGAAAGGTACAAGTTTGTGGTAGGATCTATGTCATATCTACAGATTTCTGTAGCTATCTTGACTATCTTGGACCATCTTGGATGGACTAGAATCTGTGTTTAGATGACTGATTTAATCTGGTGGTCAGTACACTCAAGAAGCTCATCTTACTCTGATGCAGGCACATGAGATGGGATTCATTTACATAAATACAACCTCCTTGTAAAGTTTTAGGCAAACAAGTCTCAAGTTAGCAGCTGGTCAGCGAAATAGTTCCTTAGATTCTTCTAATCTCATTTACTACATCCCCATTAATTATGGGTCTACGTCCAGCTGACAGAAAGATTGTCATTAAAGGTATTTCCACCAAGCAAATATTTCTTATTTGATATTTTTCATTATTCAGGTAAATTGAGTACTTTATAAAAATAAGTCAATAACTGTAGAGTTAATAAAAAAGGAATGTGTTACACACTATAACATTGCAACACTGAAACACCTTAAAAATGTGTTTTGTTTACCACCCTCCCATAAAATGTATCTCCATATGTATAGCAAAAGGTGATGTGTCAATATGGGTCTATGAGTTACGCCATGTATTTCATAGTTCATAAGTATGAGTTATAAACACCCCCGCCCCCCAAAAAAACCCCAATCTAAAAATCCCACAAACAAACACACAAAAACCCCACAAACAACAAAAAACCCAAACCAGACCCAAACTATTGATACTTCAGTAAAACTTTTACATGGAATGCAGGTTTCAAGGGAAAAACTGCATTGTGAATATACTCACACTGCTTAATTTAGTTTTTACCATATGGGAGAGTTAGAAGGAAGAAGAAAAACTGTATTTTAAAAGTTGCCAAATAACTGCAGAGGATTAATCAAAGATGTGTTTCTTATACACAAAGAAAATGCACATTTAAAAAAAAAATTAATAGCTAATGAGTAATATGTTTACCCCATGATTAATTTTGGAAATCACAATACATATATTTGGTTTAAAAAAATCTGAGGTTTTGCTGAAAATTCATGTATTTAGTACTTTACACCTTCAAATGCAAACTGAGATAGAAATTTTAAGATAGCAGTAGAAACATACACTAAGAAAATAATTTTTTTAAAAGCATTTGGTAGGCTTTATTAGATCTCTTTATTTTTAAATGTTTAAAATAGCTAAGAAATATAGTATCATGGGAAACAATAAGCAATTGCTTTGGAAAAGAACATTGAAGACAGCTCTATAGACATTTCTCAGTGCAACATCCATGAAATTTAAAATATTCTAGGCGGTAATCACAAATATTGTCCCTCTGGGCAAGAAAAATGATCCATTTTCTAGTGAAACAAACAGAAAATTAAGAAAAAACATGTTAAGAATTAAGAGTGTGGTGGGGTTTTTTTGTTTGTGGTTTTGTTTTGTTTTGTATTGGTTTGGTTTGGTTGGTTTGGGTTTTGGGGTTTTTTAGTCTATGTAAAATCTTAATTTTTTTTTTTTTTTTGGGCAATTACCAGAAAAGTAAAGTAAATGTACCGCTAAATACACAAGTTGTAATCTGCAAGAGCAAAAAATGGTCAACAGTCCCTGTTTTTTAGCAATTTAAGGTTCTCCCTATCTTACGTAGAATGCCAATGTTCGGTTGTTTCAATACTTACAAAAGGTTAATGCCGCCTCCTCAGGGCTGCCTTTGCAGTCAATTTCCTTCTCTTCACGTTAGAGGTTTTTTTAGTCCTACCAGGAAGATAGGAAGGGCCAGTAGAGGTGTCTGAGCACTGTCAGAGAAAGAAGTCCATGGATTTCGCAGCTATGCCATGAAATTGCATGCAGCTGGACTTGGATTAACACATGATCTGAGGAATTCGTCATCTTTTTATTTACTGTAGTTTAACAGACCAGATGCATATTGCTTACTGAAGCCTTAGAGTTTCACCAGCAGTTCATTACCTGCCACTTGAACTCCAGGATGGGTTGCAGAAGTGCCAATCTTCCATGGCCCAGTCTCGCTTTACATAAACAAGCACTCAGCAGAGCTGAAAAGAAACCATGATGTCCTTCTTTCTACATACATCTCTCAACTGGGAGACTAATGAGAGCTTATTCACTACTTTGTGTTGGTTTTAATGAGTGTTGGGCATGTTAATCAAAACGGAATCGTTCCAAAAGAGAGTTTATAGTCACCCACTGCAAAGTGAGGTCTAAAACTGAGGAATCTTTTTTCTTTTTAATACCTTTTTTTCCCCAGAAAATTTATTCAGCTGAAGTACCTCTACACCAATGCATACAGCATTTGTAACAAGCAAGAGGAGCTGGAAATCGTGGTGGAGTTAGGAAACTATGACTTAATTGCTATCATGGAAACATGGTGGGATGAATCTCTCAACTGGAACACTCCAAGTGAGGGCTGCAAGCCCAGAAGAGATAGGCTGGGTGGGAGGAGAGGGGGTGTTTCACTCTATGTTAAGGAATGAATAAGCTGTGAAGAGCTGCCTCAGAGAAACAGCCACAAACTTGCTGAGAACCTCTGGGTAAAAATCAAGGACAGGACCGACAAGGTACACCTTGTGGTTGAGGTCCAAGTCCGCCTGAGCAGGAGGAGCCTGTTGACAAAGCCTCTTGCTTCTGCTTCAGGAGGCATCACACTCACAGGCTCTCATCCTGATGGGGGAATTCAACCACCTGGATGTCTGGTGAGTAAGAAATACAGCTGGCTGTACACAATCCAGGAGACTCCTGAGTTTGTTGAGGTACACTCCTGAATGTGTTGTGGTACACTCCTGAATGTGTTGAGGATAACTTCCTCATCAAGGTATTGGATTAAAAAAAACAGAGGAGAAGAATTAGTGGATCTGGTTCTCACCAATGAAAATGAGCTCATTAAAGAGGTTAGGAATGGAGAAAGTCTGGGCTGTAGCAACTTTGTGATCCCGAGGAACATGGGTCTGAACTTCGGAAGAGCGGAACTCCAGCTTTTTAAAGAATTAGTAGATGAGAGAGCCCCTGGTAAAATGTTTTAATAGACAGAGGAGCTGGATGAGGTTTGAAAATCTAGATCTAGTGGGTGCCATCTCTGCCCACAGTGGGGGAGTTGGAACTAAATGGTCTTTAAGGTCCCTTCCAATTCAAGCCATTCTGCGCTTCTGTGGTTCTGTGATTTCTGACCCAGTGTCAAGGAAGTGAAACTATCTCTAAGTTGACTGTGGGTTGTGAACTCTGAAATAATTCAGGTAAATTGCTACTTTACTTTCTAAAGCCATCATCACTAAATCCACGGCACTCAATCATCCCATGGCTGCCTCAGTATTCATGCAGCTCTCCTCAGTCTCCTCCTCTGGAAACTTCCAGCACTCCTGCTTCTTCAGTACAACTGATAAGGTATCAGGCAGGCTGATTCAGGGTTTCCAGTAATTTACCAAACCTTGAATAGTGAAAAATTTTTGCATTAAAGAGTAGATTTGACAAACACCATCTCATTAGCTGACTTTCAGACACTGTTTAAGATATATTAAATCTTAGCCTTTTAAAGTAGTCTGCAACACAATTAATTGCCATTTACGCATGTTGCCATCAGTGTGCAAGGTAACAGATTCTCCATGCTCAGTATAAGCTTAACCCCAGACTGTGATCACACATGATGAAGCACCAGGAGTTTTATTCTGCTTGCCAGTCTGGTGGAAGAAACTTAGCCGAAGTCAAGTTTCAAGCAAGAAGTCACTCTCAGATTTGCAGTGGTACTTCATCTGCCCTGTTTGTGGTACTGCAGGGAAGCTGAAGTGTTCAATTAGGGAAGAGATTCAGTCCCTATCTCTCTTTAATGAGGGAAAAGCAACTGATGACTCCATTGCCTGTAGACACAACGGATGGGGTTTCAGATCCAGGCAGCCGTGAGCAGCCTGCTAGCTCATCAAAATATTTCTTCATAATATACCTGAACTGTTTACACTTCAATCCAGATCAAAGTAGTAGATTATTTTTGGTTTATTTTAATTTTTCCCCCAAGTCCTTCCACTCTTGCAACATGGCTGCTTAGTCTTTTCAGGCATTTTAATTGTTTTACATAGACTATTTTCACAGGAAATATAGGAAGAAATTTTCAATTATTGAAATGGTTTATGCCTTCTCTGTATGCAGGCTTTTTTGGCAGCTGGGAACAGAAAGCTCTTTCCTTTATCACATTTTACCAAACCCTTAAATTTCACATGCTTTGTGCTTTGACGCTAAAGTATCTCAATCTATTTGGACTGTGGTGGATTCTATTAAGACTCTGTGAAAGAACACCAGAGCACTTGTTTCAAGTGAAAAGAAAACCAAAAGAGCTAAATTCACCAAATCCAATAGAAGATGCTGTATGTTGTATTTTCATATGTCAGAACTGAACCCACGGACCTCTGCAGAGAGATTCACATCATCAGAGTGGAGGAAGCGTTACTGCCACCTGCCTTCCCTTTGAGTCTCTGCCAAGAAGAAATAACATTTTATTGATGCAGATCTCACACTCTGTACAGGATTTTCAGTCCAGACAGAGAAGCTCTTTTAGTGGCAGTGTTGGCTCCAGTCCTCTGACAAGGGAGGGGATTGAGACTTCTTTCCAAAAAGTTGCTGTGTAGAACTAATACCAGGCTTATGAGAAAAGGTACTGTAATCTAGTACTGCATGAGTCTGACCAATACAATTTAGAAGATTTAAATACATACATAGAGAGATGAAAACTATAAATTTTAAAACCAGGTGCTGTCTCCTGTCCATGTAATTTTATTAGGACTTAAGAGAAAAAAAATTTCAGGGACTGAGCATATTATTCATAATTTTTATTGAGTTGAATTCATATCCCCCATGAACTTATACCATTAAATTCTACTATGCCATCTAAATCTCCACAGCTATGATTACTCTATGATAACTGCATGGCCTGTTGAACCTTACTGCCTAATTGCTAGTTTACAAGGAAATATCTATGTTGGTTTTGAGATTAGCATCCTGTTTCCTCAGCAACAAGTAATATTTGCTTGACATGCTCAAAGTTATAAATATTGGTGTGTCTTGCACAAAATGTAAGTGAAAAAGTATTCTGTTCAGATGGGTAGTGAAAAATAATAAAAACCTTAGTTGTTTGCAAGGTGAATGTTTTCTGTGATATTAGAGAATTTCTTGAATCCTGCTCCAGTGTTCATTTACAGCAGTGTAAACCAAGTAAATCTCTGACGATTCAAAAATCTGAAAGTCAGTAAAGAATCTGGACCACCAGGTACTGCAGAAGTGTCCATTAGGCTTCACACAGATGCCACATATAGGAAGTACATGAAGAAATATCTCTGCCAGCTTGGTTAGAAACTGGATATCCTGTACTAACTTTTTGGATAAATAAAGGAGCATCTTGGATGTCCCCATGAAACCAACTAAGACATAGGATTAATCTTCCCTAAATCTGCTGGCCAGAAGGCACTTAGATGACTTGGGAATTTTGTTATTTTTGCAATTTTTTTCATGATTCTCCTAGCAGCAAGCTGGAATCTTTCATCCTTCACAGTCCTACAACTCTTGGAGCAGTTTTTGGTTCAGTTGCCACACTTCTTTCCCTATAAAAACCCCAGAAAAAAATATATATTTCAGTAGGATGACAGAACACCTCAGTAATATTTCAAATCACTTTAAGATTTACCTATAAGAATTCCCAGTCATAGAACCTCATGGGTTTTTGATCTGAAAACAAGTATCAACTTAACTACCTATTACTAAGGGAAATATTTTATCACAAGAAACATCATTCTTCCATGCCTAGAAAACTTGATCATGGAACAGCCTCTTTCTGGATGAGGGCTCAAACCAACACTGAAAGACATCTGCCAATACTGACAGACATCTGCATTTGCATAGAATTTTTCAGAGTGCACTGTTCTTGTCTTTAGCTTCCCTATATACCTTTCCTTGCCTTTCAGCCCCACCCCTCCCAATCTAGGGTTCATGTCTTGCAGCCTCTCTGTCCTGCCCCCATCAGCAAAGAACTTTCTACCACCTCTATTAGTTATGAATAATTAGAATAATTAGATCAGAGGTGACACAGTTTACAGGTCTTTAGGAAGTTGCTCCCTCTCCAATTAGTAGCTAAATCCTGAATTCTGAAGTGCAATACAGAAATTCCTGGGCCAAACACAGCAGGTAAACAAGGTACATTACTGGAGTGTTATAAAGAACAAAGTTAAGCTGGATGGAGATATGCCCTAAGAATAAGCCTTTCAAAAATATCTTCTGTGGTGGCTAGAGAAAAATATCCCTTTTTCAGTGGAGTGTTAAAAATGCCCAATTTTAAAAATAAATATAAAATGATGCAGCAACTGTTGGAAAATACAGTTAAATGAGAGGAAAAGCAGACAAGCCTGAAGGGAGAGATGAACCTCCCCAACTCTTACAGCTTTCTGAACACTATTTGAAGCCTAAAGAAGTGCTGGTCTACATAATCTCTTTTCAATGCACATCTAGAGGGTCAGGTAAAAGGAGTAAGTTACAGTCTTTTGCTATTCTTGTGCTTTAAATCTGAGTTTCTCTTCATCAACCGTTGCAACATTTTTATTGACTGTGTATGTTTGGGAGCTCAGTATAGACACAAGTTCACATAATTCTGCCAGTTTTGCATAATATAGAGATAGGATTTAGGAACAGGGGTAGTTTCTCCTCCCTTCTACCAGGGCACAAATCTCCCCAGCAGTCACATATGAAAAATGATGAAAAGTAGTCCTAAAGATTCATGTCTGTGCTAATATGCAAAGAAAACATTATGCATATATAATAATTTTCTTCCATTTCCTTCTCTCCAGTTTCTCGTCAGCAGTTTTTCAGGTGTCTAATTTTTTTTCTGTTCTTTTGCTCTATACCATCTTTTTTTTTGCAGCCCTTAGATGTTCCCTATCATCTTATGCCAATAACAGGATTTCTTTGAGCCAAAATGGCTGCCACTGTGCCCCAGTCCCTCACATCCTCTTTCCCAGAATTTCCAAGAATCCCAAATCTAAGTGATTATTGCCTTTAGCACCAGGCACAGGAGTCACCATCCCATGTCCTTCCAAAGCATAAGCTTATGGAGAGGTTCATGCTTCTCATGAGAGCAAACATGCCCAGCTACCACGCTGCTCCTAAAGGATGATATTTTGGAAGTCCTAATACATTGCCACCTACCACCCTGGAAGCAAGGTGGCTCGTGCATCTGGAGCATAGAGATGAATATGCCCCCATATTATGATGTGCACTATCTGCCTGTCAATTGCAGAATATTGGGAAGTGTGTGAGACATCAAAGAGTGCCCCAGAAAGCATTCTTCATTTGTACTCCCTTTTTCTGTGCCATTTTCCCATGCTTTGCCTTACTTCTTAGAGGCATTACAGCAGTCTATAGGTGAAAGGAGTTATTTGGGTCTGATTTGCAAACCTGTCCATTTCTTCTTTATTAACGTAACTTCTTAAAATATTACCTTTCTGATTCTTAAGACACCTGTTAAGGAAAATCTTGTGTCCCTACCCTACAAAGAGTTTGCTCTCTCGTTCTCCTCTGGATCTACTAGACCACTTCTTGTGGAGTATTCTTCTTACCTGCTTAAGTTACCCTCTCTTTCCAGGTGGGTTTCCAGAGCCAGCTCTAAACAGAGAGTCCTTGCAGCTTCAATAATGCTGCCTCTCCCAGTGTCACAGAAGCCACTCCCATAATCTTCATATATTCACTCAGTGCAAATGAGCGAATTCACAGGCACTCCTCTCCTCCAAAGTGTCTCATGGCCTCACAGTTGGACTTTTTCTGGATCACTGGGCACACTGCTTTGTGCAATCTTTCTTATGTGTGACCCTATTCAGTATGGAAATTTCACAGCCAGTAATAGCATTCTTATCTTTAGGTGTAATGCATTTTAACATCCATATAAAAAAGAGTCCTTGAGATAAGGCAAAACCGGAAAGATTCAGTTGAATCCTACAAGAAACATGCCAGTTAGTTCTCATGAAGGTTCTATTTTTATTTTTTTTCAGTTCACTATGGCAGAACTACCATTTCTTAATTCTCTCAGATTAAGTTCACAAAGCCACTAGCCCTGTTTCCAGTAACATAAGAATCTGAGTTGTTTGCAAGTACAGGAAGATTCATTTTGAGACAGCTTGCTTTGTCCACATCACTTGATTTTAATCTTGTTCATTTGTCACTGACAGCATCACCTGCTGAGCTAAAATGTTTTTCAGACTGAAACTGGAGGATGGGCAGCCAGGATTAATGGCCCACAAATCACATGTTAGGAAGTGGTTTTCTTTGACCAGCACTGAATCCTCATTTATGCTATTGTTGGATGGCAGTAGGAAACTGTAGTTAGAAAACAGTGCACATTTTTCCTTTATAATATTTCATTTTCAGTCAACTAACCCCCCAAAGTTGTCAGATTCATCACTTAAAGACACCATCTGCTGACCTGTCATGGAGGGTGGTCAGAACTGTCGCAGCAGAGCATTTTTTCTCCCAGATTTGTGTCTAAAAGCAGCCATAGGAGAAAAGGGATTATTTAAGACACAGACCTACACCTAGTTGTTTTGTTTGGAGGATTCTCCACATGATTAACATTTACCAAGGCAACACAGAAATAGATGAAGAGTAAAAAAGTAAAAGCAGTGTGTTGCATGGGAGAAGGTTCTTGTATGAAATGTGAACTTTAGCTGGTTTTTTTTTGTTCAGACAGCTCTGCTAGACATACACATCTCATCCCTGGTTCACTGGGATTTTATTGGAACCCCTGAATTCAATAGGATGCAGGCAGATGGTGAAGCCAAGGAATATCATTAGTGCAATTTTAGTCTTTTTTCATGCCGTACATTCAAAATTTCTGGTTTGCTGACTGTGTTCATATTGCAAGAAATCTGATTTCGAGGCAAGGAAAAGCAAAGAGCAATAAACTTAATATGCACTTGCACATTTCTGGTGCAACTGTTTTTCAGTCATAGCAGCACAGGCCCACAAGATTTCTTACAAGACAGCTTACGATTTAAGTTAGGTGTTCCAGAGATGTGTCCTGCAAATATTCCCAAGAACTCCAACAGCCATCCAGGCTCCCTATTAAACTAAGAAATGTTCTTCTGAAAACTCATACAGTTTTTCTTAGATTGCTAATTATTTTTCATTGTAACCACAAAATTTTTCCTGCTTCTTTCTTGCACCCTACAGTTATATTAGAAAACAGCAAAGCTATAATAAGGGCATAAAGATCTGCAGCTATAGAAAATACAACTTTGATTTAACTATATATGAGTACTGAACACAATTCAAACATAATTTTGGCATTATTTATTAGCATGGTAACCTAGTCAGGTATGCATATATCCAATGAATAAATATCTGTTCCATGAAAGCTCCTTCCCCCACCTACAAAACTACATTTATCCTGTTTCCAACAAATGCTGAACTGTCTTCAGGCAAGTCTGCCTTTCATCCCTTAGCATGTGCTTCCCATTCCTGTGCCCAGGACACATTGCATAATGAGAATTGGTGATTTCAGATATTTACTAGCTAGATAAGAAGAGCCTCAAGGGCCATGAGGCTCATTTGTTTCATTCTGCTTGGCAGCAGAATCTTCTTTCTACGTGGAAAAAAGTCCATAGGAAAAAAAGACTGCCATCACCAGTGCCTACAGAAAACCCTCAAAGTGAAGCACTTTTGTGTCATTTTCTACCAAACAGTGTGCTGTTCTGAATAATTTGGGATCTATATGGATGAGAATAGGACTCATAATAGGGTTTGAAAGTTCTTTCCAAGAGGAAAAATTTACTGATTGTTTGACAAATTGGTTAGGTGAACAATTCTAAGTTTCCAGAAAATTATGACTCCCAAAACTTTGTTCAAAGACCATTAGGAAGACAGTTCCTCTGTGCCTGAATATTCTTTGTCCATCAATGAACAGAAGCAAAGAACTCCTTCTCCTTCTGTTGTGGCTATTCATCTGTAGTTCTAAATAAAGGACATATGGAAATACAGTGCCTCTGTTTGGGTTTTGGGTTTTTTGCCTCTGCTCATCATCAAGGAACAAAACTCATTATGATCCATAAATGCAGGTCATAAGAAGTAAGTATACTTATATCAAAGGCTCACTAGCCTAGAAGTTTTAAATATTATGTTGTCTTTCCAGTAAGATGAAAATGATACTATTCACTGAGTCTGACCTTCCAAGTATTTCCATCTCTACCTTGATCAACCCAGCAAGAGGAAACAGAAGGGGGAGGAAAAAATTTACATCATCAATTCTTCCTTAGAAAGTTTATAAATCATCATTTTAACATTTATGCATAAATATGAGCATGTTCTTATCATGATCTGACTAGATTTCTCTGAGGATCCCTTCTCCCTTTCAAAAACTTTACTGGTATGTCACTGCCCTAAGCATCTGTGCAGGGCAGAAGGCTGAGCCATTGCTATTAAGAGCAATACTAAATAACTGGAGGTCTTCAGGAACTGACAAAGACTGGAAACTATGACATTTTCTCCTCTGTCTTCTGCATTTTAAACAGACATTATGAACCATGACTTTGGGGCAGTAACCACACAAAGAGCCATTAAATCACATTTTTATAAACTTCCTTGGGCAGAAGGAGGACAAGGCCTTTGAAAGATCTGGTTGCACACACTCCTGGTGCAGCTCCGCTGGTCAGCTACTCCAAGGAGCAAAGTGAGGACAGGAACTTTGATCCTTAACATGCTCTTACGCCTTGCCCTGCTCCCTTTAACTGATAAACTTCTCTCACCACATCATGTTGGTGTCAAGTTTCCTATGTCTCTAAAATGACAGGTACGTGTCAAATTCATACTACCCCTTAAACTGCTGAACACTGAGGAATGGATTCATTCCAGAAATCATGAATTAGTAGTCTGGTTGCCACCATTTTTCTCAGATATGTTTTTAACAGATTTTTTTTTTTTTTTTTCTGGCTCAATTCTCTATTTGTTTTCACTTTCTCTCTTTTTTAAATTTTTTTTTCCCGGTGGATGGATTAACATAGTAGCTGTTGCTGTTTCATCACTAACAGATGGTAATCAAAATCTGTTTACAGAAATCTAACAAACATTCCAGTGTGATTTACTGAGTGAAACTGAGAACACTGCCTTCCTGCTGCTGATGTACATAGCCCTTTCAATAATTACCTACAGATTTCTTTTCAACTTCAATAATGCTAATTGTGTGAGTAGGGTTTATAGCTAAAATATTGTATTTGCATTAAAAATGAGAGGGAGAAAACGGCACACTTTGCTTTACTATAGCAGGGCTGGGGTTTATTTGCTTGAAAGGACCTGATTTGGTAATAGTTCACTATTTTTCATTTTTAAAGAACTGTCTTTAAAAAAACATGTATTTATTTATAAATTTTCTTTCTGCTATAGTTTGTGGTTGGCATTACTGGAAAAACTTACGACATACTTACTGAAGCATATTTTTTCATATGTTACTGAGAAGATATGCTTGGCTCTCCTGGACATCAAGTGGGACCTGTTATTCATGCTTCTGTACTTTGAATAATGCAAGGGCAGCTCGTAATCCTCTTACATGCAACAATTTTCAGCAATGATTCAATGCCATGTGAGATGCTTTCTCTGGCTTTTGAGAGTGGCCTTCACATGTGTGCAGATTACCTGAAAAGCTCTTTTATTCAGAGGGTTTTTTAATTTTAATACCCATATGATTCTTCTTAAACATAAGCCCATGGTCCTGTGTAATTCAAAGCCTTCTCCAGAACAGTGAGATGTACATAAACTACTTACTAGCCACTACCTAGTTTTTTATGCTGTGAAAAATGCATTTGTGACCTTAGTGCCACCATAAAGTCTGGAGAAAGTTGTTGGGACTATTAAATCTCTGGATTTGAGTACTGGTAGAAGTACAGCCACTGGAATTTTTAAAATAGCCCTTTTAAGGATGTTTACAGTGATAATATATCCATCCCGATGATTTGATATCTAGCAGAATCTTGCCATAGTTAAAGCTACAGAAAAGCACCTGGGAAAGTATTTTACAGCAGTATTTTGTGACCCAGATCTAAAATTGGGCTCTGGGTTTAGATAATTTTTTGACTATCACATCTCACCAAGCATAACACTCAGTGATGTACAGGAATGGAAATTCCTGCTGCAGTACTTCAGGCTTTCAATCGCTATCTGTGTAAGTAATATGTTGGTGCACTTCTCTCTCATGAGGTGCTCATGAAGTGCTCAGAGCCAGCCAGGAGAAAACCTGTTGCAAAATGAGTTTAATATCTAGCTGAATTTAGAACTGACATAAATATCAAGATTAAGTGTGTAACAGCTTCCAAATGTATTCTTAATTACTGTTGCATATTGTAATGTGTTCAAAGAGGGTGTTCCCTAAAGGCATCTGGCTATTAATGAGTTTTATTATGGGTCACAGAGCAGAGAGAAAAAACAAATATAAACAAGAAGAAACTTGGGGTTGGGAAGTGACTATTAAATAATTAGCAGTACAGTAAAAGTAGCAAAGATACTCACCCATCCTTCAGCCACATGGAAAAAACCTACTTTATGTGTAGGATGCCTAAAAGGACCAAATGGCAAAAGAATTTAAATTTGCCCATGAGAGATAGTTCAACATAAGCGTAATGTGAGATGAAGGAATAATCAGTCAAAAGAGATATGACCCTGGTTTACAGTGAGTTTCTTACAATCAAGGAAAACCACAACCCATGTCACTTTGATTCCCACAGCTGTTAGCAGCACTAATCTGCCCTTCTGTAAATCAGTGCAAGAGAACCACTTGCTTGCAAATAAAGGAAATTAGTGTGTTGATAAGATGAGTGAATAATAAACTTGATGTCACTGCAAACTCCATTTCTCCACTGAGTAGAAAAAGCCTTTATGGAACACTGTCTGCTCCTCGATATCTCTTTTCAAAGATTTGTGAATGCTGAAATCCAAGGCAAGGTTTTACAGTGAAATAGATTTTGGTTATGTGCATAGCGTAAAATTTTGTAATCTTCTTTATAACATGCAGTCATATTTCCATTATTTTATATTTCTTTTTGGTATTGGCGAGACAACTGTAATATGTCTGCCTAATGGAAAAGAACTAGACTCTTCAAAAAAATGCATGAACTTTCAAACCTTCTTCCCTCCTCCCCTCCTCCCCCCAGGTTGAGCATAATGAGAATTTCCTTATTTTTAACTATTTTTTTGATTACCTTAATTAAAAGTCAGTTGCTCTTGGTGGAATATCCTTTAATCGAGACAAAACCTGCAACTGAATCAATGACCTAAATGTCCCATTCTTTGCACACACATCAGACAGTGGATGTGGCTATATGAAATGTCTTAAATCTACATCAACATCGATGAACTTTGCAGCACAGAGATAATATTATGGGAAAAATATCAGCCAACTGGTAAAGACAGCTGTAAAATTATAACTGCCAGTTCTTTAATTTCATGTTTCCATTGTGTGTGGAAGAATTACGTGAATAAACTTTTTTCTAGTACACTGCGAATTCATCTAAAAGATTATCAAATAAACTTTTTAGTTACTTCTATTATTGGCTTTTTTGGGGCTTTTTTACACATATCCACGATCCACACCCAACTACTCTCCCTAGCTCACCCATTTTTAATTATGGTTACAGCTGGTCCTGTGGCACACAGAAGAACTGAAGTGCATTCATGTGTGGATACCAAAATCAGCATTCCATATTCCATAGTGGCTACAAGTGTACATAACATAAAGGGCTATGGTTGGTTATTTTCTCAGGGATTTTCATTGTATGATTCCAAAGCTCTGCCTGTTCTAAACCTAGTGATATGTTGAATTGTATGTTCAACTGATTGTACCCATGAACTCACCGAAATCTTCTCTGTCACTGAGTTCTGCTCCTGTGGCCCTTACCTGAAAGACGGCAAACATATAGATTTCTCGTCTGGATTAATCAACACGAATCTTTCTCACATGTTTGAGCAGAATAGCAGCATAACCCCATCACATGCAAGAGTTATTTGGGAAGACCATGCTCCAAATGTCCTCTCCTCCTTCCTTTTTCTTCTCCTCACTTTATATATCAAACCTGACGCCATATGGTATGAAATATTGCTTTTTCACTTGGGATTAGTTATCCCAGCTATGTCTCCTCAAAATTTCTCATGGACCCCCAGTTTCCTCCCCAGGACGGCAGTATGAAAAGCAGAAAAGGACTTGGCTGTGTGTAAGCCCTGGTCAGCAATAGCAAAAACATCTCTATGTTATCAAACCTGTGTTTAAAACACAGCCCCGTACCAGCCTCTGCAAAGATAATTAACTCTACCCCAGCCAAAACCAGCACATTTGTACCAGACTTAGAACAGAAACAAATGAAGTCTGAAAAGTGTCACGAAACAAAGCACTTTTGCACAAAGTTTATTGACAAACCTCATGCAACACACATGAGTAACAATTATAATTAGCTTTCACAATATTTCTTAATATTTTTTACATGGAGAATTTTCAGATTTGGTTATATGGTCTGCAGCTGAATTTTCTCCCTCACTCTCAGGACTCAGAACTCAGACGTCCTCAAAGGCTGTATCCCTAATTTTGAACCAAAAAACCCCAAACAGCTGTTATCTACTGGCTTTAAGGCCAGTTGCATGGCACAGTTTTGATTCCAAAGCCCACAGAATTAGGTAGCCTTATCTTTTCTGGGAATAGTCACTATAACGTGCTACTCAACCAAACCTTATTTGGGCACAGAATGGGAAAGGGCTCATGTGTTTTGGCAAAATAGTATGTAAGGAATTGGACCTGCTATTAAACAGTGTGGGTTATCATGTGTGTATTGGGTTTGTGCAAGGTCTTGGTAGTGGGGGGCTACAGGTGTGGTTTTTCTGAGAAGGTGCTAAAGGTTCCCCTGCATCCAACGAAGACAATGTCAGTTGGGTCCAAGTTGGACATGCCACTGGCCAGGACTGAGCCTTTCAATGACGGCATAATGCATCTGTGATATTTAAGAGGGAAAATAAAGTTATTGCATGAAAGCAATAACCACGGAAGAGAGGAGTGAGAAGGTAGAAACAGCTCTGCAGGCAATGAGGTCACTGAAGAAGGAGGAGGATTTGGGGCTCCAGGCACTGGAGCTGAGGTTCCCCTGCAGTCTGTGATGAAGACCACGGTGAGCAAGCTGTGCCCCGTAGCCCATGGAGGTCCACGGTGGATCAGGTATCCACCCTGCAGAGCTGGTAGATGCCTGAATGAGGCTGTAACCCCATGGGAAGCCCATGCTGGAGCAGGATCCTGGTAGGACCTGTGGCTCTGTGGAGAGAGGTTCCCACACTGGGGCAGGCTTGCTGGCAGGACTTGTGACTCTGTGGTGGACCAGTGCTGGAGCTGTGTGTTCCTGAAGGACCGCACCCCATGGAAGGGACCCATGCTGGAGCAGTTTGTGAATAACTATAGCCTGTAGGAAGAACCCTGCACTGGAGCAAGGGAAGAGTGTGAGAACTTCCCCTGGGAAGGAAACAGAGGCAGAAAAAACATGTGGTGAGCTGACCGCAATCCCCATTTCCCATCTCACTGCAGCACTGAGGGGAGGAGGTGGAGGATCAGGAATAAAGTTCAGCCAGGAAGGAGGGAGGAGTTGGGGAAAGGTGTTTTTAAGATTTGGGTTTACTTCTCTTTGTTTTACTATGATTTGANACCTGTGGCTCTGTGGAGAGAGGTTCCCACACTGGGGCAGGTTTGCTGGCAGGACTTGTGACTCTGTGGTGGACCAGTGCTGGAGCTGTGTGTTCCTGAAGGACCGCACCCCATGGAAGGGACCCATGCTGGAGCAGTTTGTGAATAACTATAGCCTGTAGGAAGAACCCTGCACTGGAGCAAGGGAAGAGTGTGAGAACTTCCCCTGGGAAGGAAACAGAGGCAGAAAAAACATGTGGTGAGCTGACCGCAATCCCCATTTCCCATCCCCCTGCAGCACTGAGGGGAGGAGGTGGAGGATCAGGAATAAAGTTCAGCCAGGAAGGAGGGAGGGATTGGGGAAAGGTGTTTTTAAGATTTGGGTTTACTTCTCTTTGTTTTACTATGATTTGATTGGCAAANTGTGGCTCTGTGGAGAGAGGTTCCCACACTGGGGCAGGTTTGCTGGCAGGACTTGTGACTCTGTGGTGGACCAGTGCTGGAGCTGTCTGTTCCTGAAGGACTGCACCCCATGGAAGGGACCCATGCTGGAGCAGTTTGTGAATAACTATAGCCTGTAGGAAGAACCCTGCACTGGAGCAAGGGAAGAGTGTGAGAACTTCCCCTGGGAAGGAAACAGAGGCAGAAAAAACATGTGGTGAGCTGACCGCAATCCCCATTTCCCATCTCACTGCAGCACTGAGGGGAGGAGGTGGAGGATCAGGAATAAAGTTCAGCCAGGAAGGAGGGAGGAGTTGGGGAAAGGTGNGGAGCGGGTGGGTGAAGGTGTTTTTAAGATTTGGGTTTACTTCTCTTTGTTCTACTATGATTTGATTGGCAAAAATTTAAATTAATTTCCCCAAACTGAGTCTGTTTTTCCCATGATTTCAGTGGCTGAATGGTCTACATGCCCTTATCTCAGAGTATGAGGCTTTTGTTATAAATTCCTCTGTTCAAATCAGGAGGAGAATGATAGAGAGGTTTTGGCAGCCATTTGGCATCCATTGATGGTCATCCCACCACAATAAGATCTTACTTTGGTGTCAACCTTGCCCTGAGCTGTTTATCAGTATAAAGAGAGCAGGAGGGCCATGGCTCCTTTGGAGAACCAGTAATCAGTACAAGGGTTTTACAGGGTGTCCTATTTGTCCTCTGGATGAGAAGGTGACTGGCACTTCTTTCTATGTCACTTTGGGGCTTTTGTGGTTGTACCTGAAAAACACCCAGAAAATTCCTGAGACTGAGGGGGTGCATTTTGCTTTCAGGATGCTAAGATACCTATTGTAACCCTGATTTTAGAAATTAATAGAAAATAGTGGACAACAGTACTACTGATGCATTATTCCTCTATAAATTAAAAAGTGAATGTGAAGTTACTAAATTTTTAAATGCAATCAACTTCACTTGTGGTCCAAAGTATAAACTGAGCATTAGACAATTTAAGAATATTATAAAAATCTGTGCTTTGGAAAAGAATAACATGGATACATTATAGGAATCTGAAAAGAAAACCTTTGGGAGATGAGCTAATGGTAGCAATTATGCAATATGTAGCAGGATAAAAGTTCAGCAGCATAAATATTGATGGCAATTAGCTACGAATTAAATGCACATTTAAAAAGGTAAGTGCTCTATGAGAACTGAATGCTTCAGCAGAAATCGTGTTTGGAAAATGCAGTGGGAGATTATTTCACAATGTTGTGCTGTATCATAAACACACCACTACTAGAGGTTTTTGATTAAGTGGGAGAGATGAGATTTGTTTCTCTGAAACTTAAAAACCTCACACAAGCATATAAAATGAGAAGCAGCTTAGAATTAGACTGAAGCAAAGAGACTCGGTTTTATTCCTGTAACAAAGTTACAGTAAGTCACCCCAAAACTTACTGCACCCCCAGCTGATAACAACTGTATCTTGTCTCAATAATATATAGATATAGATATAGATATAGATATAGATATAGATATAGATATAGATAGATATAGATGATAGAGGGAGAGATAGAGATAGAGATAGAGGGAGAGATAGAGATAGAGATAGATAAAGACATCTCCTGTCTAGATACTTGAATGTTAGTTTACGTAATGATTGATATGAGATAAATTTCAGCTAATTAACTTGCCTCACACAGGTATCTGCACACCAATGCCACAGTTTCACAGTCAGTTTGGGCAGGCATAAATAGGCTCTTCTGCTGAACCAGCCATTTCACCCTCTCCTCTCCCTGGCTACACTGCTCCATCCCTACAGCACTGTCTCTTCCATTTTGGCACAATTTGCTGTAATTTCAGTCTTTTTCTCTGGTTGATTCTCTGATTCAGACCAGAATTATGCAAGCACAGGAGAAGGGCAATGCCAAGGTGAGGATGGGCAGACATGAGTGGGGGGTTGGTGTTAAGTTCCAGCAGAGATGCTAGCATATTTTTTTGGACTGTTTGGGGAACCATGCCATCACTAAGGAGAATTAAGGTGAGACAAAGACTGATCTGTCAAATTCAGGAGATAACAGCTGGTCTAACAAAGCAACAGATGGTTTTCTAAGAAAGAGCAGTAATACTTATTTTATTAACCCACTCCTGAAATAGAAAGGCATTCTGGGCAGAAAGATGGTAGGAAGATTTATGGGTTGTGGCTATTCTCAGTGAATCATCAACTGCTCCTCTGTATCTTCTGGAAAAGGAAAAAAGGTTTCAGTAACTCTAGAAGGGGAAATGTCTCTGTAAGCCTGGGTGCTTTTTTATCCTTTAGAACCATGGGAGGTGGACAGATGTTAATTTACTGGTGGCAAGAAGAGTTGACAAGGCTCATGGTGCAGAGAGCCCTTGGTAATTCATGTACTCAAGAAACTGAGAAGAAATTTTGGATGGAGTAACAGAATTGTCCACATTGCTCAAATTGGTGTTTTCTTCATAGAACCAGCAAGCAGAAAAAGCACAGCTAATATAACGAAAACCAAAATCAATTCCTATTTGGTGGCCCCCGTGAAGAGGGGTATCTAAAGCCTAGCCCTCAGACATAAGAGATATGAAAACAGGCTCCTAAATCCTGAGCTGTCACTAAAAATCAGACCATAGCCAAAACTCTTTGTATGGTTGTGGAATTTACCTTCACAGAGGAAAAGATCATTCAAGAACCTGATGGATCAGGGACATAGGGACTCATGGCTGAAAATACAGCAAAATAAGATAAGATAATATCTATTATTTATTCTAATATATGCAATGTATAATACCTATAAATGAATAAATAAATGAATAGATATTAGGTTATAAACAATGGCCCGCAAAATCTCTGAATTTTGTTGTTCATACTTTGGCAGAAAACTCTCTTGTAGCTAGCATTTCTAGAACCCTTTACTGTTTTCTCAGGCCCCTGCCTTGAAACACCTTACATGCTCCTATTAAAATAAGTGTGAGAGCTTCATGTGAAAAAAATAATTACGTATGTGTCTGAAGGACTGATGTTTGAGCAGCCAAATTACTTGATTTGTGGGTGCTCTCAGGCAGCTAGAATTCTTAATGGACAATATTATGGATGAACCCACTGAAGATAAAAATAACACCCACAGCTTTCAAGAGCTGTGTTAGAAATGTGAGCCACCAAATAAATTACCATCTAAAGATTTACATAAATGGAAATAGGAAAGTATCATTCTTCAGACATTCTGAATGCCACTAGAGCAAGAAATTATCTACTTGAAGCCTAAAACAGGCTGTTTCTGGATCCACAAAAACACTTTGTCCTACTAGACCAATACCATATAAAGGTCCAGAATCTCAGCACAGTCCTTAAAGTTTACCAAAATGATTTGAGATGAATAATAGTGATATTCAAATACTGCTTCAAGTATTTGTCTGCTAATAAATGTAGTAAAATTGTTGTATTATGTGATGAAGGGGAAATGCAAAATCAAATCATATTTAAAATTTATTGAAAGACAACAGCAAGCTATCCAAGGCAGCTAACAACAGAAGAGGTAGTTCACTGACTTAACTTGGATCCAGATTCTCACTGAGATTGGGCAAATGTTTTTGATTTTAAAAATATGGGGGTTTAAGAATGTTATTCAATAAACTTGGATACTGTATTATCTCCTTTCATGAAAGTCTGATGTATAAATAAAAATCTCAGGTAAAATTACCATCAATTTCACTGAAAGATATTCTCTTCTAGTAAATACCCAAATGTTTCTTTTTCCAACAGCAGGTCTGCTGGGAATAAGTTCTAAAAGTGCAATAAACTCCTCATTATAATTGCTTGATGTCATATGGGTCTTCCAGATAGGAAAAGGATGTAGGAAATTTTTTTCAGTTTCTTCAGTGTCTTTAGCCCTGTTTCCTACTAGTCTCACCACTGTAACCAGGACTGTAGAGTAAGGCAAGGGAATTGAGCCTGTCTGTTTCAGACAGTAAAAGCAGTGGAATATATATATGATGTACGTGGATGATAAACTATTATCAGATTTAGCAGTTTAAACAGTTGTGTGCTAAAAATGAAGCAGAAAGGAAAATAAAAATAGCATGATTAACCAACAAATTGAACTATTCCATCGAAGTAATCAATCGCAGCCAGGAAGACACTGAAACCCACTCTTGGTGAAGTAGAGAGGAAAATAAAATTATGTTAGATAGAACATAAATTAAGTGGCTTCAAAGACAATCTGAAGTGCAAATGTTGAAAGGTTACAGAGAGAACAGGAAAATAGTCTCACTGATATAAAGGGAAAGATCCAGTCAGAAAAAACCAACTTTATATTCATCATTTTTTTTCATCTGTTTCAAATTAATATCACAGAAGCAAGCTTATGTATAGAAATTTAAAATGGATCCCAGGTTTCTCTTTTCCTTCCATATCACGCTGCTACTTCCTACAGCTTTAGATGATGGGTGGCTCTATAGTCACACTTGCTCTGCCATATAAGAAAGTCAGGTTACTTAGAGAAACACATAGCTTCTCAGGTGCCAGATGTTGTTATGGAGCTCAGAACCTTAGTTCTTAATATCTCAGAGAAGGGCTGAAAAGATCCCCAATTCCTCCACAGCACACTAAGCTATCCACCGAGGGATGGCAGACTGCCAGCTCAGTGACCTGCAGACTGGCCAAAGACTTTGACCTTAGCAAACAGACCACCTGGAATTAGTTCTGCTTAGATTAGCAAGGAGCACAGCACAACTGGCAAACCACTTGGTGCTGAGGACTGGCAACTACCTCACATATGCTTCAGGAAGGGTTTCAGCACAGACTAGCTCTGCTCTGCTCTGTCTTGGGAGCAGAATGCCTATTATGACTTAGAGGGTATCAGATACTAGATACCAGGACCGTATTTGCTAGTTCAGTTTCATCTGAAAGAAAACTATTCTTTTGTACTTTTGTTACCACTTTGTGAAGCAAGCCAAAAAAACCCAGGAAATTGAGGTTATGGGGAGGTTTATGTAAAAAAATGCACTCTTGATCTCAAGTAAAATGCTCGTGCAGAGGCTCACTCTCTGATGATTAACTTGAAGAGAAGCCTGGTCAGATTCAGTTTGCTTTTGTAGGCAGCAATGAAAATGGATTTTTGGCGTGTTGAAAACATGGAGGGGAAGATATATCTGAGCTTCTGGAGTTATCTCTGCATTTTTTCTTGATCAACTTTTAATTAAGGAATCAATTTTAAACTAGATTGCCAGGGAGTAAGAAGACCAGTCTTTTCTCAATACTACAGAAAAAAGCAGATGAGTTCTTTTCATCCCTCTTTACCAAACTTGGCAGATAAATACCTGCCCTAAAGCTGCTTTTGGCTAGTAATGAAGATGAGGCACTCTCAAAAATCAAGATAAAAAAAGATTAAGAAGTTGATGCAAGAACAAAGTGAAAATTTAAATCACAATAATTGGTCAAAAGTGAACAGTAGAATTGGAATGAATGAAAATACCGAATTGCTAACAAAACAAAAAAACCCCCTCAATCTTTATTAGACACATATCTTTAGAAGAGGTGATGTTGTGACCTGCTAACCAATGCACTCCATTCCAAGGTAAATTAATTTAAAAAATATGTACAAGTTCTTATTAGATGAATGTGATAAATAATGCTGAACTCTCATGGATGCTTCGCTTCAGCAGCCCTTTGAAACCTTAAAATACAGCAGATACAATTTTTGGGGTAGAATTTTAATGTACCACACTGGTTTTGTGCTTTTTAAAAAACAAAAACCTTTTAGTCATTTCTCAAGCTATGAAGCTTACAGGTTGTAGAGTGCAGCTCTTCTTTGGATTACAAACACAGCTGTACCATTTGTCACAGGCTGATTCAGACTGCACTGGAACACGGCAAAGCAGAACACCTGCAATACATCGATGATATCATCATATGGGGCAACACCACAGAATAAGCTTTTAGATGAAAGAAAAACTGAAAAAAAAAAAGGTCAGAATCCTTAACAACCATTTTGCTATAAAAGAAAGGAGAAGGGACCTGCACAGGAAGTCCCATTTTTAGGAATAAAATCGTAATATGGATGTCATCAGATCTCAATGGATGCAATCAACAAAATAACAGCTGTCTCTCTACCAACTGGCAAAATGGCAAAACAACCTTTCTTAGGTATTGTGGGGTTTCAGAAAATGGACTTTTCAAACTACAGACTGACTGTAAGCCCTCTCTGCCAAGTGACCTGGATGAAGAACAATTTAAAATGAGGTTTTAAATAATGACAGGCTTTTAAAAAAATTAGCCAGGAAATATTTCATACAGTAACTATCCAGCCATTCCAGGCAGTAAAAAATATTAAAAATGTGCTCTACATGTCAGTCAGGGAGAATGGCCCTACCTGGAATCTCTGAAAGAAGGCACCAGGGAAGACTTCATGTTAGACTTTAGAGTATTGGCGTTGGGGATACAAAAGATCTGAGGCCAACTATACTCCAGCTGAAAAAGAAAAATTGGCAGTGTATGAAGGGGTTTGAGCAGGGGTTTGAGCTGTTTCAGAATTTACTGGTCCTGAAGCACAGCTTCTCCTGACAGTGGAGTGCTTGCTGTTTAAAGGGATGGCTTCTACACATTTTGCAACTTGTGAGCTACTGATCACACAGTAGGCTCCCACAGGAAAACCTAATCACCCAAGAATTTTGGATATGATCATGGACTGGCCAAAAGGCAAAGATTTTGGAGTATCACCAGAAGAGGTGATGATGCATTTTGAAGAGGTTCCACTGTATAATGAACTGTGTATTAACGCTCAGATAGAGAACCTGGTTGTAAAAGTATATTTTACAAGAGTGGGGGCACTGAAGAACATCACCAGCAGGTGGATCAAGTTTCTAGTATTGAAGTGGCTCAGATGGGTCTGGGCTAGCAACAGAAGGATTAATTGGAGGGCCCCATGACGCCTCAGGCCATCAAGGAAGAGACGCGATATGAATGGGCTCATGATCAAGGTGTGGATTCAAACCACGGGCATGGATTCACAGGTTATCCACAAATGTGAAACATGCATTGCAATCAAGCAGGCCAAGCAGTTAAAGACTCTGATATGGAGGAGGATGGCCGAAATATAAATGGTGAGGCCTGGCAGATTGATTATATCACACTCCCACAAACCTGCCCAGGCAAGCGCCATATGCTTACAATGGTGGAAGCAAACACCAGATGGCTGGAAACATATCCCATATCCCATGCCACTGCCTGGAATACAATCCTGGTCTTTGGAAAGGAACTCTCATGGCAACATGAGTCATACAACAGGATTTATTTCTGAAACAACCTCATAGACACCCGGGTCAAAGAGCATGGCACTGAGTGAGTATATCACAGATCTTGTCATGCACCAGCCTCTGGGAAAAGCAAGGGTTACAAAGGTCTGGTAAAGACTATCCTGACAACAGTGTGTGCTTGTGCTGGGATGCTCAAGCATTAGGATAAGCATATAGCAAAAGCTGCATGGTTAGTGGCCTCACCCAACCAGAACTGTATAACTGTTCACTATACAACAATTAAACACATCAGACCACCCCTCCTGCCTCAAAAAATCACTGTGACATGTGGAATTCAAAGTCATTTTATAAATCAAAAACAATGGATATTTTCAAGAAATAGCCTATAGATTTAGAGAATGATATCTGTCTGCGTATATAAAAGACAAGAAAGGATATCTTGAAAAATGTGACACCTGGGAACGATATAATTGGTATAGAATAAGGAGTGGGTATTGTCCTGTTTTTGGATGGGAGGCAATTTTCTTCCTATCGGATGGTATAGTGCTGTGTTTTGGATTTAGAATATGAATAATGCTGATAACACATCAGTGTTCTAGTTGTTTTTAAGCAGTGTTTCCACTAAGACAAAGACTTTCCAGCTTTTAACACCATCTAATCAGCAAGCAGTCTCAAAGGCACAAAAAGTTGGGAAGTGAGAAAGGCGGGACAGATGACCCCGACTGACCAAAGGATTATTCCATACCATGTGGTATCAAGCTCAGTATATAAACCATGGGAAAAGTTCATCATGGACCTCTGCTTGAGAACTGTCTGGGCATTGGTGGGCAAGAGGTGAGCAATTGAATTTTGCAACAATGTTTTCTATAATCTAGCTATTATTATAATTATTTTTTTTTGTAATTTTTCCTTCTGTTTCTGTCATTAAACCATCTTCATCTCAAACTAAAAATTTCTCTCCAGTCCCACTGAGGGAGAGGATGGAACAAGTAACTGGCTGGTGTTTAGCTACTTCCTCGGTTAAGTTACAACACCACTGAGCATAAAGAGTTAAAATGCATGATAGCAAAGAGAAGAAAGTACACATATCATGAGCAACTTCTTTGTGATATTTCTTAATTTCTAGTTTTGAACATTCTTAGTTTTGTGCTTGTGCAATTTTTACAAGCACATCATTACTGCTAAAGTAGCTGTCATGAAATACAGTTGAGGCATAGAACATTAGGGTTCAGGAAAGAAAAACAAATGTCATCCAAACAATAGGAATCACAAGTGCCTTGCCAAGGATTAAAAAACATGCCTGTGATATCATTCTTTATGCTTCACAACACAAGTCCTAGCAGTGATTGCCTGGGGTTAGGAAGAGATGTCCCTTTCATTACAGGGATCTCATATCCAATTCTGAATTCTTCAGTATCACAACAACACCATGTCCAGCCATTATTCTGATTCAGCATGTCAGCTTCTGTGTTTCCTGTCTCTGTGTCATTTATCCAAGGCAGAAACTCTGCTTTATTACCTAGTGATAAGAAAACCCTTAACTCTAATAGCTGTGCCTTAAAGGAAACCAGCCGTGAAAGAGCATGCCAACTCTTGATTAGTAACACAGGCAATTTCCCTTCCAGGCCTCTAAGCAGAGGATTGGGCAGGTGTGTACAGTTGTTATGATAAGGGAAATGTTGTGATGGCTAAGTGTTGCAGTCAGGTTCTGCAACCTTCCTGAAGTCAGTGGTGCTTGTGGAAAGAAATAGGGAAGAGGTCTTCACATAGATGTTTCAGAGAGATTTTCAGCCCCTCATGGCTCCAAGCCTGGGCCCAAAAGACTCTAGACTCATGGGAAAACTAACCTAAAGTAGAGAGTTCTCAGGGTGGGGGACATTCAAAATGGTCACTAGGAGAAACAGGACCTGGGTACATTAGCATCAGCAGAGGGAAACCCCACGTCCAGGGCATGCTTCCACCCCAGGGCCCACTCTTCCCGGGGGGAGGGGGGGCCCTCAGGGGTGGAACCTCCACAGCTGAGTCCACATTACACCCCTCGTGTTGCTACGAAGTGGTCTCTCCCCACACCACTGTGCTAGAAAGTTCTCCCTTTACCGAGACCCCACTGGCCCCATGTCCTCTCTCCCCTCCCCTCCCTTCTCCCACTGGCCCCTGTTATGTCACTCAGCCTTGCCCCTACCCCCCAGCGCTCAGACCATTGGCTTCTGATGCTCTGCCCACCCCTGGGACCCTCTGGGATAAAGCCATGCGCGGGTTTTTGTTCTGGGTTCTTTGCCTCTGTTCCCTCCAAGTGCGTTGGCTCCAGTAAACGCCTCGGAATTGCACGCAGAGAACCCCTCTCACCTTTTCATCTCCAGCTCGAGCTTAGTCTCTGTGAGTGTGAGTGGCTGCTCATGCCCACCTGTGAGGGTGAGATCGTGTGCACACGTGGGTGCTGGCAGAGCGTTGCCAAAGCGTTCCCACGAGGGACCCTGAGAAAAAATGTGGCATCGATCCACTGACGCCCCCGCTGCTAAAGAGAAACACATACTGCATATTAGGAAATTAAACAGGAACAAGACATGAAAACTCAGGTAGAACTAGAGCATTATTACAGAATCTACTGAAAGAAATAATATGTACAATTATAGAACTTACATTTAGGACATAACAAGGTAAAAGAAGAAATCCAGATGTCGCAATATGAAAGACAAGCAAACAAACAAATGGAGATCTAAGTTTATTGAATCAACTGTACAGAGAGATCAATAAAGATTTGCCAGAGCCAACCTCCAGAGAAGCAAGGTCAGTTATTATAAGAAATTAGCTCTCTCACTCAAATAACTGAAATATTTTGCACTGTATTTTTAGCATGGGTAGATAATGAAGACTTTATCTTGCAACATGAAAAAATGTTATAAAAATAGAACCATTTTAATCTCCAAAATGTCACTGATAACTTGAAAATACGTTTGACTCTATAGCTAAGGTATTGTTCAAACTAATATTCTTACTATGCTCAAAATCTTCAGACTGTTATGTTGAAATCTTCAGAAACAGTAGCTGAAATGACAGTGCTGTCTCTGACATGAAAATGTTTTAACATTTTCAGCAGCCATGTAATCCTGTAAAAGATACATTAGCCCAGTTTCATGGGCACAGTAGGCGGATATTCCTATCTGCTTCCTGTTCTGCTGTTCTGCATGGGCACAAAAAGACAGACAAATTACCCTTTACAGTACTTAGCTCAAAGTATGTCTCTTCCTACACATTTTAGATATCCAAACCTGTTTTGGATTCCTCTCTGGTGCCTGTCACCTAAAAGATATAGCACTAAGTTTTAGATGCAAATTTCAAACTTTAGGTAAGATCTGAGATTCTTGCCCCTTGAGTTTCCCAGAGTGGATACGATTTGTAGTTTCTTTTCCCTGGTACTAGGTCATGTCTATCCACCCAAGATCCAAAATTGGTAAATTTTCTGAAGACAGATAGTCCCTTATGACCATCCATCCAAGAGCTGAGTATATCTCAGCCATTTTTGTGTGTGTTTTCTTAAAAGGCAGCTGGTAACCCCAATCACACTCTAGTTACGTGACAGATCTCCTTCATGTAAGATCTCATTGAATTTTGCAGCTCAAACCCCAAGAAACTTGATCCATTTGTCTAGCCACAAAAGGAGGAAAAATCTCTGTTATGTAACAAAGGTTTTGTTATGGCCTGGTAAGATTTTGGCTTTCCCCCAAAGAAGGATTCAAGGGTCATTTATTGAACATTTTTTACTCATATGCTAGTGGATATTGAATTACTAACATAAGTTTTCAAATAGTTCATACCTCTCTATAGGAGACATCAGCAAATACATACCAAAACAGTAGTTCTATGCAACTACATGAAAACCACATTTTAATATAAGGGTGGAACTTTGCCTTCTTAAGATGGCACTCTTCTCTGTAGAAAACTTTAATAAAATTATGCCATTTTCTTTTACGAGAACATGTAAGAGGTTAATTTTTCATACTGATTAACACCTACAGTCTAGAAATCAGGACACTTCCTGTTGGAAAGGTAGAATCACTAGCAAATCATAAAACATTACCTTCATTCCCAGCATGAAGTGAGTTGCAAAAAATGAAACTTGCTGTCATAGTTACCGTTATAAGATGGTGGCTGTGTAAAATATTAAAAAAGAATTTGATCATACTTTTGATTTTCAATTTATCTTAGGCCTCTTAACCTTCTGTAACACATTGTGCTTGAGGATTAAAACCATTAGTCTAATAACTATAATTAGTCATAATTATCCTAATAGGGGATATTAGTTAATGAAATCTCATTTCAGCGTTCTTAATATATTTAATTAATACAATATTTATGTCAGCTTGAAAAACAGAGGCATTTTGCAATGCATCTTATTCTTTATGACTTACCAAGAAGTATTAATTTAATGCAAGTTGCCAAAATACAATCAAAGGTGAACTCTCAATGTGCCATGAATTTACCTTGTACCAATCACAGTAATATCAAGATCTTTACACCTCTTCCCCTTACTTTTTCTGAAAAGAATTTTTAAACATCCCTGGTTGGTACTTTTCTAATGGTTTGTCTTTCTTCCAAACTTCTTGGGTTTATTACTGCCCAACCAAGAAATTCAAATGTTATTCATGTACTAATGTAGTTTCCTAACCTATGACCCCACTTTCCCTTTCTGGGAGATGGCCAATAAAGCCAAACAATTAAAAAAATTTCCAATAACAGCAATAGATTACAGTGTGGAAAGGATCCCTATATCACTATTGGCTCTCAGCAGCTCTGGACTCAGGGAATTCATGCTTCCGTTTGTAAAATACACACTTAAAACAAAGCAGCACACATTGAATTTGGCTGTCATAGCTCATAACACTGTAGAGAAAGCTGCTTTAGATTCACAGAAATATCCTTACCTGTGAACAGTGGTAGATCTAACTTTGGGGAAAGCAAGGAAGGTCCATTCTCAACTATAATCATCAATAAAATCCTGTTTCCCATCTGTGCTAACCGTGATGATGCCCAACCACTATCGCACCAAGCCTGTCACCACAGCACGTTGGAAGTGTACCTTGCCTGTGTGTCTGCCTTCCGGTGCATATACCAGCAGCTAAAAGGCCTTAGAGTCCTATGTCTAAGTATATTCAGTTAAAAGAAGACAAAAGTTTAAAAAACATGGTAGGTTCTCCAGGAAAATGAAATATTTCTGTGAAAAAGATAAGGAATTTTTTATTGTTTTGAGTAACAGATTGAAGACTCTTGTGAGGTTTGCTTTTTCGCTGTGAAAAATTGATAGGAGTCTTTCATCCTTTCAGCCTCACTGCCAAAGAGCCACGGATGCTTAGTCTGCCTGTCCCTGCTGAAAGCAGCAAATGGTCCAGGAACTTGGACCGTTCCTGTAAAAATTGGAACTGATAGCAGTCTTCTAGGTGAGCAGCCAGAGACCCATCATTTTCACTTTTTCCACCATAAAAAATGCTTCTGGTAGGGGGGGAAAAAAAATTCCTACCAGAAATTGATTTTAACACGAAATTATCAACTACCTTTAAGCTTATAACACTTGTGCATGGACTCTGTACTAAGTAAATTTCATCTCCAAGTTAAATGTTAGCATACCATCTAGCACAGAATTTCTAGAACCATGTAAGTAAGTTAGAAGGCATTTTTTTTTCAGCAATGACTTAAACATTTATGATTTAAATGCTTTGGAAATTTTAAGTCTTGGGTTTTCAAATATTTCTCAGTAGAGATAAAATATAAAAGTGGAATTCAAAGGACAAAAAAGCAAGCACTTAACTGAGAGTTGAGGCTTTTAAACCTTCTACAAAGACTGTTATATAAAAAGTGGCATTTTGAGAGCCTGAATTTTCCATGGGAATGGACTGATATGAATTAATAATTTTGATAACTTTTGCTTTGCTTGTGATTTTTTTATATCCTGAGAAAGTTGTTAGAGGGAATCTAGTGAGCTCTTAGTTCCCACTTCTCCCCAGCGACACATACCCTCCCATTCCCTTCTGCCAGCCTTTGAGGTCCAATGGTTGCATCATTTAGTCAAGTAGGGAGTCGATGTACTGGGACCTGATCATTTATTGCCTTTTTTTTTTTTTTGGTTTGATTCGTTTTAAGCAGTCTCAGTTCATTAAGGACATGAGAATGGAACCATGACAGGATGAAAAGTTATATCTGCACTGGCTGCCCCATTTTATGCACTAGAAATAAGATGGGTAAGGGAAAGAATTGTAAAGCTACTGAAACTCAGAATAAAATTTCACAACTGGCTTCTTTTTCTAGGCTGTTCCACTGCAAAGTTGTCTATTCTAAAAATTGAAAGATTTGGACTATCCAAAGAAGCAGGTTTGTAGTGATGTCAATCATGCTTATAAAACTTTCTCTTCCATGTCTGTGATTTTGTTACCTTGTACGCCTGAAAATCACTGTGGGAGCAAAAATCAGGAGTAATGTCCATAAGCCACTTTTGCCTTATCTTTCCAAAGCAATGCATGTCTAAAACCAAAGGTGATGTGTAAGTTAACATAAATAGTCGAAAGGCAGACCATGCTGCCAACATAAACATACCGAAGAGCCATAATTTGAATTTTTTTATGTCTTCAAAAATGTTCCCCTGATGAAGGTTAAGCATGATAGTGTTATACATCTCATTCTTACGAAAAATTAAAAATTCCAATGGGTTTTCAGCTGAAAGGGTTCTCTGCTATACAGTTTGACTTTTTTTCAAATTACTGAACAAGTAAACATACTTACATAAAATTCACTAAGGCGTCCTTGAGCTTTCTTCACCTATCACAAATCTAGCAACAACATTCTCAAAGGAACTATGCTAGTTACCATCCAGAGATTCAGGAAAAAATGAAGTTTGTCTTGAATGCTTATTTCTTGGGGTTTCTTACTTACATCAAGCCTACTGCTGAAATTTACCCTGTAGGGAAAGCAATCTCCAAACTAATGTGTGTGCAAAGCATTCTAACTCCATTTTCAAGGATTTCAGAGGGACTTCAGAAGCATTTAGCTTTGGGCTATCCCTCCATTGGGAGGAGAACCTTGCCCAAAGAGAAGCTTTACAGTAATTATCATCATCCTGGAATTTTACAAACAATGCACATGATAATGAAGAATGCTTTAAAATATCACCCTAATCGTTATTAATTCCTTTGGTATTTATGGTAATAATGGTAATTGTGATGAACTCATTTTGCATTAATGTGAGTGCTTCTGGAACTCCACATTAATTTGTAACACTATGTTGAAGCGTTATTCAAGAAGGATATTGCACAATCTATTTTTTAAATGTTTGCAAACTCTTTAAAATCAAAGACCTCCTGAAAAAAGCACAATTTCTTTTAAACTGAAGAAATTGCTTTTGTTTCGTTAAACCCATAGTTTCTGCTGAGATTTAACAGTGACGAAAACTGACAAGGTTGAAGGGAATAAGGTGAGGCTCATGTCACAGGGAATACATACAGAAAGAGAAGAAAGATCTTGTACTTTTCGGAGGCGTTTGCTTAAATCATTTTTGCTTTCATTTTATACCTAGTGACAACTGCCAGATTTATGCCACTGGAAATTAAAAATTATAAGTTTATTCAGTATATAAAGAATGTCGGCTTCTGCTAATGTTGACTGTATTTGATTGAAAGGTTGATTTATAATGAGACTTGGCTGATTCAGTTTGCATATCTGTTCCAGTGTACCATCATCACTGCAGTATCTTTACTAATGATTGGGGTGTTAGAGGTGTCTTAGTCCACTATGTTCACAGTATGTCAATTTTTATTAAATTAATAATTTAAACTGTAATCCTTCAAACTCTTGAAGTTAGCTACCCATGGGGTTTATTTTTCCACTTGAACTGCCTGTTGCACTTAGGCCTCAGGATCTTCCACATGGGTGAAAGGCCAAATCTAAAGTAGATATGTAGTTTGTTCTGCATTTTTCAAAGCTTCTTTCAAAATCTTAGCAGGTGTTGAGATTTACTTTTCACACACCATAAGCACAGGACTATTGCTCCATTTTATTTCCCTTGGCAGCAAGGCTGACATAAGTGGCCTCTGAATCCTGCCACTCCTTCTCCCTTAAGAACTGCATGGTGCATTCATATTATTTAAAGCTCCTCCTTTTTTTTTGCAGTGTTATTGTCAGTGCAGCTGATGGGAAGTCACAGCGGGTGGCAAGGGGAGAAAAAGCTGCTTAAGTCAACTTTGCTTCCCAGGGAAAATGGAATGTAGGTTTTTGTATTAGTAAAATTCACTGAGGGCTTAAACTAAATGTCAGTTAAGTGGCATATAGGCTGCTGTTCATGGGTGTTTGTGTCCTGCCAAGGAAAAACTTGTAAGAATTCATTCAGATTCAAGAACAACTGTCACTACTTTCACCACCTTTTCATTTTCACATTTTGTAAACACTGGAGTTTGTGAACTTTTTTATTCTAAAATACACATGAAAATCAATGAGCAAAATCAAATGATCTTTGTTAAGCTCAAACTCTGTTATTCTAGACAGGACACAGCTGGAAATCCTCCGAGCTTTGCTGGCTATTCCTCTGGAATAAGGAATGTGTAACCCCTTCACTCTCACGGATATTGCTGCGTGCCTCTGATTCCTGGATACTAGCTTCTCTCCTCTGAGCAACGGGCAAACAGGCAGATCCCAGAGCAGCCTAGATACTGCCAGCATCCATTGCAGCAAAAGGTACCTTCATGCTCTCTTTTTTCCCAAACCTTTCTTCATGCACTACTTACTTCAGTGGCAGCTGAGGATACCTGTCACGTTAATGAAATTGTGTAAGGAAAAGCAGACATGAGATGTAGGAGGAAGAAAAAATGAGATGGAAGATTTCCTGTGAAAAGACAGATTCCTTCATATCTTTCATGTGTTCAATGGTACTAGAATGTTTCCCTGTAAAGGAAAGTTTTGCTTTGACCTGTAAGTATACACTTCAAAAAAAGACAAAAGCAAAAAACAACAACAACAAAAAAATCTTTAACCTGAGTTAGACAGCTGTCCAGAAACACACATACAAAAACACCCTCACAAAAGTGAAAATGAGCAAAAGATGGTAGGCATTTCCCAAAGGACAGCTCTTCTGTATCGTCCATTTTCCTACATGTTTATGTGTCCATCTCTACAGCAAAAGCTGCAGGAGGAGAGAAACTTTCCACAAGGTGTTGGATAACAGTGGTGTGCAATCTCTGATGTTGTTGATCATCACATCTGCCAAAATGGCAAAAGACTACATTTTACAGAAACTGAACAGACGTCCCTTTGTTCATTTTTTTGATACTGGGAAGAAATCAAAAGATTCCTAATCTTGATATCCTCAACATCTGAGGACATTTTCCAAAATGCCAAGTGAATTTCCCTGAATAAATGCATTCAACTAAAATGAGTTGAGAATGTGCTTTTTAATAGCTTTATAAATTGTATATATGGTATGAATTATATATATGGGTGTATAAAACTATTTTCTTTCAGACAAATACATACAAAACCCATGGTAAAAAATGGCTAAGGAGAGAACAAACTGACTGCAAAAGTAGAAAATTGTATATAAATAAAAAGAAGCTCAAAACCTCAATTAATAGAAGTAGCAGGTTTTTCAGAACTTTCTAAATTTGTGATTTTTCTACAAATATATGATCTTATTCTAACTCTCAGAAAAAGAAAAATATCTCTAGATTAAATTCTAATCCAAAGAAACATTGAATATACAGTGAGAAAAGAAGTTAGCACCTAAAAATGGAAGACAAAAAATACTAATTACTAATATTTTGGCATATCCTCTGTCTTATAATGTAGCCTTCTAAAGTAAGTATTATTATTGCTGCTTTTTGCAAAAGATGGTTTCTTTCCCACAACACTAGTGAGATTTTTGATTCCCATATTCCTTTCACACTTCCCGATCACTGCTTCGGTTGGTGTTATCTCTGTATTAACTTTATTTCCATCAGGTTTTTTTATCCTTCACGTTGTTTGATAAGCTTTACATTTCAGTATCTTTTGCATTTGTGTTGCCATTTTTTGTTTGTAAATAAAATGGATTTTACAGTACCTTGCATTTTAATTTAAAATACCATGAGAGCCTATCAAACTTTAAAAATTTGCTTTGAAAGTATGTTGAAATTAGCATTTGTATTTACCACTTCACTGTACTGGTAATAATCAGTGGAACGAAATGTTGAACCACAGAAATTCATCTTTTATGGCTGGATAATCCCATCAACAGGGAACAAGAATAGGCCGTTCTCTTCTTTAATAGGCTTTGAGATGCATCTGTCTTACAATAGACGTCAAACCACATCAGTCATATTAAAAAATATTTATGTTGTCATGATTTAGTTACCTGAAATAAGACTTATAAAGACCAAAAACTTAGTTATTGTTTTTGCTCACTAAATTTACAGCCTTTTACTCAAAGGACTGTATAGGAATACAATCTAAATATAAGGAATGCAAAGAGAAGTTTTTATCCATTGGTTTCAGTGGATTATATTAACACTATCACCACAGGATTAGAAGAAAAGTAGCAGAGATAATCCTGTTAAAAAAAACGTAATAAAGTAGGGCGAATAGGTTAAAATTGTTTACATCTGCCTAAACCAGAGCACAGGGGGAGTGTTTAGGGCCACATAACTATAACGAACAGACTTTCTAAAACAACATATTATCTATCATTAAGACTGGTTTTTGTCTCCTACCAGTGTATGCGGGTATAAAGAATTATATAGGAACATGGCAAAACATTTGGCATTAAAGTTGATAGCCTCCCAAACCTGGGCTTTGAGGTGGAAATTTTTATCTAGGGAGAGGGAAAAGGGATTGCTTTCTCAGAAAGGCCGTAGCATGCATGGTAATTACCCACAAGGTTAGCTGGGTACCCACCCACAACTTCAGCAACTCTGCCAGCTGTTGGAGAACTGGCAGTGAATATCCCTGCTGATCCAGGACAAGCAGGGATCACCTGAGGATTTGGCCATGTCCTGGGTGCAACAGAAAACAGGTTGGTGATGCACAGGGTTGTGCATCAGTAAATCTGCTTCTGTTTGTCTGCCTTTTCCTCTTCCTCATATTCTCTGTTCCCAAACATTTTATTGCACATGCCAGCAGAGCTTGTTTAGTGATCCTCCAAATTCAGTTTGTCTGATAAATTCTTTTGCAAACCTATTACAACAGATGACTAGGTTAGATATGAACCCTTTCATGCAGAGGTCTCCTTGATTACACACATCTTAAATATTTGTTATAAAGTATTAGCAAATATTACATCTAATGCCAAGTTCTCTGTGACATTTCTTTGCTGGTGTTAAAGAGAAATACTGCTTTAGTTGAAATCAAATGGAAACATACAAGATACCTGTAGTTTACTTGAAAAATAAAAAAAAACCAAGATTTTTCTCCAAAACAGACTGATCCACTTCTGGCTTGAGCAGGATGTTTTCAGATTTTTTGATTTTTTGTCTCTGAAAGACAAGGAAACACAGTATGTAAAAGCCATCAGTAGCTTCTTTGGAGATTTCACTACCTTTCAGGTACAAAAGACTGAGTACTTTTTAATGGAATAATTCATCACTTTGTAAGGACCAGTCAACAATACAGAGCGGAGACTATGCCTGTGGGAAACTATTCTAGAGTAAATGTCAACGCCAAAGTAGGAAATTAGGCAATATACATTTTAGAAGAGAATCTACATAAAATTTTTAAATATAAGTGGCCAGCCAAGAACTCAGTGTGGGGGCCATTTCTAATACTGAATTAATAACTCTAAAAGATATATATACTCTCATATATTTTGATGACGTTAAAATATAGTGTAAGAGGGATCTCTTTTTTGAAAACATGAATAAATGCATATGCCATATGAGAGGCCAAGAGGTCATACCTGACGTGAGCGTGTTTAATACCACTGAGATGTATGCACAATCAGCTAAAGGACTTTTTAAAAATTGCTAGTAATTTGTTTGATAACTTGCCTGAGTTCCCTAAGAAAGATTAATTCATTTGAAGGGAAGTATCCATTTCCTTCTTCCCAGAAAATTAGATCCTTTTCAAAAAAACTAATTTAGAAGAACACAATTATTTCTCAAAATAAAATAACTATATTACAAAACTATTTTTCCTTATATGTTTTTAGTTATTAAAAACATTTGGTTATACTGAGGTATAAGCATATTTTAAAAGAAAAAAAGTGCTATTTTTGCTACATAAAAAATCCATTTACGAGCACAGCTACTGTCTTAGTACAGAAGCAAATCAAAGACAGCTACTTACATGAGAAGCCATAACTTCTACCAGTATCAACTATCTTCCTAACTAATACAATACATTCATATTGAAAAGTTTTTGTGGTTTTGGTTTTTTTTTTTGAAAGTCACTATTCCCTTCTTCTAGGATCTCTTTGCTGTAGCTTACTGCACTTGGCTCTTACCGTCAAGGGACCTGGCTATCCTATAAGAGAAAACTGCACACCTTGTGAGCTTTTCCATCAATATTCTATCGGCTCAGAAATTAAACATGACACTGGATTTCTGTTTCTGAAAGTCCTCCGCCGTCTTCGACCAACATAGCTGTGACTAGTAAATAAATTCATGGTAAATTTATTTCTTAGAGATATCACTGCCGTGTGAGTTTAAGTCATAATATGAAATTCTAGTATTTCTAATAAAAAATAAGTGGAAAACATTTTTTATATTCAATTTAGCATTTTGTAGTGTGTTGCAACTGCTGATAGTGGTTTAAATTGACTTCCAGCTAATGACATTAGAAAACTACTTAATTCTGATTACAAAATGAGAGACTTTACAGTCTAATGAATTTTTAATAAAGCTTCTGTGTATCATTGTATGGGTCTGCTCCTTAGCGCATGAGATGGAGATAACATTCCTCATATTCCATTTGTTTCCCTATTTCAGGGAAATGATAATAAATCATCTGAATATTTGCAGTTCCACCTTACCCTCCTAAGCATAATCTCTCTTGAACATACAGGACAAAAGTCTTTCCTTAGTTACACTTCTACTTTGGAAAAATTGATGCTTGACAGCTTGATTCATTCTTCAGAAAAAACATGCTCATTTCTTAAATCATATGTACAAAATGCCACAAAGTGCCAGTCATGTAGAGTGGACTCAGATATCTCAACATTATCTGCCTCAGAGACAGGCACGTAGTTTGTTTTAGTTGACTCAATTATCAATAAAGAGAGATAAAATATTGCAGAGAGCAATTATCTGCTGAGTATCTTTTATCTCTACATCTGTCATATACCACACCTGATTCTCTGGTAAAGTTTTGAATGGCACTAAACAAAGCAGGGTATCTTTTTCTAGATAATGAAAGCAGCAGGGATGAGATGTTATCTGTAAAAAAATGCAGATCATGAATCTTCATATCTTCTCCGTACTCAAGCATCCATGGTGAAACCAGACACAATAGATGTTTGGGATATGTGGGACTTTTTTAGAAGAGTAGTGGAAAGGGTAGTTGGTATTCGATTGAATTATTTCTCTCACTCCTATTTCAGAAGGTAAATACTGGGACTGCAACTGCCGAGAGCACTGGCAGTCACAAGTGTTGAAGTGCAAAATTGTACCTCATAGACATTGATCTTTGGGAGATGTTTATTTATTACCTGATCCCATTGTTGTTTGTGTTATAACCACAAACCATAGATATATGGTTTTCTGGTTATAACCAAACCATAAGATCTGCATATTATTTACTTAAAGAGGATAAAGTCATATGAAGGGGTGGCTTTGCCCTTGCTTGATGAGTACTGGGCCCTTGCACTGGTATTCCAAAACCATTTTAGATATGAATGTACTCAATGAGCAGCAACGAAAAGAAGTTAAAGGGGACATCATTATAGCTGGTGTTTCTTCCCTCCTTTTCTTATCTTGCCCTACTAAATTCTTGTCTTGTCTGTGTTTCGAGATGCTGACAGTGTTTGTGGAATCTGTTGTTGGATGCTCAGAGATTTTAGTTTCATATTATGGAGTTATTTTATGAACACTTTTTTTCATGTTAACATCTATCTAATAAAAATTTCTTATGTGTTATAGAATGATGAAAAAATTATTTTTCTGCAGTTGAGAGAATATAATAGGAGAACATAGTAGCTGAAGCTGAGGTTTTCTCTGTGCCTGCTTTAAAATTTTAAAAAAATCTAACCTTTTTAAGTGGAACATTATTTAGGTCTTTTAGGAGGAATCAAGTACTTGCTGTTTGTTTCTAGAAGTTCTAAAAGAGACACTGAGCCCTCTTACTATCCAAACTGGAGTTCAGCCAAATATGTGATCAGTGGTTAGCGCAGCTCAACTTGAATCTGAAATTGGTGAGCCTGCTGCACTTCATAGCAAAACTTGTAAGAGAGAATATATTTTATTCCAGGACTGATACACTTTATAAAAAACTGGAATATTTCATTGCATGCTAGTGGTTCAGATTTGGAATAGAAATATCAAACTTCTCCACAGAAGAAAATCTTACAAATAGACTTAAAGAACAAAAGATCTGAATAAAATGTGAACTTGCTGATCATAACCAATGTGAAAATAAAGCACTAGTAGACTAGTAGAAATAAGCAATAAAATGTTTAAATTTTGTGCAATCTAGAGAGATTTTCACTCCACTGCAAAAAAATTAGAACGTGTATTTCCATGGAAGTCTATGGTTTTTAATGTCCAGTGAGTGATGAAATTTAGTTCCCAGGCTTGTCTTTTGAATTTATTATTTAGATATTCCTTTAGATATCCGGGACTGGGAGGTCAAGTATAAACTATTTCTTGTGGAAGATGTTCTTCCAGCTGTGACTGGGTGTTTCTATTGTTTATTGATTATGTGGTTTTATTGTGGTACATGGTGTTTGATGGAGTTCATTCATTTAGTTTCTAGAAAAGCTTTTAATTAACTGAATGTGTTAGATTGTATTTTGGAATGTGTATATGTAGGATCATGGATTTTCATACTCCAGCTTCTTCAAAGTGTTTGCTGATCCTCGACACGATTTTTTTTTTCTGCTGATGAGCTTAACAATAGTGGAACTGGGAAATTACAGGTTATAGTTGAAATGATTTTCCATGTAGGTTTCAGTGCACCATTACAATGAGGTCCTTGTAGTCTTGAATTTAAGAGGAGAAATTTATGCTGCAAAAGCAAACACACTACTGTATCACTCTGATTTGTTTTGAGGTATAGTTGCTGTAAAGGCTGATATTAAATTGTGACAGTGAACACTAACATAAAAAAATAATGCAAAGTTTAAGAGAGATTCTTAATTTGCTGTTAAAAGCATCAGAAATTTCATGAAAACACAACTTTGCTATCTGAGATGTGGTGATCCAAAGACAACAGTTTTGGTGTTTGGCGTTTAAGACCATGATAGCACAAGCTTTCTTGATTCCTGTCAAATAATGTTGTATCTCTGGAATTTTAGTTTTCTTACTTGCATTCAGAAACTGCACATGAATTGCAATAAGTTATATCTATTTTATAACTAAGGTTCAGATTGCTTCCTGGAGTGTCACCCATATTTCCTTTTAATGTACTTCCAGAAAAAAAAAGTTATATGATGCTTATGGTGACTGTGTGCACTAAATGCAGTATTTAATGGATGTTGCTACAGTGCTAGAATTTTTTTTAACAAAATTTATACTTTCAGATTAAAGCTAATGGCTAGTTGTGCACTCATCATATGGTTTTCACAAAGTGCTGACAAAACTCTCCTCCCACTAAAGGAAATAGGATTGTTTCTGCAGATTTCAGCAGAAGCACACTAAGACAAGGAAGAGGACTACAGCAGGAACTAAGGTGCTATCCTTCTTAACAGATGAGACACAGTGATATGACAAAGAAAATCCGTTCTGCAGAATTACTGTACAAATTAGGCTTGTGCTTAGGGCTTACAAAAATAATGCTCTCCGTGGGTGATTTAGCACAGGTGAAGTCAAGGTGGTGATATAAGCAGGGCTGAATCCTCTCTGCATGAAAGCCATGAACACAAGTCCAAGATTTTTACTCACCTGACACTATGTCGTAGAAGAGTGATGTCATTTTTTTCTCTTGTAGCTGTAAGTAAAAATTAGAATACCAGGAAAAGCAAGTGCTATTACTGCTGCCAGTGTGGTTTTAAGGCCTGTCAGAAAAGAGGAGAGCAGGTAAAACTGCATGTAGGCATCAAAATGTCTACCAGCATTCCAAAATAAACACCGAGGAATGGTTGTATAGAAACACAGGCTTACAAGAGACGCATTGCTTTAGTGTAAAAGGTCTATTTGCTGTACTGCACCCTATGAAAAACAGAAAATAATTTAGTAAATTTACACCGAGAGCTCTTATCCTTTTATCTGGCTCTTCTAGAAATCTGTGGAGCCACTCAGTACTAAACTAAAAAAAAACTAAGTACTAAACCAAAAAAAACCATGCTCATCTGTAAGAACTGGCTGGACAAGGAGCTATTGGAGAAGTCAGTCCGTGGTCCATGCTCACTGTGGTCAGTTGCACTCCTTGTCCTTTTTCCTAAAGAAATTAGTGCTGCTGTGTCTCCTTTTTCCCCTCCTTCCCTTCCTCTTCCTTCTTCCTGAGGCAAGCCCACCTTCTGTTGGCAGCTACTGTCCCTTTCTCACTTGACTTTAAGAGTCACCTTTTTACTACCAGAAAGCAGAAAAACCCCTATTTCTCAGGGTCTGTGTTGCCTTTATAATATGATCTACTATTAATAATACATGGAGGGCTTATTTAAAATATCAACTCATCTACTGGAAAAAGAAAACAGCAGCTTCAAACTGTTCCCCAGCTGAAACTAGGAGTTTAACTACAGCAATAAACTGCATGAAAATAATTCTCACAAGTCAAAGGGGTTATTCACAAGGCAGAGGCTAATCAGGCCTCAGTACCAACACAGAGACAGTAATTGCCTGATTTTCAGTGTCACTGGACACCTGCACCTCCTACTGAAGTATAGATTGTGGGCAGAGGAACAGGATAATAAGAATGTATAGGGTAGTTTTCTGTTAGGATGTAGAATGCAAGGAAAAATGTACAACAGCAGATAACAATAGCAGAAATAGTTTATCCCCAGTGTACTCTGTGTTTGCCATTCTAATTCCTCTTTACAAAAATGATTAAAATTTGTAATGTTTAATGACCTGTACTCATTGTTGGTACAGTGGGCTCAGCAAAACAATTTTGAAATGAAATCTAAAACCAATGTTATGTCAGCTATAAGTCATATATAAGAAAATGACAAATAACCCAGCTCAGATTTTGAGAATGCCCTGTGATAAGCTGCATAAAAATTTCCATGGAAACACAGACAGTTGGCCAAAAAACAAATAATCCGTATGTTGGAATATCAGCATGTCATTTTTGTTAAATGGACAAATGAATGAAGATTATGTTCAGTTTGTGTACAATAAAATAGAATTGCCTTGGATTCCACAAACAAATTTTTTGATTCAAATAATTCATCAGAGTTTCCTTCTGTCCTATAAAACTCTAATAATTTTCCAGTCATTTCAATGAAGCAATAGTTCCAAAATTTTTTATTTTCATGTCCTTTTACAATGATAGCTATTGAAATACTGGTTAAGTTTAATTAAAGAGTGGTTTGTACAATGTTTTTATTACTCATGCAGCAAAGTCTGGCTTAGTTTGTTGGATACTTTTAAATACAAATATGTTTCAAGGCAAATGAAAAGCAATATTCAGTCCAATTGCAGTAAACAGTCTTAATGTTTAAAGAAATTGTGAAACGACAGTATCGAATTACACTGTATTAATCTACAGGTACCTGAATGATGCCAAAGGTAAGTTGCTGGAGAATATACAAGGAAGAAAAAAAAATCCAATTTCCAGACATTACGAACCTCAGTTACTTTTTAAACACTCTCACCTGCCTCCTAGTTTGTAACAATGTATTTGCTCTGTCTGGACGAGCTATATTTGTTGGATCTACCTAAATGATTTTCTTTTGTTAATGCTAATTTTAAGGAAGGGAAAAACACTTTAAGCCAGTATATATTATTACTAAGCATCTTTTGAAATTCTGGAAAAGGAAGAGAAGGGAAAAGAAGGGAAGGGAAGAGGGAATGGGGAAGAGGAAAGGGGGAAGGCTGAAGAAAAAAGAAAAGAGATAGTAAAAGTAGTTTTACATTCCAATACCATCTAAATCTTGATCATAGTCCACTACATGTAAAATCATTTTACAATTTCACTCAAGATTATATCTGAACAGATATGTTAACAGAATATTTCTTTTTTATTCCTCAATTTAAAAGCCACAGAGAATTAAGAGACCCTTGCATTTTGTCAAATCCACATGTCTTCTAACCCTGAGAACCTACAAACAGGAAAAGAAACTAAAGATATTAGCAAGAGAGAGCTATGTCTAATTCATTCATTCCATAAGTGAATTTATAATTTATTTCCCAAAAGATTGCAAAATCACATATATCTCATTTTCAAAAAAAAAAAAAGCTGTCTCTTTTCCCACACAGATAGCTGTGAATGCATCAGAACTGAATGTAGCCTGGCCTAGTCTCTTCTATGCTGCAGAATTTGCTGGAAGTTCTCTACATTCTTTTTGCAGCTTCCCTCATGCAAGGGCATGCAGAGAAGCTATCCAATCCTACACACAGGTTTACAGAATTCTTCTCTATCTGTTTATTTACTCTTGGAACTTAGATGATTTTGGGAGCAGAGGATATGAATCTGGTTAGAAATAATTTGAATAAAACACAGATGTCTGTTGAAAGACAAACATATGAAACAACCTTCTGTGTAGATGACCAGAAGGCAACATGCTTCTGAATAAAGTACTTATGAGTAAAAATATACATTGCTTACTGTTTTGCACATGCAGAGGATACAATTTTGAAAGAACTGAGGCTTTTCATACTGCAAACTCTACTATTGCTGTTCCTAATTCAATTTTTTTTTTTATTCAAACTTACCACTTTAAGGCTAAAACTTCTTTGGAATGGTGCCTAATAGCATTTGTTTTCAACAAAAGCATCAGGATATATTAGGAAGCCAAGAAAAACATCTTTTAGTATTAGCATCATAAATAATGCACAAAAAGAGCTATAGGTAATGAAGTTATCATTCATGGGTTTGGTGGGTTTTATTTTTTAAATGTCTGAAAATTTAGTCAGCTATTAAGGAAAAAATTTCATTTTGGAAACAAACAATATTATCTATTTTACCCTAGTTACAGCCTGAAGTGGACATATGTAATACATTCTCAGGGAAGTAAGCTGTGTAACTCAGAGGTTTGTTTAAAAAGGTAGTGCTCATATGAGTGATAAGCTGTAGGACAGGACTTTTGTGTCTTTGAAAGAAACATAGAGTTTGGTGTGTTGCACAAACATTCTCATAAGGGAAAAACCAGGGTTTCAGAACATTGCTACCCACTAACAATGTTTTTTAAGATGAAATACAGAACAAAAGCTTTATGGCTTTTTAGGAGACACAGCTTTGAATGTTTGGGGTTTTTTATGGTGAAACAGAACAAATGGTGATTTCTCTATCTAGATTCAAAACCTTCTGCTATTCTTTTCCTTCAAGCTTAATTTTTAATTTAATTTTATCACACATGATTAATACACAGCAAGGACTAATTGCTTAATCTCTTTTGAAGAGAAAATATTAGAAAAGAAGTTGACTGAGGCCATCCAGAACTGGTTTTATGAGTTAATTTTAAGAGAGACCACTCTAAGGCTTCCAGAGGGACTATTTGGGTTTTGTCTGCTAATAGTGCTGTTATTGTTCTGTGGATCCTACTCTTCAAGGGAATGTGAAAATGAAGCTGAGGGCAACTTAGCTTTGATCACTTTTTCTCTTCCCCATCTACACCTCCAGACTGTGGAGGCAGAGAAACCCACTGAATAGGAGATGCAGCCTGTAGAAATGGCCTTCCCATTACCTCACCAGTGACAGATTTCAACATATCTCAGGCAGAAGATGAGCAGGACTTGCACTCTACAAACAAAGCAAACTTTGCCCTTTCTCTTTACAGTCTATGCCCTCCTAATACTAAAATTGTGTGCTGTAACTTCACCGCCATTTTTATTCCCAGAAGAAGAAAAAGCTTTGCCATACCTATTATTTTAATTAGTGTGTAGCCTTCAGCAAAGCTCTGAGCCGTGACATTTCGAGCATTTACATAAACTCCACAAAAAATTACTGCAAATTAGAGTCATGCGATACCCCCATGACCTGAATGTCACATGTATGAAAAAGGTGTTTTAAAGAAGCTCACAGAATTATACAGTATGTTCATTGTCACCAAAGCAGAAAGAGCTACTTGACCTCCCATTATCACCTTTAACTTATCAATAGAATTGGCTTGGCCAGCTTGCCTTGCTGAACAAATAACCTGAGAAAGGTTTCAGCTCTAAGGTGTACTCTTTCTTGCAACTGAGACATTCCATTCCACTGACACAAAGTGCATCCCCATTACCCATCCTGGCCACTTGGCTTACTTAAACCTGGCTCTCTTGGCTTACTGGACAGTAAATCAGGAGCAAACGGCTTTGCAAGGAAATCTCAAAAAAAAACTAGGAACAATCTAATACAAAAGAATTGTACTATTGAAATTGGTGCCTGTTTATTAGATCTGTCAATGACTGATCAGTACAGTTTGTAAACGGCTGATTTCCATTTAATATCTTTACTTCAGTAAAAGCTTCCAAGAAACGTAATTTTTCCTCCAGAACATAGAAGTCCAATGCCTTAAGGTTTACTTTAGCAGAAATCAGGATTTTTTTTTTCCCAGTGGTTGAATGAAAATTTTGGAGATCATGTCTGCATTAAAACTGTAGCAGTTTTAGGAATTCAGGCCAGGAGTCTTGCATTAGATTTATTTATTTATTTATTTAGTCCCAGAAAGAAAGGAGAAGCAGCTTTCTGTTATATATTTCTGCTTATTTAATGAACGAGATGCCTGAGCTGAACATCCAGTTTCCAATTTATGTGTCTTTAGCCAGGCAGAGTTCAAAATAAATCTTTTGTATTTGAGATTTCCCCAAAATACTTCTCTCTCTGCACCTCAGGGTAGAAGGAAAATGGAAAATTGGAACATTATTTTCTCAGTGTTTCTTGTGAACATAGTTCCACTGTGCAGAAAAGACCTCTTTGGTTACAGGCAGCAGGACCACAACTTTTAACTGAATGATATGTTTTCAGATACCTGGCCTACGGGAACTTTCTGCCATTATTTGAAAAAGTCATCAAATACTATGTTATGTTACATCGTCACAGTATGTAGTATGTATTAATTGTTTGATTTCTTTAAAAACTTCAGCATAGAGGTGCCATTGAGCCAGGCTAATTTAAAAAACAAAACAAAAAAACAACAAGACATTCCAAACAACTAAAATGCTCTTTCACTAATTTGGGTAATTAGTTTATGCTGTAAGCAGCCAGATTCTTCAGGATGGTTAAGGACCCTTGCATCTAAGTGCTTTGTTTGGCACTTCAGTAATGGAGAACAGAAATACATTATTATCTAGTCATTGTACTCACGTAAGAAGGACAATGCACTCAGTTAAAGTTTAAATTTAGTTTTTGAAAATCCAGTTTGAGGAAAAAATCAAAGCATGTTGCATGTGACTTCCCAGTAAAATCTTGAGACCTTTGCCCTCAATATCAGCAAAGACTAAATGTCATTGATTTTTTTCTAGGATGACATCTGTAGGTCTGTGTACAAAATGCCGTGAGATGTGGACCTTCTTAGGAGCAGGGTAGACTGGCTGTGAGATTGCCACTATTTTCCTGTGACAAAGATCTAACTGAAATTTGGAAAAATTCCTTTAGATCTCATCAGTTATTAATGTGATATACTGTCCCTCTTCATCCACACTGCAGACAGAATTAAGATTGTTTTGTAATAGCTTCAGTCTTTAATGTAAGCTTGAATGTTAAAGTAAACTAATACAATTTTTTAACTGAAGTTGATACAAATTATTACTTTTTCCAGCACAGAATACAGTACAAATAACTCTAGTCTCTAGGCAAATATTTCTTATGTATCAGAAACAGACAGTTTCCTGAGGAAATTTCCCTTAATTTTTGTAAGACAGTATGTGCTGTACCCTCAACCTAACCTCTTCTTTTCAGTTTGGCTTTGTCAGAAAGAATTATTGACATTCTTGGAGACAGGCAATATTCACAGAATATACAGTAGTGTTTACTTTAAAAAATGAGACTGTTCAATCAAATAAGGTAGACAGCTAAGACTTTCATCTAAGCCAAAGTCATCTCAATGGGAACTTTCCTGCCGTGCAATGCTCCATATTCTAAATTGTTACCATGCTGTGCCTGTCTTCTTATTTTTAGGTAACAGATGCAGCTCATTGCTTGGAATACAATTTACAGATTTTTATAATAGAGGTATGAATTATTAATCTGCCTTTCAGTTGTAACTTTTTGTGTATTGTAGCTTAGTAAATAAGGATAAGCAAGAAATCAACAAGAACACTATGGTGTGTTTCTTAAAATCAAACACATACAAGAACAGAGTTGACAGAGATAGTGCCCAGACAGGGCATAGGCTTAGTGACCACTGTTAATATATATATTTGCTGCCTCTTAAGAGCAAAGTATTTTTCTGGAAAAAGTTTAGTCTGAAAACCTTCAACATATCTAGAAGATTCAAGCAGTATATAGTGCAATTCTTATTTTTATTTTTTAGGGTTTTATTGGTCTTTTGGGCCTAGACAAGAGGAGACTGAGGGGAGACCTCACTGCAGTTACAACTTCCTTGTGAGGGGAAGAGGAGGAACAGGCACTGATCTCTTCTCTGTGGTGACAGTGACAGGACCCGAGGGAATGGCCTGAAGCTGTGTCACAGGAGGTTTAGGCTGGATATCAGGAAAAGGTTCTTCACCCAGGGTTGGGCACTGGAACAGGCTCCTTAGGTAAGTGGTCACAGCACCAAGCCTGACAGAGCTCAGTGAGTTTTTGGAGAATGCCCTCAGGCACACAGTATGACTCTTGAGGATGATCTGTGCAGGGCCAGGGGTTGGACTACATGGTCCCTGTGTGTCTCCCATCCAACTCAGCTTCTGTGACGCAGTGATTTAGAAAAAAAATGAAATTGTGTCCTTAAAACCATTTGAAGAGATCTGATTGTGAAAGACTTTTTATTCCATAAAATGTCATAATGTATGACAAAGAAATATAGCTGGATTTTTTTGGCACCAGAGGTCATTTACAAAAAGAAGGAGATGAAAGAAACAGAGACTTCTCAGTGATTTTCTCTCACCATCTTAGGCCTCACTATTAAATAAACAGTTGAATGTATTTTTTATCTAACATAATTTTAGCTAATATAGCTTAAGACTAATATTTGCTTTCTGTTCCATAGCACTTATGACTCCAGAATTCACCATGGTGTTATTTTGTCATTTGAAATTCATTTTCTATTTCCATTTAATCTACTCCATTTTCTGTAATGGGTAAGGTCAAAATAACAAATAACAATTTTTATTGACCTCGCTATGAATGGAAGCAAAGTAATTGTCCCACTATTTTAGCCATTTAGCAGATAATCAGTATCTATTATATTTTATAGAATTCTTTAGCATCCTTTAATAATCTCCTGGCACATAACATTATAATGTTGTAGTATTTTTTTTTGACTATGGTATTAATATAGGCTGATGAGTAATGCAACTTTTATGCAATTAAATGAGCACACCCTATCTTTAAAGCATGGTTCTCTAACTTTAGTATGCAGTATTTTCAGAGAGGGCATGGTAATAATTTTAAAATGTTCATCATTGGACTAAATTTTAACTCATGACCCATGATGTAATTTTTACTTCTACTGTATGCCTAACGCCATATGGGAATCAAAATAATTAATAAATTAGCAAAATGAAAATTGGTACATTCAACTGAGTCTTATTGAAGCCAAATTTTCAATAATTATGGGAAAAAATTATAAACACAAAATTTCCGTACCAACAGGACAGACAAGTTAACCATGGTGACGAGACATAATGACAGAAGTATATCCAACTATATATTTATAAATTAAGGCTTATAAAATAATGCATTTAAAACACTAAGTAAAATGGCACTATAGTCCTTAAAGCCTCATCTATCTTTTTGCAAGTCTTATACTACTGGTGGTATTAACAAAAAAAAAAAAAAAAGATAACATTGTTTTAATGACCCTGAAAATATCTGGTATTTAGAGAGCTTCAACTCATATGTATCCCCATAGCAAATAAATACTTATTCTTAGATTTCTGTCTTCAGGCAAGGACTTTTCAAAGTTGTTTTGCATTTTATTCATTTCACACCAAATGCATCTGGTATTCTTTTCTATTATTTGGGGTTAGAAGTGCTTGAATAATGCTGTAACTTTAGAATTCAGACATGCACGCATGAGTTTGGGTACGAAGTTGGCATACAATCTTCTCTGGATGTGTGTATGAATTTCAGGGCGTTAGAAAGGCTGCGAGCAAGGTATGGATTTTCTGCATGATGCTTCCTTGCTTTCTCTTGAAAATATTTACTAGCAAACTTCATATCCTCATTAAGCACTAACAGTAGCAAACTGTGGCTATAGAAGGAACTAACTGAACTTAATTATCATGGCAGTAGATACATTGAAATCCTTAAAATCTCTCTCTTCCATAGTTATTTTTTCTCTTGTCAACATTAGCCTAAGGTTTTCTCTCAGTAGAGGATAGTCCAGATTCTTCAATAATCCACAAAGATAGCAGCACTCTGCCCTCACTAATATCCTTTGAAAGACTGTGCCACATACTTTGTCATAAAATGGAATTAAGTCTTGGCAGAGCTGCTAATTTCAGCTCTCTATACTCAAAGACTGTATTTTTATAAAAGTAATCCACTAACACTGCAGAATCAGAGTCACAGAGTCACAGACAGGGTAAGGTTGGAAACTTCCCTGCTCAAGGAGGGCCATTCTAGATCACATAGCACAGGACCGTGTCCAGATGGTTCTGGAATCTCTCCAGAAAGGAAGACTCCACACCTCTCAGAACAACCTGTTCCAGTGCTCAGTCACTTATGCAATAGAGAAGTTCTTCCTCATGTTCAAGTGGAACTTCCCGTGCATCAGCTTCTACCCATTGCCTCTTGTATTACTGCTCAGCTCCAATGAGCAGAGCCTGGATCTATCCTCTGACACCCTCCCTTCAGGTGCTGACAGACATTGATGAGGTCCCCTCTCAGCTGTCCCCTCTCAAGGCTGAACAGCCTCAACTCTCAGCCTTTCCTCCTGAGACATGCTCCTGTCCCTTAATCATCTTCATTGCCCTCGACTGGACCCACTCAAGGAATTCCATGTCTCTCTTGTCCTGAGGAGCCCAGAACTGGACACAGCACTCCAGATGCGGCCTCACCAGGCTGAGTAGAGGGGCAGGATCACCTCTCTTGGCCTGCTGGAATGCTCTTCCTCACGCACCCTGTCATTTATGAACAGGTGTTAATTGGCTTTTGCGTAGTTAGTTGTTTAAGTTTATATAATTAATGAGTTAAAGTAATTAAAAACACTTATCCTAGTTATTAAAAGAAGGATAGTTAGTATAAAATCCCAATGTTTCTTGTTAAAAAGTAGTTTACCTGTTCAAGTTAAGAATTTAAAACCAGTGATTGTTCAGCCTTCCTAATTAAAAGTTTAGCTAATTATATTTAAAAGGTTATCAGTGATGATTATCATTATTATGGTTATATAAACTACTTAGCTATCAAAATAATTACTGTTAAACTCTGTTCTTCCTGATAAAAGTAGTTTATATGTTCAAAATGTGAGTTTTGTAATCTTTAGTTACATTTTTTAAATTATCCATAAGTTAAAAGTTACTGAAAAGGTTAAGAGTTATTATGTTTAGTTGGATCACTCCTTTTTTATTAAATTAGTTACTTGAATTGTGAATTTAATAATCTTCTGTAAGTGTCTCCCTTCTAGAAGCCGCCACAGTAAGCCCCAATATTAAAGACCCATGGACTATTTGGACCATCTCTGAGGCACTGCAGCTGGCACCATGGCAACCACAAATACAAATGAGGAGCCCTTTCCCACCAAAAAGGAAGATTACATCATCCCCTCAGCTGTCCCTTGGCAGCAACGAGCCATTGGTGAAAAGGAATGACATCAGCATTTGCCTTACCCAACCGGCTGTAACCTCGGAGGCTGGACTGTGGGCTGGACTGTGGGCTGGTCTGGGAGGGACCAAGATTATAAAAACTGGATTCCCCTGAGGGGAGTCGTCCTTTTCTCTGTGGACTAGGCACAGGAGAGACTCAGCACTGCGTGACTCGGTCTTAGTCTCTATCCAGAGACCCTGATAAATTATTTTGGCTTTAGGTTAGCTAAAGCCAACACAGTGCTGTTGGGTTGCTGCTCTAAGGCTCTTGGCTGGTTTGGCTAAAGGGTCTTTATCACCGCGCCCGGACTTATATTTTTTTTTAATATATTTTTATTTTCTGTAACCGATCCTGAATTTCTTCTTGTTTAATAAATCATCTGGTTTTGAGGAAGTTCCAAAGCTGTTGTCTTTTTTTATAACACACCCCATTGGCTTTCTTGTCCACAAGGGCACAGCTGGCTCATGGGAGCTTGCTGTCCACCAGGATCCCCAGATTCCTCTCTGCAGAGCTGCTTTCCAGAAGCTCAGCTTCAGCCTGGGCTGGTTATTCCTCCCCAGGTGAAGGACTCAGCATTTGTCCTTGTTGAACTTTAGTAGTTTCTTCCCTGCCCATCCCTCCAACCTGCTAAGGTCCCTTGAATCTTCAGCTGGCCACTGTCTGAAATCTATTCTGTGGTCATGAAGTGCTATAAAATAGATTTAGTGAATAATTTAAACACAGAACTTCTCTGACTGCATTCACATGGATGCTGCAAGCATGAGCATGAGACTCTAAGGAAAATAAAGACACATTGCCTTCACAAACACATGAAAATACACTAAAAATACAGAAGCATCTTTTTTTTTCCTTTTTTTTTCTTCTAGATCATTGTGTTCCAATGGAGTTTACTACTTGTCATGAAACACAGGATTTCCTAACCAGATGAAAGAGCCTTAAGACCTTTCTAATCAAGACTTAATGGTTAACTTCAGCTCAGAAAAGGAGCTCTACAATTTATCTATTGATCTAACAGAATTAAACAAAGAAAAAAAATATTTTTCCAAAATCATCTCTTTTACTGGAATCATTACGTTTAGCCTCATCAAGATTCTTTGCAAGATTTTGTGAATTTGCAGAGGGATGTGACAACCACAGGTGACCCAATATTTCATTAAAGATATACATGAAATATAAATAAAACAAAAATTGCATTTAAATCTACACTGAAAAAAAGTAAAAAATGATACAGAGAAGCTTCTAATTACTATCATCTTCAGCAGGCTACAGATGAAAACAACAGCAGCTTCTGTTTGTGATACATAGCTGCTCTGCTCCTGCTCTTTCCTTTGAGAAAAAACTTAGCTCTCTAGATTGAATATACCAGCCAACCAAGTACCTACCAAATATTGCTTTTTTAGACCAGTTTTTTTTCTTTCTTAATTGTCCACAATATTTCACCTATCAGTACCCTGAATTTCCTTAGAGATAAAAAGAAACAATCTAGACAGCATCTTCCCCCACAGTAAAAGTAGTAACCACACCATGCCATTAAGAAACCAGAGCCCTATTTATTCATTTCACACTTGGTTTCTGGAGGAGACTGGTTTGTTTCTGTCCCTGGAGGAAGTGCCTGGTATGAGGTTTGAAACGTCAGGGATAATTAAGACAAACTGTGCTTTTTTGCCCCAACAAAGGAAATATATCCCTTAAAATAACTCCCTACTGAAATCTCTGAACAAAAACCAGCCCAGCACTGTTGAGGTAGCTTACAATGCTAAATCAATTGTCAGCATTAGCAATGCTCTGAACTGGAGCATCTTGCAGTTTCACTGCAATCCAGCAGCTACTGTGCTATCAGCAGGTAAAAGTACAAATAGAATGCTGAATAGTCAGATATGAAAGAGCCGGCATGGGGATCAAATAAAAAGACATATAACAAAGATGTTTATGTCTCAGAAACTGAAAATATAATTATTGTGAGGTCAAAGTTTAGAGATCAGAGGCATTCAATAACATTTTTCATTCAGCCATTTTAGTGTCAGTAGACTTTAAGCAGTGTTGGAGTTCATGTTCACTTAAGAATTGTGCAAATTACTGTATTCTGTACAGCCAGTTCCCCACTGCACTGTAAAAACATCTCTAAGAAACATCGAGAAAATTTGTCTGCCAAGGTGAACTGATGTCAGACCTTGGTTTCTCATCTGCTCATCAAGTTTTAGACAGGAACGTAGCCATTTTCTTCATATAGTTGTTTACTAATCCTTCTTCAGGATACTGAATGAGCCCAAATATCTAATTTTTTTGAAAAAAGGTTTCCATCACACTGGGTTATTACAGTGACTTTTTGTCAGTGCTTGATTTTCCAGCAATAATTTAATAGATCTTGAATTCCATAATTTGAAATCTTTTTGGAATTACCAGTACAATGTTAATCCCCTAACATTTTCCTAAACCATTATGTTACGTAGTTTATTTTCTTCTTTTTTTATGTTTTAGACTTCTTTTTAAAATAAAATTAACAGAGTAAAGAGTTTTTCTTGCTCTGACACCTTTTCTTATGAACTAAGGCTACTCAGCCTGAATAAGACATTGATGATGGAGTGCTTTGTAAAAACAGTTTTTCTGTGATAATCATGGAAAATGCAGTTTAAAATACTAGAAAAACAAGTCTGCTTTTCAGTTCTTGTAAGATATGTGACAGAATAGCAGGCAGCAAGACTATATACAATAATAGAGACTGTGATCATTACATGAACACTAGAATTTGTTCATAATTTTTAGATCTGTCTCATCAGACCACTTTCATGCAAAACACATGAAAAGTGGATGGAAACCTCTGTTAAATTATTGTAGTGAAACCATGTTAACATATTTTGCAATGCTACTGGCATAAAGGACTTTAAGAAAGGTATTCACAATGAACTCAGTCTCTGTTGAATGTTTCCTTCCCAGAAGTTTGTTTTCCACAGTGGATGATGAAACTCCCTCTGAGATGGAGGGACTAAGAGGTGTGAGATAAGAACCACAGCAGTATCAGCACTGTGCTTAGGCACTGACCTAGAAAAGCTGGTATGAAAATATTGAAAAAAGGTCTAGTCCCTTTTCAGTAATCTCTTTTCTTTTTTTAAAACACAGGTGGTTTTGCCAGGAAAGCTGACAGTGCTACCTCTTCACCGTTTTTGATTATACTATAGCCACCTAAGATAAGGGAACCTGGGTTCAGTATACTTTTCTAATGTTATTTAGGGAACAAGACAGCCACATGAAAGCAGAATTTCTGAGTTCCATTTTGTGCTTTAAAAGTCTCATATATCTCCTGCAACAAAAATACACAATCTTTGGAGCTGGAACGGGAAGAAAGATGCTCTTCCTAAGTGATAAAACCCTCTGATTCTTATGCTATCTTCTAATCCCACTCAAGTCTTCAAATATTCCATGTAAAGCAGAAACACTTCAGTATGAAGATTTTGAAAGATTCCCTGTCTCACATGCCTTAGAATAACCTTCCTTTGTAAGGTGGGTGGTATGGCTCCCATTTCTTTCCAGTGGGGAAGACAGGGGATGAAGAGAGCTGATCCTGACTCTTCCCATCCTGTCAGGCTGTTTTACTCTTGCCTTTATAGAATAAGTGGGAGATTACGACCTCCATTGTACTTTTCTTCAGTAGTTATGTTTTGAGAAGGTGAAGGGATCTATTTATCTGGAGTTCTCTCAGGGCAGACATACTCTGAGGATACCAGGTGGAAAAGGCTCCTTCTCTTGCACAGAGACATCCAAATTGTGAATGCTAGCAAAATTCAGATGTGCTCAGTATTCAGCTGTTGAATTATGTGAACCTTTAGGCATTTCAAAACTTCTCCTGAAGTAGAGCTGTAGGACAAAACACCAAAAGGTCTAACATAAGAGTGTCTTTGGACATTAAATCCTTACAGTGGGATGGCAGCTGAATGCGCTTTGATGTTTTTTGCATTAATTACATTCCAATATCATGTGAGGTATCTTAGTCCACTGTGTCTGGGAAGACACAATAAAGACGCTCTCAGACCTGCCAGGTTCAGCAGAAAGGAAGGAATTGATCTTTATTGTTTACATTATCTCATTCTTATACATGTCCCAACTCCACAAGGGATTGGAGAGCATGTCACTTCCTTCTCAATCCCACTGGAGAAGAAAGGTGCTCATCAAAACTCTCTTATCACAAAAGGAATGAAAAACAGAAAATACCGTTAAGTAAACACTGGCTATTATTTACATGAAACTGTGTGAGAAAGAATCTGACTCCAAGGTTAAAAACAGAAGGCTTACAAAAACCAGGGCAACAGTCCACCAGTTTATTTGGCCCCAAATAATTTTGTACTTGATGTCTTCAGTCTTAAAACTCTAACCTTGCCACAGTTGCTGTGGAGCAAAAGTTTATTGTGGAGCTGAAGACTGCAAAGCATCCTACTACCATGGTAGCAAGGATTGCCTTAGGTAAAGGAATAGTGCCAGGACCTGAAGCTATCTTAAGTGCCTTTGGGGCTCTTCAGGCTTCATATATTTACCTACTTTCCCTATCAGAATCACTTCCAAGTCATGTCATGTTTAAGAAATTAAAATCATGGCAGCTCTACAAATTCATATTAATACTTCGCCCCGAAATATCTAGAATGCCAGTAGTAGATATAGTGGCATACCCGCTCACACTGCCATAGTTCTTCTAGGATGGGTCAGATATCGCTGAAAGATGTGGGGGCAGTAAAAAAGTAAAGAGCTCTTTAAATTAACAAGTGTTTCTTTCATGTCTGACCATCTTCATCTGTCTGTGTGTTAGCACCTCCAAATTGTGCTGGAAAGAGAAATAGTTTTGAATCTGACTCTGCATGAGGAATAGCAATGCTCATCTAAGATGTGAAGCCTGGCTTTAGTGCTCGGGTGGGCGTTAACAATAAATAATCTTCTCAGCAATATAAAGGGGGAAAGCATTAGTACAGCCCTGGAAATCATAAGCTCTGGAACCATGATGAGGACTTTCCCCTTACCTGCTGAATAGAGCAGACAGTTACCAGATGTAAGTAGACAAAATTTTAAAAATACCTTAAAAAAGGCAAGGAAAGAAAATTGGTGATGCAGAAACACGTTAAGGAAGAAAATCCTCTGTGACATAGTCTTATTTAGAGAAATTCCTTATTCTGAAACACAAGAGCTAGTGAACAAACATCTTTGGAACAGATATTTACAAGCAGCAGCTACAAGCATCGGCCAACCTCTACCATAGACTTAAGGACAGAATTTGTTATATCTGAGACAGAAAGGAGAAGACAGTGGTAAAAGAATGGACTAATTGACACATGACTGTATTAAGAATGGCCACATTTCAAGTTCTGGTCATGAATATTGCTCTTCAAAGAGCATAGCAGGAGGAAAATAGTGATTCAGAGGGAGATGTCCCTGTTGAAAAGCCAGTAATTCTTTGAACTTGTCAGACTTACCTTGCAAGCTCCACAAAGATTCAGATGAAGCTATGAATGCACCAGTGCTTGATGGATAATTCCAGGATAGCACTGTTCTCTTTGCCAATGCATATTCTTTAATGCCTTGGCAGCTCACAATGGCTCTTTCTAGCAAGTCCTGCTTCATGTAGCTCACTCTTAGAAAATTCTTACAAAAATCTACCTGCCAAGATACAAAATGTATTCTCTCTCCTATTATCATAACTTTATAAAACTGACTGTCTGATGGCATTGGAACAATTTATCCAAGCAGAGAACATTGCTCAAAATTTACCCCATGACAAAAATCTCATTAAAAGTATGCTATGGATGAAATTATTTATCTCTCACCTGAGAATAAATAAATAATTAAGATATTACTATTACCCTAAAATCAAATATTGTGAGCATAGGACTTCTGGATCTAAGACTGCACTTGAAAAATCTGTTGCAAGAAAAGTACTGTGACAGTTTAACAATGCTAATTTTGCCATAATATCGTTGAAGAATTTTTAAGTTTTTTTTTGCTTTGGGACTCAAATTAAATTAACACACGTTATTGCCTCATTCTTCTGTACTAAATACAGTCAGAGATTTTCTTTTATAGGAAAATCTTCCTGTGTAGAAAAAAATTCATCAATTTAAATAATGAAAAATCCATCCCTTGGGACCATTGCTCCAAACAGTTTGAATATGATGATCAAACTTTTTTAAGTCTATGAAGGGCATTGTATTTCACAGGATTTCCATAAAAACAGTTGGTCTCATAAAAGTGTAAAAGTGTGTCTATGGACAAAGGTTTGGTACTTAATGGCCTGCAACTTCTTTATGTAATGAGGAAAAAGGAACATATGGTTTAGTTCGAAGGCTGATTGTAGTTTAATTGTGTTGATGGGTTTTGTCTTTTAATCAAGTGAACAAAGAATGAAAAAATATGTGTATCTTCTGAGGCCAAAGAGAATTCACTGAAAGAGTAGATGACAACTAAGTATTTTGCAGATATCACCCATTAAAAAAAAGTCTTGACTTCCCATTCAAGTACACAATTAAGGCCTCCAGGAAAATTTGTCACAACCTTAGTTCAAGTTCTTATCATTGGCAAGCCAATCCTGACAGCAATTTATTATCTCTTTGATATGTTTGACTTGCGTAAGTTTGCACATTTTTTATTACAAAAAACAAGGCATGCCATTTGTGAACAGACAGGAGAAGAAACTGTCTTAACATGAATATCTGCAGGAAAAAAAAAAAGTAATCTTGCTGCCTGAAAAAAAAGAACCAATTTTTCCAGAAAAAAAAAATAGAAAAAAAATCTGTTGACAATTAAAGGTGATATGTATGCTGAAGAGGTTAGACATATGAGCTACTGACCATATATCTGGCTTATATCTGGAGGTCTGTAAAAGAGTAAAACTAAGCATTCTGTTAAAGTGAAAATTCCTACAGTTTGCGTATTTAAAAGCACTCTTTATGAATGTTCATTTTCTTTTCAGAAATATTATAATTGGACTTGTCATAAGCAGATGACTGTAAAATTGAAATGAAATCAGACATCAGTACAGCATTCTGAATTTATTTTGGATTCAAATGGTCTTTAGTATGTGCAAATCATTAAAGTGCTAATCTATGCTTGAGGAGTATAAGGCTTGCTTCAATATTTTATAGGAGGGATTTTGATCTATGGTTTATCAGTCAACAGACAGCACTAAAGGCAGGGTGGTTTTTTTAAATTTGGAATCAATTATCCTCTTTGTAGATAATGTTTTTTATTTCTATTTCCTTTTCTGCCATTGAAAAAAAAGTTTGGTATATGTCTGTCGAGTGACCATCCACGTAAATAATATAAAATGCAGATTTTCTTCTGAACTGAATGAAATATTTGTATGGCATTAACAGTTGGACATAACACTTTTCTTTTGTTTGCAGGTCCTGTTCAACCCTGTTACATATCTTGACTTTTCCTCTCCTGTGCCATTTAATGCTGCTTTTCTTTTCTGTTTGCTCCTATTTCTGATACCTGTAGATTAGTAGGCAAGAATTTGACAAGTCCAACAGAGTTTTCCCATTCTTGCCATTTGCATCTCATAATGTATATAAAAAGACACTGCAATCAGTGTATACTTTACCTTCTGCTGCTATGGCTAACTGGAAAGTCTTAGGAGAGGTGAGTAGTGTTAATATTGCCATTTGTCTGAAAAAGAAAATAGTCTGAAAAAGCAATATTTCAGTTACAGATTTTATAAAAAGCCTCATTATTATTTATTTCTGAACTGTTTGACAACAAAAAATAATGCTAGTAAGTTTATAACACTGATGTTTCCTAATTGAGTTCCAGTTGTTCTGAAACAGCATGACTTCTGGTTCTACAAGGAGCTGTGCCTGCTGGAGAAACATTCTACCTACCAGTAAAAGCAAAAAATTCTAACACACCCACAGAAACTAGAGCCATTTCTTGTTTGGATATTCAGATGGATATCACCATGCTTTGGGTATGTAGATGCTGAGGGCTTACTGAGAGTTATTTGCTATTGAATTAAACCCAAATGTCTTCTTTCTGACAAGAAGCCACAACCTTGATGAGGTTTTCCCAGGACAAATTTTACAAAAGTCCTTTTAGGTGTACAAATATTATTCTGTCATCTGATGTTCAAATTGCCTAGAAGACACAGAAAAGAAAAGAAGCAAAAGACAAACATTTGGTTCCTCTTGTGAGAGGACACAGAAGAATTAGGACCATGCTTTTAGTGTCGTTCTTAAACTTTTATCAACTTCTGATAGCACTTCAGCCTGCCAGAAAGTTCATCTCAGAAAAGTCAAGAGGTTGTGATCTTCTAAAGACTAATGTCTCTAAAATCCAGCGCTCAGTCTTAACCATGAAATAAATACTTTAAATCTTAAAAAAAAAAAAATCTGCACCCTGAGATATGTGATGTGAGAGTCTGCAGTGATACTGACTGACTTACTTTAGGTCAAACAAATATTGGTTTGGAGATTTTCTTGTCTAGATACAGCCCAAAGCATCAGGCCTCCTAAAATAATTCTTTTCCTTTGGACTATGCAAGCAGTACAAGGATTGCAGAATCCAGTTATATGCCTCCAAAAATACTTTCTGAAGCAATGAAGTCTCAAGTGAACTTTAACCCAGTTCCTCACGTGTATTTCATATTTTCTGTAGTGTTTCTAAGAAGAAGTCTCTACCTGGAGTTGAGACCACAACCTGATTGCCCTGGATGATGGTTGTTGGGGTCTGCATGCAACATCAGTTTTGTTATAGGTGGTGCAGCTTTATTAAGACTCATAACTGTGAGTGACATAAAGGCACATGACTGGAAAGATGGTCTTCTCCTAAACTGTGCTCTTATTATGCAGCAGCCAACCTAATGGCAGAACATAATTTATTTATGTGAGATACTGTTTATAAGGATTCTCCCTAGACAAAATTCTAATGTAAAAATTCTATTATTAAGAAAGGGTTTGGGTTCATGCATTTTCTTTCAGTGACAACAATGTGCTAGCTGTTTGTATTATCCCTATGACAAATCATATGTAGCAACAAACCTTGTCCTTTCTAGAGATAAGGATCTTTCATTGCAAGATCCACAGCTTCTTCTGTAGCTCTGCATAAACTGATTAATAGCATAGAGAAATTCAAGTTTTAAACCACATATGGATAAAGTTACTGAAAATCCTCTTGTGGTCACAGGAATGCAAGTACACTAAGATGTGAAGTGCTAGAACACTTCACAAACCCTGAAAGAAAATGAAATCTGTTTAGTCAAATTTTTCATGCATATATGCTTTTGCATAAAGCTGAAGTAGCAAGAAGAACAGCTTTTTTTTGAAGCTTTACTACCAAAAAGTTGACAGTAAATTGTTAGGTGAAAATCTTATTATGAGGTATATTAAATATACACATTTTCAAGGTAGCTAGAGTTTGTGTAAATGCAGTTTTTTCATATGCATTTCACACACATTTTCTGTGCTTGCTTATGTGAACATCTGTTGTGATCTGGATTTCACCATAGGATAATCTGGCTTTACATCAGTTAGGAGGACCAGTTTCTGTTTTATGAGAGCTACAAATCTAACACATTGCAAAATATTGTGAAGAAAGGCAGGAGGCATAAAAGAAAAAGGCTAGCTGCAACAGTAAGAGTCCAAGATATTACTCTGAACATACCTTGGTATGAATTTGTGTAATGTTCATGCTGATTTGTACAAGATCTGAAATACAATGATGATGGTGTTGCTGCTGAGTATGCCCTGATTTGTATTTTTATGGTCTTAACCACAGCTTTCAGCATGCAACTTTGTACATTTCTGTAATGCTGGTGCTGGCATTGTGCTTTCAAACATATTTTATAAACATCACTGCACTGCTATGTATTTTTAGAAAACTAAAGGAGGTTTTGTGGGTGCTGTGATATATATCTGCTGCTGCTGCTAGCTTTTTGCTTCTACTGTTCTTCCCTTGGCTCACATAAAGTTAGCTTTCATTTAGTTCCCAATCCATTTTTGTTAATTACAAACACCTTTCATCAGAAATTATTTGAATTTAAAGTGAGAGGAAACATAATGATACTTTTGAAAGCAACACTTTGTGGAATGCATTCCTAAAGCTTTTATGAACCCCAGATGTGTATTTACATGTATGCAATTTATCTTGTGGATGCATTGTATAAGATGTTAAGAAATTATGCTTCGTCGTTAGAAATTCTGTTATCTACTTTCTATTGACTTTTCACAAGATCTCGATGAGCAACATTCAAAACTGAATATGTGGAACTAAGTGTGGAGCTGCATTAAAAAGGGATAATTCAGGTATGAAGGTATGAACAAACATCCTAAAATATAGCCTCATATGGCTTTCATTTTGCCAACACCCTGTCTTGACATAACAAATACAATTAGCCTCACTTTCTTACCCAAAACACACATTAGCAATGAATTCCTCCCTGTGGTACACTGTGGCTGCAAAGATTTCCAGCACTGTTTTCTAGAGCCTGAGGGGGATTCTAGCACAGCACCTGCTCCTCTCTTTGATTACCCATCACCAGCAGCCCCCGTGCCTTTAGGCTGCATCTCTGATTGCAGCAGTACACCTGGAAACTTCTTGGTAAGACAGGATTCTTGTGCTTGAGAGTTCAGTTAGTTTCCTCACCCACAGCTCAATGCGTCCTTAACAGCTTCACTCTTTTGATGGTTTTCTGTCCTTTAGTCCTCTCAATTTTTCCTGATTGATTTATGACACAACTTTATAATGCTGTTTATCTTCTTCGATATCAGTATTTCAAACAGTTCTGATGAACACAGGGTAGGACAAGGTAAAATGTAGGAATGTGCTTCACTTTATAAAAACAGGATTAAACTGCTTCTGAATTTGGGACCTGGAGCCATGAGTCTCTTGGCTGCTTTTTAGGGCTTCATATATACCCTTTGTATTTTGAATAAAAACAGAGATTCTCTGCTTCTAGAAGATATTTTAGTGAATTGCAGAGCATAACCTGCAGTTGTGTGTGTTCTACAGGCTTCTGGTTTTGAATGATGGGCCTCAGGTGGATATTAATTTTGGTTGTAGAAAGCAACTTGCATTGCTGCACACACTTTTCTGAGAGGCACACATTTTCTTTCTACTAACAATCTAGTTGACAGCAGATGCTTTTGCATGGAGAGTAAAAATAGTTTTAAAAAAATAACCTATTACAATATTTTTTCTTTTCTCTCCCCTCTTGGAAATAAACTCTAAACTTACTGGATAATTATTTTCTTCTCTTTTTTAATCACAAATAGGTATTCTTTTCTGTACATTTTTTATTCAAAGACTGCAGTGGTTTGTCAGGATGTTCTTGAATCCGGTTGACACTTTGCTGTATGATGATGGAACGTGCAGCTGGATTTACATTTCCAGGCACAAATAAATGAGCTTGAATCAGATTTACCACTTTTCACAGCTGTAGTGAAACAAATGCATGAAGTGTGGCTTAAAAGACAAATTAATAGCTAATAGCTGCCCCAGCAAAATAGAAAATTAGCAAAGGTTTTGGCTTATGGACCTGAACAAAATCTTTCAAAAAGCTCTACTAAGTCTTTTGTTTTTCTCAGGCTTTCTCAGCTGGTTTAGCAAAAGCCGGTCTAACTTTTCTGTATACACCTTGTCTCATTTAAGGACATTCTGACCATCACAATTATAACTACAGCATTACTAATACCTGAACAACATAAATAAGAGCATCGTTTGATTTTCTTGGTGAACAGATATTTATGGCATGATACTAATCAGACAAAATATCCGTATTCTGGCAAATTATACCCATTTCCCATGATTTTACTTCTGGTTTTGATACTCTGATGATGATTTGCTCTGTTCACTATAGTACATGTAAAAAATTGAAATGACACAAAGTGAATTTATTGACAATGATGTTGACATTTTCAACTTTTGCTCAACTTTATTTTGCTGATAGAAGAAAAACTTGAAGAAAACCATATTTTTCGTTTGAAAAACACCTTAGGCACTTCTTGTAAGCGAAGCCCAGGCTTCCAGAGAGGCTAATGCAATGTAAAATGATGAGCTTCAAAACCCATTGATTGCTCCGTACCTATGCAACTCATTTCTTATTGAAAACTTCATTCTACTTGGAGAGACAATTTAGTATCGGACAACATGAATCCTGCAAATGGTCTTAAGACCCATCCTGCCATCATTTGTTAGTAGATTATGTGTTTGTTGCCATGAATAATCCATTACCCTTTGAGTAGTGAGCACTCAGTGCCAGCTAGTAACTGCTTATAAAAATAGACCTATTGGCTGCAATTCATAAATTGTCTCACTGACCTGAGTAAGCACATGCATAAATGTTTGCAGGATTGCACTTAAATATTTTTGCCTATAAGTAATCAGATTGTATGCATCTTTAGTGCTCAAGTTCAATATCAGTGAAATATGGCAAAAATATACAAACTTGCCTTTGTGTTCATGCTATTCTTAGTATATTATTGTCAAAGCTGTTTTAACCTGTCCCCTCAAAAATCTTTACCAAAATGGAAACCACATTATATTACAAAACACAACATTTGTAATAGATTTCCAGGGACTGTTTTGTTTTGTTCTGTTTTCTATAGGTAAGTGCCATTTTATGACTCACAAACCAAAAAACTTCTGTGCTCTTCTAAGAAAACCATCTTCATCTATAGGAAGAAGTATGGTTCATAACATTTGAGTACTTTCACAATAAACTCTCAAATAATAGTAAGAGTGCTTGGCCAGATACTTCAGCCACAAGTAATAAGCTATCTCCATCAAATATCTCCATCAGTGGTGTCTATAATGACTGTCTGGGGACATCTACATTTACTGACTGAAAAAGTTATGTCCCTGCTATTATTTTATGGTTTCAGGAACCATAAAACTACTTAATATAAAACATCCATATTCAAATGCAAGTTATTTCTAAAGCAGTCCTGCTTTTGCAAAGCATAATTAGTGGACAGAAGTAACAATTGAGAAAATAGAACATCTGGGTTCAAACCAAGATGAACAAGAGGAAAAATTTATTATAAAACTGTGTGCTATACCTTAATATGTTCTTAAATACATGAAATATCATTTTGTAGGGTTGACTGACTTCCTCTAGGAAGCCTCAAGACAGAGTTTCATCTTCACTATCATTTGCCTGACCCTCAGGTTCCAGAGCCTCATATCTTCTATTCTGTAGGGGCAACTGCAAAGGTACTGGAGGCCAGAAGGAACTTCTCCTGCTGCTCCGAGCAGGGACCTGTTTTCATTTCCCCTGTCTTTTAGGTCCTCCCCTTCTGCCTGATGGCAAGAGGGTCCAAATTCCTCTGACTCTTGCAAAGCTTCCATCTGCTGAATTTCCCAGGAATGGAAGAGTGCAATTCCACCAGTCTCTCACACCTCAGGCTCTCTACTTCAAGCTCTGCCACCAAGCTGAGCAGATCATCCACCTGGTCACACTGCACACAGGTGTCACCTCTGCTGCCCTCTGGTACTAACGTCAAGCTCAAATACTCCAATCAAATACCTGGGCAGCTGCATGTTTCAAGTGAAGCTCCATCTGGATCTCCATGCTCCTTCTAGTGATGGCTCTTGACTATGTGTAAACCATCACTGGATCTGTTCTAGCTGAGCAGGCAAAAACCCCCAGGTGAACTTGCTCCAGGAGTCAGGAGAGTGGCTGTGCTGTCCTATACATGATGTCACACAAAATGCCACATCATCTGCTTCTAACACACCACATCCTGTTCGCCTGCCCTGTTTGCTGTGCTCCTGGTTGCTCATGCTCCCTAGAGCCATTTCTATCTCCCACAGTTGCTCTGTCAACATCCTCATCATGTCAGCCTCACTCGGAGAGCTGCAGGGGCTTGGTGGGTCTCTGCTGTCTCAGGTTTCCATGACTCTGGGAATCCCCTGTCTAGTGTTTTGCCCCAGAATTTACCAGAGTTGCCACTGCTGTTGCTGCTGTCACTGCTTCTTCTGCTGACTGAACTGAACACAGTCTTTCACAACTTTTTGTACCAAACATTTGAAACAAGATGCAATACTGCATCCTTAGTGTTGTGACACTTTCTGTCCTAAGTCTTTTTCTGCCCGATTACTCCATGTTGTGATTCTAAACTGGCTGTTGCCACCAGTCCTTTCCACTAAGCAACAGCCTTGCAGGGTGCTCTGAGAAAGCTGAGGGGGAGCCTCATCACAGCCTACAGCTGTGAAAGGTGACAGTGGAGAGGGTCAGGCTGGTACCTACTCTCTGGTGACCAAAAATAGGACACAAGAAAACGGAATGAAGCTGCATCAGGGAAAGTTCAGGTTGGACATTAAGAAAATGTTCTTCACTGAGAGGGGAGTTGGTCACTGTCACAGGCTAGCCAGGGAAGTGGCGACCAGGCCAAGCCTGACAGGGTTCAAGGAGCATCTGCATTGATATTCTTAGTCATATGGTTTAGTTTGAGGTACTCTTGTGAGGAGCAGGGAGTTGGACTCTTATGAGTGCCTTCCATCTTGAGATATTCTATGATGCTATGACCTGCACCATGTACTAGAATGTTCATGCTATCTGTCTTCCAGGGTTTGATCCATGTCTTAATCCCTCATTTATCTAATAGCCTTTCAATACTTCCTTTCTCAATCTCACTCAGATGTCACTTTTATGCAGATGATGCAAGGATTTAAATTCCTTTCGCTGTTAAGAATATACAGGCTTTACCTAATGGCCTTAATATCCTCATCTTTTTTTTTCCCCTATTTTTTCTTCAGCATAATTTGAATGGTTTTGGTAACACTAAAACATAATTAGTACTTCATGATTCTAGATGCCATGCTAACCAAGAATTAGAGAAGTAAGTAACAGAATCATAAAAAGAGGTGGATTGATTATCTGTCTGGCAGGAATATTGTGTTAAAGGGTTTAAGCACCAGAGATTTTTTTAAAAATAGAATAATGAATAACCAGACAGACTATAGATTCTCCCTGTATATACAATTTTAACATAATGGAATTTGCATTTTTTTTTCTATATTCTCTGTGACCTGTGAAGTCATTGAAAATTTAGAAGTGTTAAATCACAGTTAAATAATTCACCTAGAATTTTTTGGTTTACCCTGTAGATGCAGAGAAGCAGGCTCTATTTTTCCTCTAGCAAACAAGTAGAGGCCCCTGCAAGTGTTTGTACAATTAAAAGTTAATGACTGAAAATAACTTAAAAGTTCAACTGAATGCTCCTTTATTTATTAAAATACAAGTGTGGAATGTACATAAAAGAAATAATTATTCTAATAACCTTCATTTTTAATACCTCCATTTATGTTGATACTCAGGATTTAATGTACACCCAAAGCATTGAAACTGAGGAAATTTTTTTACAAATATATTATTAATTCTGTGAATACTTTTAAAACATGCTATAATTTATTATTGTTTATACTTTTACTTTATGTATACTCTATAGGTGTGTTATACATACAAATATGCATACAAATATATATGATACAAACATATAAATGTTCTTTATACTCTCTCTACAAATACTCTAGTGATCTTTATATAGATTTCTTCACCTTCATTCTCTTACTAAATGATTTTAAATGCAAACCTTTAGCAATATGAGAAGGATGGCAGATTTACTGTGAAACACCATTCATTCAGAATGCTTTTTTCTTATTTCTACTGCAATAGTATTATGTAGCATGTACCACCTGGATGCTTTTGAGAAGAATGACACCATAATATTTCTTCTCTAAACACTACGGAACTCTTTCAGAGAGCTGTATGTTTGAGGTTTTCAGCTGCTCGCAGAAATCCAGTCCTTCAGATAACATTTAACTTGCCTCAGTTACCACCTTATACCACATAAGAATTCGGTTGCTTATGTGGAGTCAGCATATGAGAAGTCTATTTTTCTGAGGTTCTCGCTTCAAAAGACCTTATTTCCTCATGTGTTCAGCAAAGTCAATTAAAAATGCATATGTTTTCTTCCCATCTGCTTTGATCTCTTCTTAACAGTGGCTAAATTCTAATTTAAAGCAACTAGCTTGTAGCTAAACAAAAATTCTGCAAGCCACAAGCCATGGGGTACTTGGAGTAATCCCAGCTTTTCTCCATAAAATTTTAAGTATATTAATTTGGAACAACATTCTTTATATGAAACATTTCTTTACTCAGTGAAGATGATTAAAATCAGTAAGACTGATAGGATATCCCATATTTTAAGTGTCACAAGTGCTTTAGTATTATCAGCTTGCTTGATCCTGCAAGGTGTGAAGAACTCTCCTTTGCCCTTCCTGCTCAAGCTCTCATGGCATTCCTTGAGGTGGTAAATATCTGTGGGATAAACACACTTACTGCTTGTGGACAAGAACTCTCTCCTATTTGGCCTAAATTATATGCAATGTGTTTCACAAAGCAAATTCCATAGTTACTAGAAACTACTTTTGGGCATTCCTGAGAGGAAATACTCTACTCTTATATTCTGTATAAGGACAAAGACAAAATATTAGGAAAACTAGGTGTCTTCTGTATTCCTATCTTCAGAAAAATTAAATAAATAAAATTACATGGGGTAGTAATACAGAAGTGGATTACGACAGCAGCAAAACATTTAGATTATCCTTGGGACATTAACAACCAATCACTGGAGAAGTTAATAGCTTAAACTGAACTGAATCATTGCATAATCAACAGTTAGTTTTATACAAAAAGGAGGAAAAAAGTTTATTATCAGTATTCTAAAGAGAGACCTAGAAACAGTGATTTAATGTTCATTTTTTGTCTTAGTATCTCTTTTTCTCTTCTTTCTTCTTTCTTTACCCTCAACTGTCTCTCATAAGTCTCAGTAAAGACATTTCCCATGATTCTTACAAGAATCAACAAACATAAAATATGAGAATCCTGTCTGGAGCTATTTTGTATCTTCAGTTTATACATATGACCTGCCTGAATGAAAGCTACTGTTGCTGCCTATTTTATCCTATTTACCATTCTTTTGTTCTGGCTGGTCTATAATTGCATAGTCTTCTTGTGTCTCAGTAAAAGTATAACCTTTTGAGGATGAAACCACTTTTACTTTCTGTTTTCAAATCTTTAGTCAACTTATATCAGAAGTTTTTCTGTAAAAGTGTTACTATACATATAATATAGGATATGACAATAATACACTGCTGCTATAGTGTATAATATTATAACATGCAAAGAACCTCATGTCACTCCCTGCTGAACCACCTATCTTCTTTCCTTCTCTTTTTTTAACCACTTCTCCCTCTATTTTCTCATCCTTATCCTCTGCTATGCCTTCTGCCTTCTTCATTTCTGTTTCAAGTTGTCTTTATTAACATCCATTTCTTCTTTCTGTTTCAATTCACATTCTTCCTAGCTTACGAAAAAAGCATTATGTGAAAACAGAGCTCCTTTATCTTTCACTTCATGTGTGTGTTGTCCACCTGGGATATGGTCTGTCTACTGCTTTTTATTATTCATTTATGCCATTGGGGTATCCTAGCAAAAAGCTACCTGAACAAAGCTGATGCCCTAAGGCAACTTTGGGGAAGTTTGCTTGTTTATTTGTTTGTTCATTTAATTGTATTTTTATTTGGCATGGATTAACACCCCAAAGTGCACATTTCTTTGGCTATAACTGAGGGGTTTAATATAATTATCTGACTTAATATGGGAATTCAAGTTCAATGGCCTCACAGTTTTCCTAAAGAAATCCCTTCCTTCTGTTTTCTCAAAGACACAGTTTTCTAAAACTGTGTTAGTCTGATGCCCTAAGCTTTTTTGCACCAAGGGCACCTTGTCAGCTGAAACTTAAGGAACCAAAGCGATGCTCTCAGATATTATTTGAATTGCATGGCCTTGGGGCTTCCTAAGGCAAAGATGGCTGCAAAAAAGATAAATTTATGTACCAAAGCCATTTTTTCTGTTGGACAAACTAATGTGTTCATAGAACAGGCTTCTACATGGGCCTTGAAAGACAAGAGAAATTCTTTAAAACTGGATGCCCTTGGAAATGCATATCTCCTGATATAAAATGATGCCCCAAAGACATTAGGAATATCTTACACTACCCAAATCCATAAAAGTAGAAAATAGAGTTTTCCTGAACTAGGATGAGATATAGTTATAATTTCTGTATTCTATCTGTATAAATTTTATATAATTAAATGATATTTATTAATTATGTTGGGTTTATCTCTAGAAAATAAATTTAAATTAAAAAAAAAAAAAAAAAGAATGCAAGAAGCTTTGCATTCTTCCAAATAGTGCTTCAGCATTTCGAAGGTGTCTTCTAAACATAAGGTTTCATGAGTTCTGTTAAAGTTAATGATGAGGAAAAGATTCTTACAGAAATTTAGGTAAGGAGAAAGACTACTGACAAAAAATAGTTTGTCAGTACTGGGCTCACTGTTGTTAAACTTGTTCATCAATGACTTGATGAAGGGGCAGATGCCTCCTCAGCAAGTTCACTGACAACACAAAGCTGGAGGAGTGGCTGATACTCCAGAGTGCTGTGCAGCCTTTCTGAGGGACCTCAGCAGGTTGGAGAGTGGGGCAGAGAGGAAACAACTGAAATTCAACAAAGCCAAATGAAGGGTCCTGCACATGGGGAGGAATAACCCCAGGCACCAGGACAGGCTGAGGCAACCTGCTGGGAAGCAGCTCTGCGGAGGAGGATCTGGGGCTTCTGGTGGACACCAAGCTGTCCATGAGCCAGCAGTGCCCTTGTGGCCAAGGGGCCAATGGTGTCCTGGAGTGCATGAGGAAGAGGATGGGACTGTGCAATAGGTTTCCCAGAGAGGTTGTGGAGTCTCCCTCACTGGAGATATTCAAGAATGGTCTGGACACAATCCTGTACCATGTTCTCTGGGATGACCCTGCTTGAGCCGGGAGGATGGACCAGATGACCCCCTGTGGTCCCTTCCAACTTTACCCAGTCTGTGACCCCATGATTCTGTGAAACACCTAATTCTTCAGCATACTACACTACTGGATCGAGGGAAATCCCTGTTTTTGTGAGTCCCAGTCTAGGACTTTGCACTATTTTACTGAGGAATCCAGGAAAGATTCTCTTATATAATCTAGGCTATTAATTTTTATTCTTACCCTAAAAAAGTATGAGGCATAAACCTTAATTTAAAAAAAAGGAAAATAATTTGGAGATATTTTTAGTAAATTACATATATCCTAAAACTTTACCAACAATGCACATTTCTTATTTATAAAATATAGTTTGGTTTATTTAAATATGAATGGTTTATATTAAAATTAATATCTAGAGTATTTTTGTAAGAAATCACTTACAAAAAAGGACTTTTTCTTGTTTATTCTAGAAGCAAAAATTTTGAGTAATAAAGGATTCAAAAGAATACAGAAAATCTTAAGGAGAGTCTTTCTTTTTTTAATATGTTTTAGAAAGTGATAAAAGAGCTTTTCATGCCTCATTATAAGCTCAGTTTGCCTTTATACTGGTGTAACCTGACTGATTTTTGCAGGCAATTTCATGTGATAAGTATTAATAGGAGTGAAGAACAATGTACTTGTTTATAAGCAAGGAGAATAATATTATTTCTTTTGTCTTTTCACAGCCAAAACACGTACTTCTGTATTTGTTTAATGTCCATAGCATAAAGATTTTAGTGCATTCCTAAAATTATTTCAGTGAGATTATTGCATAACATCAAACAGAAATTGATCTTAAATGTTTGCAACATTAATTGACATTTTTTGTTGATTTTGTGCAAACACTATTGGTAGCTTTTTTATCCTCTATATTTTTTTTATGTGGCCAAAAGTGAGGATTTCTTTCTTGTCTTGAAAAATAAATCCAGAAATTGTCTATAAAGCCAACGCAGAAAGCCAAAGCAAAGGACACCACAGCATTTTTTCCCTGTATATACAAATAAAATTCTAAATTATGGACTTTTACTGCAAAGAAGCATGAATATATAAATTCAATTTTATAAAAAAAATATATATTTATATATTTTTTATATATAAATTCAATTCTTAATGAGAGCCTGGGTGAAGGAACAGTGTAATCCATGCCTTCTATATTTCTAAATGTACTTTTGGCATTTTGGCATTTTGGCATGGTAGAAAAATATATGAGCTTGTATGCATATTACATTGGCTAATATTGCTATAGTCCATCCAATATACTTGTTTACATGTGCTATAAATAGTTATTCATAGGCAATTTAATAAAATATCTACGCCATGTGTTACCCTATTTTTTCAACATTTGAATACCAGACATAAGAATCAGAAACTTTATTGATGTGAAAAGTATATTCAGCACATAAAACTATTAACAGTGCCACAATATAAGTTCTAACTTCTCTGAGTGTTTGGCTACACTGCAAGAGACTGTGTTGTCCATCAAAACCCCCTGCAACAAATGTTTGCTTCACTGTCTGCCACTTAAAGTACAGGGACTGGTAATACTCAAGGAAACTTCTGCAATGTCTGTATCTTATAAGATCAATCTATTATTTTTACCTCCACAGTTTAAATTCTAAAAATCACTGAAAATATTAAAGCACGGACACAAATATAAAAATATGTGTGTGTGGCCATACCTGTGCATTTTCCTCATCTTTGCATAAAAACTTTAGGCAGGATAAAGACCCAGTATTCCTATATATTAAGTTCAAAGATATCTACATTTTATTCCCATGTATTTGAATGAAGTGAGCTAGAACTTGATGCAAACTCTTTAAACCTTTCAGGGTGGTATTTCATTGAAGACAATAATTTTCCAAATGTTTCTTCATCTTTTGCTATATCTATTGTTTCACAAAACTTTTGTTGTAGTTTTCTCTTCTGGTTCCGGTCACAGAGAGCTGTTAGCTCGCTCTTAAGCTTACAGAAAACTAAAATGTAGATATTTGTGTTCAGAAATGGGGCCTCAGAGGGAGAGTGTAAAGGAAGGAGTGAGTTTCACAACCCCACAGAAAATGTTAAACTGACAAGTATAAATGGCCAAAATACCTTTGACAACCTGTAATCTGTCAAAATACATGGTTTTTCAAAGTCAAGTCATTCTGCAGTGATTTATTGATTTTTATGAAGATTTCTGTAACAAGATTTTTGACAGTGTTTTGTTTCTGACCAGAAGGACTAACTTGAAACTTGAGGATCAAGTAATCTGACTCTGTTTCACTCAAACTCACAAAGTGTTTTGCTTTCACTCCAAGGTAAAATTAATTACTTTGAAAGCTGTTAAACACACATAAAATCTGTAGCAGTGCTATGCTAATACGAGTCTCTCACACAAGCAGAACCCACATCAGTTGAGGCTTAGGGATTTGGACCAATATAATAAAATTCAACCAAAACACAATAAGTAGTCCTAGATCTTCCAGCTATTTGCTGTGTTTGAAGGAAGATACTCCATTTGATAAGTCAGATGCTTTTGTTCTGCACTATGTTGAAGGACATTCCTGTACTGCATAATCCTGCTAGTCTCCGCTTCTTTGTGTCTTTCTTCTTTCTTCTTGAAATTATCACTGTCAAAGAGATATATCAGGGTCTCCACTAATTTTGACTCTGCTTCTCTCTCCTTTCATTTCTAATAGCCTTTCTAATTTACCTTTTCTCTTTAATTAGATGTCCCCAGCTTTTTTTTTCCTTTCATTTGTGGCAATCTGCAAATCTCCACTTTACTAGCCTTTAAATCTTCAATATTTTTATCTAGAATGTAGAAAAAGTTCAAGTGCTTGGAGGTACAAATTGTATGCAAATTGTTAGTGCAGGAATTATTGCTGCTAGTTGTAGAATTAATGAGACCTCTTTTGCTAAAGGAGAGAATTCTTTTTTTCTACAGAACTGTATTATTCAAGAAGTAAAGGCCTGTGTTACTGCAAAGAAAATAATCAAGAAAAATCTTCAAATAATTTAAGGAATTCAAATATAAAGACTTGATAGATAGTACTATTGTTTTCATATATTTCCCAAAATATTTGAGCAAGTCATATATCGTAGAAGGAAGTTGGAAGAATGATTAGTCTTATTTGTAGATATGTGTTGGAAACAGTCAGTGGTGCCATGAAATCTACACTGTTGTGGCTGGAAAAGGATTAAAGTATCTTTAGAAGATAAGAAGAACAATTTTTTTTTTCAGTGAAAATAAAAAGTTTAATGAGCATATGTAACTAACACTGTACAAGTTACTAAGAAAGAAAATTCAGGGCTCTCTGACACAGTCTTTATTAATGATACCCAAATAACTATGCTACTTTACCTCCCAGCTTGTCAGATGAGATTCAAGAAGTAGTGATAACAGAAGAATGAAAAGGAAATTGGTTTACTTTACAAAAAAAAAACAGAACCCCCCCCAAAAAAACAACAAAAAAACCCCAAACCAGCTAACCAAACATGTTTTAAATAACTTTTAACAAGTAATCAGATAATTATTTTTATGATCTTGATGAAGGATATCTAAAAAGCATAAAATTTGAAAAAATGCCTAAATCCTTGTGACAGTATTAGAGCATGGAGAACTCAGAAGTTAAAAACAGAATAAATTTGAAAAAATTCTCTGTTTATATGTTCTGCAGCATATAAAGAAGTCAAAAGCTACTGGAGAAATCATAATACTGAAGGTAATTCCTCCGTGGTATTTAATTTTTTTTCACCACCTATGTTTCCTGATACAATTTTTTGGTTACAGATTGAAAGAAAAAGTCTGTTAAATAAAAGTATGACACTTCATGGTAATAGTAATTATTTTGTTTCTAAATTTCATGACAAGTTCATATATGCAAATGCTCGGAATCAGACATATTGACCAGAATATTCATCACTAGGTCTAACCTCATTCATACCTTCAGGATGTGGTATTCCAGTTAAACAAATGTTATTCAGTCACTATTAGCAGACCAGAGTGTAATCAGGTATGCAAACCACAAGTACATACAGTACCTGGCTTTAGAAACATTAACAGAATAACATCTTAATAAACCCCTGTTAAAATGTATTTAAAATCAGTCTGCATGCTGCTAACACACTCTAAAGTTGTTTATAGTCAATGTTCAAAATACAGAAAGTCCTTCATGTAAAGTTCAAATTCATCTGAAAATCAATAATCCACCATTTAGAATAAAAAATAATGAAAAATTTGTTATTGAGAAAAAGCCTAAAAGACCTTGTTCCAAATATTTCATAGAAAATTAAAAATGCCTTAAGCAAGGGCTAAATTAGAAAAATTTCTCAACTAAAATTTACACACATCAAGGCTAAATATAAATGCTGGTATTAGTTTATTCAATTGTGCTGAAATATTTACAGGAAAGTCTATTAGTACAGTTATTACTAATAGAGATGTTTATTCCTCTAATTGAACTTAAAAAAAAAATTACAGTGCTGTAGAGTTATAAAATGGGTAGTTTTATTAAGAACTTGCTTAGCACATATACTTTATAAAATCTATATACATAAAACTTACAACAGAGGAAGAAATAATGAATATATGAGGCATCTTCATCTCTATGCAGATGAAGTGTATGTTCATGTCCTTGATTTAACATTCACAGAAAATCAACTAACTTAAAGAGTAATATGAAAAAATATTTGTGTCAGCACTTTTACAGTAATCATGTATTTCAATATAGCAGTACACAGTTTAATGAGAATGCCTTCAAAATAAATCAAAGCACTGGTGTTCTTTTTGAAAGGTTTGCTCATCACTGAAATGTTCCAAAGAATAAAAGTAATTCCTGGCAAACAATGAGGAGATCTTCAAAGAAGAATGAAATACGAACATAGGAAGATTTGTTAGTGTTTCTATTTAATAATGTATTTACAATTAATGATATTTACATAGTTAATAAATTCTAGACTGAAGAAGTTCAGAACCTGAAATCTGTTGACATTAAACAAAGCAGCTTTTGATTTACTACTCAGTTGAAACAGATTGTTGTAAACAATCTACAAAGTGTTCAAGGTTATTTATCTTTTTTCCTTCATTTATGTGTAATTTTGTTTCTATATTTATGAAGGAACCCAATTCTCAATAAATAAAAATGAATGGAAAACAAATATTGCAGGATTCATCTGGGAATAATGTGTTATCTTCATCTACCAACTTCTTTCTTGGCTTTATTTGCCTTTTGGGGCCTGCTGCTTTCTTATTTTCTTTAATACATGCATTGACTAGTGCAATTTCTCTCCCTCTCAGACGTGGCAGGAAATTTCATGTGTTTTGATAATAAGTGAGTAGACACCCAAACTCAAATCCCCACAAGCTTACTTCTGACATTCTTTAATATTACTATGATTTATCAAGTATTTCTACAGTTCCCTTCTGGCTCCTTTGAAAGATATTTTAAATGGCTTTACAATAAATCTGTTTAGTGGCTGACTAATTTGACACACATTTTGACATAGTCAATTGTCACACGTTTAACGTATCTCATGATAAGAAAAGAAGCATATGAACTGTTTAAATTTTGCTCTGTCCGAAAAACATAGTGTTACTACAGTACTAGGATTGTAAGCAGTGATTGGATGATTAAAGAATCCAATTTATAGTTAATTATCTTTTAAATACCATTATACTCCCTTAAAAACCAATTACTTATATTCCTGTCAGTATCTGGCTATCAGGTTCTCTTGATGCATAGTCTAATTTCCCTAAAAAAAGTTAGAATTGTATTTAACAGCAAGAATATATAAATTGGTTCATAAATATATTATGAAAATAATTAATTGACATACTAGACAATTCATACATTGAAAATATTGGATGCAAATAAAATATTTACAGAATATAGAAGTATGAGCACCATATCTAGAAACGTCACCTACCAACTTCATGCTCCACTGATCTGAATTTTAGCAAAGAATTTTTAGGGTTTGATTTTAGAGTTGGTTTTAAAATTATCATTTAATGAAACTTTAAAACCAATTTTCATAATCCTCAAAGAAAATATTGTTCAACATTCAAAAGAGCTATCAGTATTCTTTTTCAAAGCTAATATTAATGCCAGCTTCAAAAAGGGGGATGTTTATGACACCAAGATAAGAAAATACAAATACAATTGTTAATCACTGTGTAATTACAAAATAGACTTTTTCTGAAGTCATGGCACAGATACCTTGCAAGTGTTTACTTCACATTCATCTACTCATTTGATTCTTTCCTATTTAACTGTTGTGCAGGAAATTCATAACAGTCTACAGCAAATAAAGTTTATAAAACTGAAGAAAACTTAGTGAAAGCAAACGTTCTACCTTCTTAAAACATTTTATTGAAGTTAATGTTTTCATGTTCTACAACATGTTCTGGTGATACACAATAATCCTTTCAACAACCTTTGCTCAGAAAGATCCCAGGGACTAAACGGAGCCTTGAAATGCAATCACTGCGCTTATGGATGCAAATTCATAATGTAAAAGTAACTTCAATTAAAAAAAAAAAATTAACAGTTGAGTACTATTTCTATGTAAAAACTGAGTGGGAAGATTTTTATTATTCACATCAAAAAAAGCTGCTTTCACTATGCACTGTTTTATTGGGTTGTCTTCATCTATCATGACCCATTTTGGGGACAAGGCCCTGAACTGCAATGCTGCATCTTCATGATCTCAGAAGAGATCTGTGAAGAGCCAAAATTATAATCTTCAATACCTTCATCTTCATGTGAGAATATATGCTGGAGTGCTTTGTTGCTTTCTCCAGAGCTGTTCACCAGTCTTCCTGAGAAAAGGTCTGCAAAGGGATGAATCTGTCAGAATACACAGATAGCAAGTTACAAATACAGCCATGGGTTAGGGTGTCAGCAGGCTGTAGCTGGCTAAAAGTGAATAATGTTTTATATCTTCAGATTACTGGAAAGGATAATGTATCTTCCTTTCTCTTTTTTTCTGCTGACATATTTGAAGGAGAACATCAAGCCAGACATATAGGCCCTGAGAGGGATTCTCAGCCCTGGGCCCAAATCAATGGCTAAGCAACAACTGTAACTTATCAAACTTATTCCTATTACTGATGTCTCAGGCAGGCATATTTCCTCTGGATTTCTTTCCTGCTTTTTCAAAGAACCAAGGGGAAACAAAACCAGGCCTTTAGGTAGGATAAGCTACTGACTTACTTTTTGGCAAAAAGCTAAAAAGACAAAAGAAAACGTCAGCTGAGGATAAGAGTTTGAAGACCAATGTGTAAACAGGGTGAATGATGCCACTGTTTCTCCCACAAATATTTTTTGTGAATGAATTGAGCATAAAAGATAAAATTACTTCTCCAATTTGTTTAGACTTTGGCAGGCAATCAGGCCACAATACTGCACTGAGCAGAGCAAAAAGGAAACTTATTTATTTATTTTATTTAAATAGTCTATTTCAATACAAGAAATATTTTTAAACTGTAGTATTTTCAAAGCCTGAATGATTCCTTACAATTAGATAAAAAATATGGAATTGTTTGACTACAGAAGGCCACATGTTGGCATAAAAATTACCCCAGAAAATCCATTTCAGGAACTCCTGAATGAGTAAAGTAGCTTTATATTTGCTACCTTTTCAGTCTCATTCTCTCATGTAATGCCCTTGTCAGCACACATTTCCTTTATGCTTATTGTTAGATGTATGTGCAAATGCTGATGAAAAACCAGATGTGTTTAGCCTTTTGAAGAATTCATACCATTCAAACTTTTCTGAAAGTGTTGAAGTTTTCATTTTCCCTGTCTGACAGTTTGCTGAAAATTCCTGTGAGGTAAAGTCTGGAATGGAGAGATTTTAGACGTGATATAAGTGGCATTTCAAGATTCAAGGGATATCTTCTGTGCCAAAAAAGAGGGAGAGCATATGTGAGGGCTATTAGGAGTGTGAAACATTATTTTGAGAGGCAGCCAAAGACCACTGTATAATAACCTGAATTCTAGGATTTATTACACTGGATGACATGACTTGGTGTTTGCCCACAGGCTGAAGCTGGGTGAAAGAGGTCATGAAAGTGAGCCAGAAAGACCACTGCTTGAAAGAAGTAAAAAGGGAACATGGTCCATTCTGTACGTAAAGAAAGAGCAAATTACAGACTTACTGGGGAAAACAGTGTTCCTGCCCATGCCCCCTAGCTACAGCTATCTAGTATGTGATGCAGTTTGACAAGCTGGCACGTGTGACTGCAAATTAGAGGCAGCTCACTCACCTTAAGTTCAGGCTGCTGAAACACTCCTGTGACAACTGACATCTAAAATTCCTTGTCCCAGTGGAACACCTTTCTGGTGTCCTCAGTAAATACACCAACATAGTCTAATAAGCTTATTTCCAGAATGAAATTATGTATGAGATTTAAGCCTCCGACCTTCTGATTATCCTGAAATAATCTGATAACTAAGTTTTGACATGCATTGTTCAGTTTGGGATGCATGAGACAAGGGAAGAAAAAGTGTGAGGTACAATGTATAATACATACTTGCACCCTGGTATCTTCTTAATCCTAGAAAGACTTGTTAGACTGCATCAGTAAAAGAAGTATGTGCTCCTAGTGCTGCATGTGTTAGGCACTAGGGCCAGTTTTAGGGTGGGAGTTCTGCCTCCAGTTACAGAAAATAGACTAAAGCACCTTTCCCAGGCACTGCCTGCCCCAACAACCACAGCAGACATCATTTCTGGGTGGGTACTTGGAGAAAAATGGCTTCTCCTCACAGATAACAGGCTGTAGGTTTATACAGAAGCCTTAGCGAGTAAGGTCAGGCATACACACTGGTTCGTGTGAGTAGCAAAGGATTTAGGTGTGTTTGGCAAGTCCTAGCAATTTCCTGCTTAGGGCTGGTGTGGGTGTGATCAGGAGGAGTCACATGTACATTGAGTCCTACTGACACAAACTTGGGCTTGAGAATACAAACCTAAACTCAAGCACCTTTATCAAAGTCAGGTTTGAAATACCATGTAGAAAAAACCTGAAATTTATTTATTCTGTTACAAATCAAGCAACTTATGACTTCTACCCTTATCATTATTGCACATTAAAAAGTTTTCTTTTCACACAAACTCGACTTTCTTTTAATCTGAAACCATCACACATTTAGTTTTTACACTTAACTTCTCATCCTTTCATGACAAAATATGTGGATTTTTATCTCAAGTTTTTTACTTGACTCTCTTTTCAAAACTAACCAGTTTTAGTAATAAGTGACTAATATACTCAAACAATACTAATTGCAATATTATGTGTTATTTGCAGCGGATAATTTTACAGGTTTAGGTAAGGACTTGGATGCTGTGATAATACTATGTCAAATAGTATGTCTTTAACTGTTAGGATAAAGCCTCTTATTATTTTCCTGAGAATTGGAATTTCCTGGGGCTAGATTTTGGGCTCTTCTAGTCTTTGAAGCTCACTGATCTTTAAGTTTTGTAATTTTTGATATTATTTGGTTTCAAATTAAACCATCAGGGGCTTCACTGTCTTTTGCAGATGTTGTCCAATAAGCATACTAAGTTAAGAAATCAATATATATAATACATGTCACACATCTGTAGCCTCCAGAGATATTTTCCAAAGAATTAAGCACCAATTACATTATGTTCTTCACAAAGATTTTTCATTAAAATCCCTGAAGGTGCAAGTGGTGAATAAATGCCTTAAGTTTAATATTTAGGAAAGCAAGCATCTCTAAGCAAAAGTGCATTATGCTCTAGAGAAGAATAAGTGAAAAATTAGTAGATTCAGCAAAAATTAGTTCAAGTTTTGATCTGGCACTAAAAGCATCTAAATATCATTTGTCATGGGAAGAGGAAAGCAATGCCACCAGCTCAAATTAAATGCTGAGTTTTTCCCTTATAAACTGTTCCCAGAAATGCAGTTAAGATTTCACACAAAGCATGCATATATTTTCTCAAAAGGCTTTTTTTGACAGCTATCAGTTAAGATTATCCATTCAGCTGTTCTGTAAATTTTAGTGATTTTGTTCAAAATGAGTCTTATGAATAATGTGGATATGAGATAGATGTCAGTGTGGGTGATGAAATTAAAAAGCCCAGATTTGGGGGCTTGGGAAATAAAAGATGAAAATAAGAACGATTTTTTATGTTTCTATTTGTTTCCAATAACCTGTAGTCACAAAATGGAAGGTTGTAAAAGATGCTAATTCACCAAGAAGACACATCAATAGTAACACAAGTATCGATGGCTGTGCATGGAAGTGTAAGCTCAGCTGAGATGACAGAATTCACCACGAGTAGCCACCTATTTTGTAAAAGAGCAAAATATATATACCCCATGAAAACAAGATATTCCTATCCTTGCTAAAATGTCAAAAACTGTGGCACTTTGATACCTCCTTTTCCAAATGTCTCTTATGTTAATTTTTCTACAGATAAGAGAAGAGTAGGGCAACTAAGCTGACAATTTTGTGCAACTTTTTACATGTACTCCGTAAAATTATACTTGAACTTGAGTTTTGCTTTAACAGAGAAATTACTCAAGGTTTAAGAGATATCCATGCATAGATAAGGGACTATAATTTTATTGCACCTAGTAAATTACTTCTGAGAATGCCAAGGTTCGCTCTTACCAAATCCTGCTCTTATTGATCCCCTCAGTGTTCAATCCCTTCAAGAATAGCATTCCTAACTTCTGGGTATTAATGTGAGATGTGGACTGATTAAAAAGCCTTTTCTTCTCAAAATTTCCTGAAGTTGCATAAAAAAGTGTACATATTTTCCTGTAAGAAACATACATTTGTCTTTAGAGGGTGCACAGTTGCAAAGGAATCATATGTTCTCATTTTCCAAACTATTTAATAGTTTAGAAAATATGTCTAGCTAGAAAATAGCTTCTCAGTTCCATGTGTGGGGATGAGTTCCAAGGACTTTAGATGTGTTGTTAGAAAGCATCATACTGTTAGTTCCTTTCTGTTTAACAGAGCTTTTTAAAGCTATGATGAGAGGTTAAGTAGTACCAAAAATCTATTTTTCTTAGTTCTTATTGTATGGTTATAGTTTTTATTACTTATATGGGGGTCTAACTGAAACAGTTTCAATCATTTTATTTTTGTCTCACAATGGGATTTCTTATGTTTACTATTTTTTCTTATGACCCCCTGCATGTTCATTTTCCTGACAGGGACCAGTACCACATTAATAACATGGAATGAAAAAGAAAGGCACAGCTATAGAAAAGAAATCTTCATTGATCATATCAAGAGGCCAGAGTTACATGCTGAGAAGTTTGGGTTTACCTGGAAAAAGCCTGACTGCCCATTCTCTCCCCTGAGGTTGTGGTAATACAACCAGCTCCTCATAAACCTGGTTTTTTTACCTCCACTTCAAATCATCACTTTAGAGCAAGACCTCTACCAGCTTTTATATTTTATCTTTTTTTTACTAAGATGAGGTTTTAGTATGTTTAGCACTGGTGGCTGCGAACATTTTGTTTATACAGCTGTCTTCAGTACTATTATCATGAGAGAAATTTGCTTATAAAGGATGGAAACTCTTAAAACCTAAAGAATATATAGCCTGGAGCCAGGTTATATAAAGCAGAAATTCTCTTACTCATGTCAACGCTGTTGTGGTGAAATGGGCTGGGGCAGGGCTGGTGTTCAGCCTATACTTGGAAGTAATTCCACCACCCACACAGCTGTTGTAGAATTCAGAATTTGGATTCCAGATCTAAACAGTTGATCAGATTGCTGAGCTATACTAGGTTCAGAGAAATTATGCCTATGAATAAGATACTGATAGCAGCTACCATACTTAAAGCAATATAGCAAGTCTGTAAGGCTGATGTGAGAGTGCAGATCCAACACAAATGCATCCCTGATTTACAAAAACTCATCTACCGCAATAAGTACAAGACAATAGTTAGCTGAGTCTGTGCCAAATTTCATTTAGACAGACACATATAGGGCAAATTCATGCATAACAGTCTCAGAATCACCTGGTTACGTGTTTTCAGTCCCTTATAAGTATAAGCCTGTTTCCCGAGTATTGTCATAATCCTCTGCTCCATTTCTCTGTTGATACAGCTTTTCAGTAAAAGCTGTTTTCCAGGATGTTATTTCTTTTCTTTCTGGGTGTTATGCTTCTGTCTACTTGTCTACTATACATCCGAGAAAATGAGCAATTATTTTATAATTAGTGCCTCTGAGTCTTCTCCATAGAAAAAAAGATTAAGATCTACCTACCAGTAAATCACTTCAGTTTCCAGACCTTTAGTTACACTGCAATTTTTATTTTATATGTGTGTGTTCTTGTGAAATAACTGTTGACTTACAGAAAAATATGCTATCATTTTTCTTGGGTCTATCAACATTCTGTGCAAGTAGTACCTATATTAAATCTGATTCTTAAAGTGATTAATGTAAGAGTAGTTCTTAGGCTTTGGGATTCCAGTCAGAAAATGGCCTCCTGGTGTATCTTTTAATTTTACTTTTACAAGAAGTTTTGAACCAAAGTAATATATTTTACCTAAACTGTCAACCTCACTGCCCAAACATACAAAATAGTCCATCATTAGAAAACCCAAAAAAAGAAACAAACCCAAAAAGAAACATCTTACCCATTAACAAAAAAAAAAATAATATTGGACTAATGCAAGAAGTTAGCTTGAATTATAATCAATTTTGCAAGTGAGAGTAAACATATTAGATTGGATGCTTAAAATGTATATTTACTGAATGACCGAGTTGAATATCTCAGAATAGCAATCATGTTGCCCTGTAGGCTTGGAATAAGATGCATCAAATAAATAATATGGAATGTCTAACAGAGAAGCATATATAATATCTTTTCTGTCTATTGAACTTCTTTTGCTAAGTAGCAGTTTGAATTGTGCATCCCTTTTTAAGCTTCTTTCTTTGTTTTTGTGCTAAAATACTTCTTTCCTAATGCTCTTTGGAAAGATACCTGAAGGAGAGGAAAGGACTGTGTCTATTTTTGTGTATCATCTAAAGTGTTGATGCATTCCAGATTTGCTCTCATTCTCATCTCAAAGCTAACTCATTATTTCTTTTATGGTCTTAATTTCTGGATGGAAAAATACAAATGAGAATTTCTCTTTTCCATTCATGTACCTGTGTGTGTATATGCAGGTATTCAAGTGTGTGCATGTATATGCAGACCGTATTTCATATGCGGATACTGTTCTGGGGTATACTAGACATATGATTTTATTACTTGTTCATCTTACAAATTCTGTCATGAGTTTCATGGACAAGCATTTTGATAATTAGTTTGACATACAAAGGTCAAAGCTCTTTCATATCCAGCTATCCCTACTGTGGTTATGGGCTGTAATTTATTAAATTAAAAAAGAGTAAGTGAAAAGCTGTTGTCCCAATGTTTGACTTACCTGTGTGCTAAAAACCCTCAATGAAAAGCGAATTTGAGTTTAAGGTATCTATGGTGAATTGTTAAATAGCCCAGTCTCAGATTCTCATGTTCAAACTTGCTATTTGTAAGTAGGATTCAAACAAAGTTTGCCAAAAGTTCTCTTATTACATGCTAGCTTTGTTTCCTCATATCTGGACCCCTGCTGTTTACTTAGTGATAGTTTCCACCATAGACTCAAACAAGCATCACTTTCAGTTGGTTCATGTGCTGACAATTTTGCTCTGATCTAGTAAATTGGACAAGCAATACATAAAACATGTACCGTGGCATCATTAAACAGCAATATATTAATTGCATTATAATCTCCTACTAAATTCTAGGCCTCTCAGGGATAACACAAAATTGATTGAGGATGACTAGTAACAAGAATCTGAAATTTAAAAATGTAAAATAAGTAATTATTTGTACATAGACATCAGACTAACTTCCTTTCCTTTTTCCCTCATATCTTGTTATTAAATGCTAATAATAGAAGACGTGGGTGAACAATGGTACTTTTATTAAACTACACTCAAAATAAAACACCTTTTTTACTAGAGAATAATGAACATTTATCTTGAAGCTCTTTACACTGAGTGATAAAAATTGAGTCTGGCTTTTTTTCTGGTTTTTTGTGGTCCCAAAAAAAGCAGTGAGAGCAAGTACACACAGTCAGAGAAGTGACATATTTATTTTCCATGACAGAAAGTAGTCACACAACAGTGTGTGGCAGCAAACTTTTGAACTGAATGTATATATACAGATTTATACATGTATGTTTGTGTGTGTGTGTGTGTGTGTGTGTGTGTCTATCGGGTAATCTCAGATTACTGTGATGGGAATATTTAAAGGGCTGGCAGGTTAGGACATCCTTTAAACTTTAACATCAAAGTTTACTAACTTCATTAATTCATAAAACCCTTTGTGCTTCTTATATATTATTAATCATTATCACTACAAATAGCAATCTGATTGTCACTAAAAATCATATCCTGAATTAGCTGTGAACATACAATACCTCGAAGCCAATGCTGTAAGGTTATTGCATGATGGCTGCGGGCCATTGATGACCAGGTTTGAGTGCTCTCTGATAAGAGAAATGAGAACAAACATGACCTAACCTTCTTTTCTAAGTTCAGCACTGACAGTTTATACCTCTTGCTACCTACACCCAAAAGGGATCTCAGATAATGCTCCTGATGGTGTTTATCTTGGTTTTGTTTTTGACGGTCAACATTTTTGTGTGCAAGCAGGGTGTTCTACCTACCTGAAGTCCCTTGCATTTACTTTGTTCATTGTTCTTTACCTTGGGATTGCAATTTCTGACACTTTGATTGCTCCTGCATGCAACTTGCACCTTTGCTGATCATATCACTCCATACCTGGATCTAATGCTTATATATTATGGCTGGCATACCACCAGAGTGTCACAAAAGTTTTAATAGTCTTGCTGGTAGCACTATTTTGATAGGTTTATATTTGTATTTAAGGTAAGTCATAAATAATATTTTTCTGTTTAGCGCAATTTTAATTCATAGGTTTCACTGACCTCTGCTTTAATTGCAATGCCATTTTCTTCATTTGTTTATTTTACTTTTTGCCCTTACAATGGTCATGCCATGTGTGTGTGTGTCCAGGCTGACCTTAGAGTCCTAAGTCTTCTGTATGGAAATTAGAAAAACTATCTAAAATATACAGGGTCTGGCTAAGCTGGAGTTAATTTTCACCAGAGCAGCCCTCATAGTGCCCGTGTTGGGTGCCAAAAAGGACTCTAGTGGATTGGCCCTGGCTGGACGCCCACTGAAGTTACTCTGTCGCTTCCCTCCTCAACTGGACAGAAATAGAAACAAAAGACTTGCAGGTTGAGATAAGGGCAGGGAGACATCACTCAGCAGTCACTGTCATGGGCAAAAACAGACTGGACTTAGGGAAATTAGTTTAATTTATTACCAATGAAATCAGAATAGGCAATGAGAAATAAATCCAAATGTTAAAACACCTTCCCCCTACTCCTCCCTTCTTTGTGGGCTCACCTTTTCACTCCCAATTTCCCTACCTACTCCCACCAGCTATACAGAGGGTAGAAGGGAGTCGCAGTCAGTTCATTACATGTTCTTTCTTCCAGTCCTTGTTCCACAGTGGAAGGACATTGTGTGGTCCTTCCCGTGGAAGTCAGTCCTCCGCAAACTTCTCCAATGTGAGTCCTTCCCAAAGGCCGCACTTATTCACAAACTACTCCAGCATGTGTCCCTTCCATGAGTTGCAGCTCTTCAGGATCTAACTGCTCCAGCGTAGGGCCCCCCTAGGGTCAAAATGTAGGTCCCTTTCCATGGGCTGCAGTCCTTCAAGAACAGCCTGCTCTAGTGTGGGCCTCTCACAAGGTCACGAGTCCCATCAGGGAACTTGCTGTAGTATGTGAGCCCAGAGGTTACCACCAGGAGCCTGCTCCGATGTGAGCCCCCTCCACAGGCTGCAGGTGGATCTCTGCATCCCCGTGCTCCTCCATGGGCTGCAAGGGCACAGCTGCCTCATCGTGATCTGCACCAGGGGCTGCAGGGGAATCCCAGCTCCCGTGCCTGGAGCTCCTCCTGCCCCTCCTTCTTCACTGACCATGGTGTCAGACATAAGCTGACATATGCAGACAGAGCTGTTCCTCTTACATATTCTCTCTCCTCTCTTTTCTGTCTGCAATTACTTCCGGGCAATAACTTTGTTTTTCTTCTTAAAGGTGTTGTTCTAGAGGTGCTATTGTCTTCTCTGAATGACTCACTCTGGGCCAGCAGAGTCCAGTCTCAGAGCCAGCTGGCATTGGCTCTGTTGGCCATGGGGGAACATGTCCAACAGCTTCTAGCTTCCCCTAGAAGTCACTCCTGTAGCCACACCTGCTGCAAAAAAACACTGACATGCAAGCACAATACATTAAAAACTGCACTTTATTCCACTGAAGACCTTTCCCTGTGTTGATACACAGAATAGTTTGGGTATAAGGAACTAACTGGCACAGAACATTTTCTTATAACGTTGGGCAAAACATATTTTTCATCTTACTCAAAATATTAGCTTGGTCAAGATATCCCAACAAGGTTTAGTCAGTCCATCATTTATTATAAATTTCAAGCACAACATAACTGTAAAAGTTATTTCATTTTAAGCTTAAATTCTCTCCTGAATGTCCAGTAATTCCAATGTAAATCAGCATGTTTATTTGGTTTAAAAAACAGACTAAGCTGCCCTGTATATAGGTGAATTTACACTAGAGATTTTATCAGCGTAATTATTTAATCAAAAAGTCACATACCATCCAATTATTATTCTGCTAGTGAACATTTTCTATATAGATCAGACTTAATTCATTTATTGGCAAGTAGAGCAAAGGAGTCAGCTCTCCCTGTTGCTATAGATTCATGGACTGCAGCCATAAAAGTCTGTTCAATCATCCAACATACTTTTTTTGTGGAATGTAAGACTTCAAATTAATTCCTGCTTGAGTTAGAGCAGCAGGGGGGAACCAACCTGCATTTAGGAATTTAAGAATAGCCAATGCTTATCACTTGATTAAAATGTGTCTCATGCTACTCTTAAAACTATTTTATTTATAATTTGAATATATCTAGCTTCAACTACAAGTCTTCTGGCATTATTATGTATTTTTTCTGATAGATTGAAGAAACTTCTCTTGCCAATCAGCTGTCCCCTTTAATTATAAAACTTAGTTGCTAGCAACATTTTTTCTTCACATCTTTATTTCTGCTGTTCTTCTTTTAACCTGTTCCATTTAAGTCATGTTTGATGGGAACTACAAAACTAGATGTTGCTAACATAAAATTACAGCAGTCTAAGATAAGAAAGTTTGGGGATTTTCCAGAGACATTAGATCACAGTAGTTTTATTTATGAATTCACAGATTACATTATTCCAAGGAGTTAGAGTCAATGTATATTCTCAACTAATTATTAAAATTACTCAAAGTATTTCTCAGAATTCTGCTTTACATGATAGCGCCCACCTTGCTGCAAAAAAAGCCTAATTTTTCTTTTGTATATTTTTACTGTATGCTTAGTTGAAATAAACATTTTTCATTGGGTAGACCAAAGTTTATTGAAAAAAAATTAGACTTTATAATATCAGTAACTGGTCTCATTCAACTATTTCAACCATATTTCTCTTAGCATATTCAATGAAGAGTAATGCTTTCCCACCAGATATGGGTAACAAACAACAGTAAACCACAAAAAAATATCAAATCTGATAAGGTCCTGCTAGAAACTTAACTACTAAAAGTTTTTCAACTCTCAGTTAATTTTGAAACTTGCTACCTGGACAGTTTAACATATATTTATTTTGTGTGAGACTGATTTTGTACCATTATTTTTCATCAGACAAGGTGTGGTATAATATCAAGAGAAAAACTGGTGCAATGTGCGTATTTCATCAATCCCATTTTAATTGTTAACAAAACTCGTAGTGTTGAAAAACGTATCAAGTCAGTTTGATGAGATTTATTTTCCATAAACCCATTTTGACTGGCATTAATTATATTTACCTCCTTTATTTCTTTATTAATCAAGTGTTCTCTCAGCCTCTTTCCATTACTTTGTCTGAGATCAATGTCAGACTGACAGGCCTAACATCACCCGGGTCATCCAACTCACCTTTCTTGAATGTTATCACAATATCATCTTTCTTTCAGTCTCTGGAGGACTGCCCCAGTGTTCCAAAACTTACAGAAAATCAATGTTAATAGTGCAGAATATTCATTGGTCAGACATTTTGCAGCAAGTTAAGTAAACTCTCTGATTAAAACCCATTAAACTCTAGCACAAGCTGTGCAACATTAATCCAATAATCAAGGAACAAAAATAATACCTTTTTTCAAGTAATCTAAATACAACATCTGATATTTTCATAAGTAAAGAACAGAAAAATAAGAAATTTGATTATTAATGGATAAAACTTATAATCATAATTAGAATTATTTCTGACACACACAAAACCTCCTTTTAAGCCTTATATTGATGATATTTCTCCTTAGTCCTAGTTTTCTTTCAAATTCCTAGCTTTTGATTTGTATTCTTCCATTTGTAACATAGAGACATCTTAATTTATTATTTAGCTGCAGGTTTTGGAGTCTCCATATCTGGAGATATACAAAAGGCTGTCTGTATATGGCTTTAAGCTCTAAGTGCCCTTGCTTCAGCAAGGGGTTGGACCAGATGCCCTCCAGCAGTCCCCTCCCCACCTTAATCATTCTGTGATTCTACGGTCATGTGAAGACAAGACCTAATATATTTTCCTTGGGTCAAATCTAACCATTTTTTGGTAAGGAAGTTGCCATTTATAACTTTTCTTGTTTCAATTAGTATTTTAGTTTGATCTTTGAGCTATATCCAGTATTTGAAAGCTGCACTGAATTCCTCTTTCACAAGCAGAGGTTTTCTCCCAAAGTCCTGTAAATTAGCAGTAACAGAGTCAGTCACCCTCTTCAACAGACCAATGTGATGGTCTATGTCAGTTAAATATATTTCCAGATTAATAGACTAAATTTGATAATTAATTGTTGCTTCTGACCTGTAGGAGGGTACTTTTCAAAAGTGTTCTCCTTTTCTTTCTGCATACTCAGGTCTCTCCTTCAGTACTATGAAGTTCAGTCAAGGATGAACTCTGAGGATAACTTTACCTGAAAAATTTACAAAGTCATGTTTCTAGCTTTAATGCCAAGAAAAATATGTATATTTAGAGAATATTACATGTAGACTATATATAAATATATATTTAAATAAAACAATATATAGGCTGTTGATTCAGTTCCTGATTAAGACAGTATATTTAGGTCCATGCATGTAGTTTTCTGCCTCTGGGCTAAATATATAGCTGTGTACTACCCAAAATGTCCCAACAGGATGGTGTCAATGCTGTCTAAGAGCCTTCAGATTACTCTAGCCATGCACACAGGTCTGACATGGTATTCACAGGAAACCCATGGTCTCAAACCCCTAGAAAACACATACTGAACACACAACATACTGAGGTTTTAGCTACCATAAGCAATGGAAGTCATGTTTCAATCACTTGTAGACACGTGTCCAGTGCCATCCGAAATGATCCAAGCCATCTCTTCCTCAGGTTTTAGAAATCAGTGTTTCGAAGTGTAGAGCAATGAAAACTAAAATGAAGCTCTTAATCATCCAGGTTCTCCTTTTCTGGAGAGAGATTCTCCTTTTCTGCTGTATTTTTACTTCATTTTAAAGCATTTCAATCACTTTTGAAACAGAGAAAACACTCATTTTTCTTATTTTAAATTAATATTTTCATAAGTTTACCTATAAGTATTTCTATGGAGCAATTATAACCATTTCCATGCCATTATCAACTCCTTGAATGAATAGTTCTTAGTAACATATCTGACTGATATTCTCTCTTATGAACTCAAGGTGTTTCCTCTCTTGCACATTTTCCCAGTACGCAAAAAAAAGGTGATTTTGGTGGAAGAAAACTGTGCATCTTGGCTGTGGCCTTTTTACTTAATTGATATATACTTGCAAAAGTTATTTATATATTTAAATTTTCAAATGAAAGTTTTTGAGTAATGTAGCAGAGTCTTTGAAGCAGCAGTTCAAGATTAATTTCTAATTTCAGCTTCCTGGAGAGGTTACTTTTTTAGATAATGAAAACTGTCTTTTCTTATTACATGTCAATAGGATTTTTTTTAATATTATAATTTTGGCATTTCAAATTCAGAATTTTCTTCGTATCTCCATGTTTGCACTTTAATTGGATAAGACTATCCAGCAGATCAGAACAAAAATGCCAACTTGTATTTCTAACCTTATTATTTAAAAACCCTGAGGAACCGTATGATTTTGGCATTACTGCGGTGCTCTTGTTTCACTGAATAACCAAGACAGACAGAGTGAATTTATGGCTATTTGAAGTATTTGACAAATACTAAAGGAAAATTGCTATATAAGCAATGTATAAATACAGTCAAGCAATTTATTTCTCATTTTCTAAGAAGCAATTTGATAAGAAAATGTTTGCAGAATTAAGTGAATGGCTGCATTATACATGTTAGTAAACAGATTGGATTATTTCCTTCTTTCTCCTTGTGATAAGCAACTTTGCACTTCCCTAGGTGTGACTTTATTGGTGTATGAATAATTCAGCTTTTTCAACTAACTTATCTCAAGAATGAGTGCTATCCAACATTTTTTCTTTCCATTTCCTGCTCTGCCCTTTGTCAATTCTTCCTTATGAAGTAAATTTTTGAAATATAGACAAAAGGGAGATAAAAATTCCTCAAGGCACAGTTAGTGAAACAAAGGAATATTCAGTTTGCAGAAGTTATTCTTGATTTATTCTTGACAGGTTTAATTGAATTAGATTTCTAGGGGAAATAGCAAATGATGATTAGAGATGACAAACACCTTTTGACAAGTTTTGTAGCTTCAGCATACTGTATATCAGTAATATATGAATGGACATAATATTAGCAAATTCATTAGTTAAGGTGGAGATTCATGCTTGTCAAGTAGTTAAAATTCAGGTTGAAATTATAGCAGTTCATATAAGCAATGGTTGCATCATCGTTCATGACATTTCAGTGATGCAGTGTCACAGAGAGACCTGGAATTCAGTACATGTGCAAAAATATCTTAAATAGATTGACTTATCTGCTGCAAATTGAAAATTCAGGTCAACATTGGTACACATAATAAAAAAGGTGAGTATAATTAATTTCATGCTTAAATTTTCTCATAATTTATTTTCATTTGAATGAGAAAAATGAGTCTTTTTTCAACATTTCAATATGTGCAACAAATTTTAAAAGTCAGTAAGTCTCACAGGGTTATTATATATATTGAAGCCCTTATATCATAGCAATAATAGCTAATAGTTAATAATTTAGCTGGAAATTAGAGTTGCACTGGTCATTTGCCTCAGCTTGTGAATTTAAAATGTGTGCTTCAGGATATCTAAAAGCACTTGGAGATATAAAGAAGCACACTGGTTTCCAGACATGTTTTAGATAACAGCAGTATGAAGCTATAATTCTGAGAAATAAGTTACCTTTTTTTGCAGTCATAATGAAGTAATCCCCTGCTTGTTAAAGCTCATTTGAAAACTCTTTTTCTTAGTCTTGTCTGTTCTTCTGGTCATATTCTGAAACCAAAATATCTTCATATGAAAAAAATGCTAACATTCCTTGACTTCCAAAACTCCCAACGCCTATGTTATATATGATGATGGCTAATTATATACACTAATTTGTTATATATAATATCATATTAAAAGTCAAATGAAAACATTCTTCAGCACAGACTCTCTAAAGTCTTTGAACATGCTCACACATCCATTTTACAATTCCTTCTGCATACTTCAACTGCTTAAATGTTGACCTTATGGAAAGCCTTTGGGGTAAAATATGTGAATGTTAATAATCCCCTAAACACTTATTTACATTATAAACTCTTAAAGCTTCAAAAGAACTGTCACAGGCTCCTCTCTCAAACATTTCAGTCCCATGTCCATTCATCATTTGCTTTTATCACACAAATTCTCAGACAGAAAGAAAATTCCAGGCTGAATGAGACATTGGCACTTAGAACAAATACGGGGTTTCTTTTCCAGTGGGTGAGTAATGTTCTTTAATTACAGCCTTTGCTAAGATAATTTCAATCACAATCTTACAATTTCCAGTTATAAAAGCCATGAATTCTGTGTGAGTTGTGTAAAGTTAATATTATCAATATGAGTATTACATAGCCTTGCCAGGGGTTCCAGTTAGGAGGGAACCTCAGGATTGCTCCGCACAAGACTAGTAGGCATAGTCCCTTCAATGAAAAGTTTACAATACAATCTACATCACGAAGTTCTAAGTGAGTATAAGATTGAAGGAGAAAAGTGGTGATGAAATAATGTTTAGAGCTGCTGAAAGCTGTTTGTCAGAATATTTTTCATTGCAAAGTGTTCTTCCAATCACACTGTTAGTGTGTGTGAGATTATGCAGTCTTAGATTAAATTTGAGTTACCAGTATTTTCTAAATTAAACTTCTCATAAAAAGCTCAAGTCAAGTAGTTATTTAGTCTATATTATACTCTATTTTGTAATTTCTTTCATATTTTTGCATTCTTTAGTACCTTTATTTTATCAGTTCTATATTTTATGAGTTTAGTAATAGTAATAGACAATATTTAGTACCACTCCTAATTGGCATAATAAATACCTTAAATGTGTTACTGGCTTTTATGTAATCCTCTACATCTTCAAGGCTATCTTAATTGAAATATCTATTTTTCCAAATTAAGATACCTTCTGCTCATGGAATGTCAGATCGTTTCATTAGAGCCCAAACAAGAGTTCTGCTCTAGAAAGTAAAATAAGCCCTTCAGGTACTGACTGATGGCATGGCTATTTCAAATAGCTTATGTACTAGTCCAGAATCTTTTTGCAGGATATTAGAAATTGCATCATGTTCACAACAGCTTTTCTGAACCTACATTGTTAAGAATTCGGTCTCAAACACAAAAGGTTCAAAATTGTGGCAAAAGCACACACAGATTCTACTTATCTTTCTTTACAGATGTACAGATCCTTGAAAATCCTTGCTGCTCAGGTATGAGCTTCCTTTCAGAAACCTTCAATAGAAAATAAATAAACCTTCAATAGAAAATAAATAAGAAAGAAAAAAATTCGAAAGGAAAAACTTTACCGCATGTTTTCTCCTTATAGCTCCATTTTTCTCTGATTGTCACATAGAAGAAGGTCATATTTTCTTAGTTTATTTCTGTATCTTAGAAGAGAAAAATGCAATTAAAATCTCTTATAAAATTATCAGAAAGTTGAAAATTAAGCAAAATTTAAAACACTGCATTATCTTAACTGTATCAAGCACAACATAAGATAGTTTGGGTTTTTTTCTAGAAATCTCACAGAAATAGACAACAGTCATATTATGCAACAAGAAATAAAAAACAAGCATGCTTGGTTTTACATTCTTCTAATTCACAAAGGATTTCCAATCAAAGATATATATCATACTATATATCTAGAAAATAAAAAAAACACTTTTAAAAGAAGTGGTTTAAAGTGAAACAGACTCATCATAGATAATGTCATTGCAGTCTATGTAAATTTAGCATTATAGGTTAAAAATAGTGAGAAATAAATCAGCCTAGTCTGACTGCCTCTGATCTGCAAGTTCCTAGCAAGCATCTAGTCACAAAACTCAGCATTTGGTGCATTCTTTGCAGTGCAGGTGTTGTGTATGAGCACATAGATATGAATTGTTATCGCTGGAGGAAACTCTCATTGCAGTGGATTAGCGTAAGTTTTCTAAAATTCCAGATGGTGAGAAAATATCATAGCTATTTTAAGTAGCATTTTATTTCCAATTAAAAAAAACATCTAACAGAATATTATGGTTTAGAACATGTTTGTTAGGGATATAAGGTTGATCCACTTTCAACTAATCTGGAAAAAAACATGTCACAGTTGTGACATCAGCAGTATCATTTCAGTGTGACCACTTTTACAATTTTTGTACTCTGTACTGGGGAATAAAATTTAGTGTACTTTAGAATTTGTTTTATCATCTTGTAATCAGTGAATACTGGACAGAATCCTAATTTTTTAAAATATTTTTAAAGGTCTAAACTTATGTTACTTTTAATTGCTAGAATACTCCACTGAAATGAGTGACAGAAAAGCTGAAATAACACTCTGAAAATGAAAACAGAAAAAAAAAATAAAGCAATAGAGAGGTCTAAAAGGGAGAGGTTATAAGAGCAAACAACTCTGAACTACAAACATTTTTGAATAAAGAGTTTTGCAGAAGAGCAGTGTGCATGCTGGAGTCCAATATCAAAGAAAAATATTATCCTTCTGAGCACATCCAGTGCCTGACTTAGCCTGACTACTGGATGAAAAGAGAAATTGGCAGTTTTATGATGTGCAAATATAGCTGTATTGCAGCTTTGAACTTACTGACCATTGTGCTTTTTGTGGGAAACTACATTAGCATTGATTAATGAGGTTTGTTGGAAAATATTCAGTTAGTAACAAATAATTAGTGGAAGGAAATGATAGAGTTCTTCTGTGTCTCTATGGTCTCCATTCATTTAGTCAAGTTTGAATGCCTCCTAATTTAGCCTTGGCTCTCAAAACAGCTGCCACAACCATTCTAAGTTTACTTTTCTGGGTAGTAGATGTCATTCATCAGATTTCAGATATGGTGCATCCTACTGACACTTGTTCTTATTTTTGAAAAGTATTTTGAGGTCAATGAGCCATATCATGTTCATCATAAGCAGATTAAGCATTTCTGTCATTTTATATCAAAATGAGAAATACTAGTTTATTGAATATTTTAATTTATTTCTCTCTCCTGCAGCATATATTTCCCCAGCAAATTAAGTTGTAATGTTTGTTTTTATTTTAGGTGTTAAAACTAAAGATGTGAAAAGAGATCTCATGTGAAGAATTCAAATAAAATTCTCCCTTCCAATCAGAGCTCCAGCTGTGCAGTTAGTAGGGCAGCAGTCAGAACAGTGACAGTGACAGAAGGCACTCAACGAGTGGAATCGAAAAGAGCCCTAATATCAGGAGCATCCTCCTACAGTACCAGGAGAACACTCTGGAGTAAAGGGGAGATAAGTAAAAGGGAGATAGTACAGTACCTCTAAACTTCAGAATGTGATGCTGGACCTGTAGGGTAGATCCCTTCCCAGTTGCTTTGTGTCACCCTTTTCCTAATGAAATCTGAAGAATGTTTGTTTAAGGCTCATGCAGACCTGGACTTTCACCGGAAGCTGGCTCTCCACCTGTTTGCTGTACTATCACTTAAGGCAGTAAATATTTTTTCAGCGGGACTTGTCCAGTGTGAGCAATTGATTCAGCTATTACACTCACATAATGGAATCAAGAAGAGAAAATAAATTGAAAAATTAAAAATAAAAAAGAGTCTCATATGCTTTAGCCTGAAAAATATTGGGAATTTCTGATAAAACAAGTTTTATGCTGCAGTGGGTGACAAAATGTCAGAACGCATCTTCAAAAAGTTTACACATGCAAGAAGTTTCTCTCTTCACACCCTGTAATTTAAAAATTATTTCCACTGCACTTGGAATTGAGGTAATGGTACTTGAATTGTGTGGGAAAACTGACTGGAAAAAACATTGACAGATAGAGGAAAACTGTATACAACCTTGTCAGCAATGTGGCACAATGTCAAATTTTGACTCTTACATACTGACTACAGAGAACAGTACTTGTTAAACAGTTCCACAATGTATTGATAATTTTGTCTACCCTATTTCACTTATTTTGAATCAATATAATTATATAGCAGCTATCAAAAAGGAAGTTTGTCTCTGTATTTATCATTTTTTTCTTCCTCCAAGACATTTTTGACTGGACCTATAATAACTAGATAAACTCAATTTTCAAGTGAAGTTATTATGAAAGAAGAATTAATAACTGATAATTATTTCTACTACTGCTTCTGGACTTTTAACACCCGGAGTACCCACAATATCTGAGGCTCTGCTGTGCAAAGCTTTAGCCAACACTTGACTTTCAGAATTAATTAGCTTGCTGTTTAAGATAAACTCTTAAAGCTTCACAGTAAAGTACCTCTGGCTTTCCATACTCCTAGGTACAGAAAGTTTCAATGAACATAATAGTTCCTGTGACTTCCAAAATTTAGCTGCTGGGTTGCTTGGTTTTTTCTTAGTTACATCTTTACTGCTCTTATGAACACAGATTCTCGAGTTAAACCTCAAGCTGTCAAAGCTGGGCCGTTTAGTTTAGCCAGTCTGTAGCTGTTCAGCGTAAACATGAATTTCCCTGCCAAGACAAATTGCTGTTTCTCTCCAGCACAGAGAATGCCCTGGCAGAGAAGCCAGGCTAGAGGAAAACACACATGGGTTACGGACCTAGGCCTGACCCCTCACATCAACCCAAACTAATATGGCCATATGGATGCATAAAAACCTATTACTGCACAGAAAAACGTCAGGCAAATAAAATCTTTTTCTGATTTTTTTTTCTATTCTTACCATGTAAGAAAAGTCTTCAAAGTCACTTACAAGTTTTAATTGTTTATTTTTATTCTTCAACTCCTGATCTTTCAAGTGTTGCCTAAAATCAAAAGACAAAATCTTTCCAAACAATATTAAGAGTGGTAAGATAAAAAGCAAGTCTTTAATGAAAGCTTTCAGGTGCACAAACACAGCTATGCACACACGTGATATAGGATTTCTGTAATTTTTATAAGGTTAATTAATTAGTATATCTAACAGGTACATCCAATAAGAGACCTGTTGCCCCAGCAACCCACCCTTGGGTGAGTCCCTTGGAAGTGGTCCAAGGGGTTCTTTGTCCTGTATCTTGTTATGTCTTTCAAATTCTGGTGAAAAGCAAGATGTTTTTTGTTAGAAATTCTCTTCTTGGGAAAAGACTAAACAGAATTTCAAGAAAGTGTTAGAAAGGGTTAGCTTATTATTCTAAAATGTGAGAAAGGGCAGGAAAAGTACTAGAAACTATATAACTGTATATTAAAAGTCTGCAAAGCTAAAAATATATGAAAAAGATCTAGCTCAAAATCTAGGCATCAGCAGAGAAAAAAAAATAAAAGTCATGTAAAATGGAACATATTGAGAAAATTGTAACAAATGTTATGCATGAATAGTTAATAACTATAGATGCCCTTTTTTTGCATCAGACTGGTGCATCTGTCCTCTACAGTAAAATGTTGAAGGTGTTCTGCTGTGAAACATAGTTTCCCATCTCTAAAACTGATATAATCAGACTTTCAGGTAAAAACCCTCAGCAGCTTATTCGTATGTAAGTACCTGCTGAAAGAGCTTGTACATCTGTTCTTTGATTCAATATTTATGTGGGTTATTTCAAGGCACAAACATTACTGGCTCAAGAGATTTTAATAATATACCACATTCACTTTCAAAATCAAGTTATGATCTTACCTAGAAGTCATTCTTCTGCTCTCTCTGTAAGGGAAATTTATAGAATTCTGTAAGAACAGCTCAAAACACCACACTGGGATTGGAGAATGAGGAGTTAATGTGTCAAACTTTTGGAGGTGAGGGGAAGAGATTGGAGTATGTCTTTCTCATCATGGGCCTATTACAAGCTAATACACCCTAAAAGACATAAAAAATAGCCTTTCAGAAATCCACTGCGAACCAACAGTCTGCTGAAAAAAAAAAAAAAAGAAAAGCAGTTTTTTACAACAGTATTTTGGTCTGATTTTGGCAGACATGATTCATCATGACTGCAGATGAAGACATTGAATACCTAAAGAAAAGAAGGGAGTTACAGATTTTCATGGTAAAAAAGTATAGCTATTACAGACCTTTTTGCCTAGAACAGAAGAATAATAAGAATCAATGCTGAAGTCAGAAAAATTGAAATTAAAAGTAAAGCACAATATATTTTAATAGTATTACTAACCTTGGTAACAGGCAACAAAGAAAGTGATAGATTCTCTGTCTTCTAGTGTCTCTTAGTGAAGATTATATTTCCTGAAAGACAAGTATTAGCCAATGATCCATATCCAAATGCAGATAATCAAGTTCAGTGGAGGTTGTCTGAAACATAATGGCCTGTGATGTACAATACAACAGACTAGTTGATGCAACGATGCCTTCTGGCCTTGTGTACTTCGAATCAATAAACTTAAAACTGAAAAAAAATGCAGAGCCACCGTTACATTATATATGCTATAACCTATTCCTCCCTCATGAGCTTCTAAGGATACAGTATTTTAAATAACAGTTCTTTCTTCTTAATATAATAAGAAAACTGCCGTTTTCTTCTGAAATAAATAAGAATAAGGGTAAAAATCTGCTCCTACCAACATTACTGGAAATGCTGATATTAATTACAATGGAGTCAAAACTTCAGCCCAAATCTCTAGCTCCTATGGCTGAAAATAATATAAACCCTGAAGTTCTAACATTAGGGAAGGAATTTGTCATTTTGTTTGAAAGCTACATCTAAGCACAAACATATTTTAAAAATTGAAAAAAACATGTTGGAGGGAGCAGAGAGGTGGTGCTGGCTGCAGTCGGGTTGGTTTGGGTTGGACTCAGTGAGCATTTTGCATGTAAATCACCCCCTTTTGTACACTTTTTTATTAATATTGTGGCTATTACTATTCACTTTTCTTTTCTCATCGCTGTTTCCAGTAAACTGTTTTTATCTCAACCTGTAATCTCTGCCTTTTGTATCTCCCACCAGAGCAGGGATGGTAGTGAGTGAGCCTGTGAGGGGAAGAGAGCACTGATTTAGCAGGTGCCACTCCTAAATCACAACATCCAGCGAGGAGAATCTGGTAATGGTTATTATGTCGGGAAAATTCTATAGCTGTACCAAAATTAATAGTGTTTTTAAAGCATAAACTGGGATGATGTCATTTTTCTATTAGAGATGCTGACCCAGAAAATAGAGGAACCCTAATGACCAAGTTAAGAGATCCTGTAAATACAGAAAAAAAGGCAGAAAAAATGAATGACACATGGATGGAGAATTAAGAACAGGATAATTCAAAATATTAAAAAATAAAAAAGAGAAACCAACCAATATTTTTTAAAGACAAAGTCAGGCAAGATGAAAATAAAACTTACCTTCACCTGTCCTTCTCACCTGTTTTTCAATCCAGTCAGTGTCATTAATTTTTAGCCTCTGATATTCTGCTGAGCATCTGATATGCATCTCCTAAAGATTCTTCACTGGATTGCATTTAAGTCACTATCTAAAGTATATGGATTAACATTAAAATTTTATAGAACATATATTGTGGAGTTGCGAAGTTTTAACAAAGGTGTCCTGTCAGTCTTTTTTTAGATTCAGCCTTCCTGGCAACCTTGTTCTTTTTATACCTTTTCATTTTCACCAAGGGTAATTAGCCTCTCTGTGTGATGACAGTTTTGAAAAAATGTGAAGTTATTAATGACCATCATGATTCTATTAGAAATGCAAAAGATCAAATTCAGTAGGAAATTTCAATCAAAGCAGAAAAGGTAAGATGCAAAGCTTGAGTCTCTTAGCATTTCCTTAAGATAGATACATAAAGAATTTGGAAGAACAATAGCATAACCTTCATCAAAATTCCATGAGAATATTACTGAGTTCCTAGGACATACTGCAATACAACACCTTGCAAATACTTAAACAATCTGCTTAGGTATTCAGGGAATATCTTGATTGCTGCCAGTTTCATTTATCATTAAGCTATTCTGCAAGAACATAGGAAAAAAACCATAATTTAACACAATTCATATGTATATATGTGTATTTTTATCAGGAGAATTTTGATAACAGTATTGAAATCAGCTGTTTTATTTATGTTTCATGAAGGACAACTCGATAAACTTGTAGTCTGAAGCTGCCTTATAAAGATATATCTGTCTGGAGAAGTGATAATGCCTATTTGTCTTACTCATTTTAGTGAATTCCCTTCTTCCCTACATAAAGATCAGATTACCTGGCTGAGTTCTGCAAACACACACAAAGACAAAATCAGAGAACAACACTCACACCATCAACCCACAGATGGATTACAAGGCTTCAGGTTTACCATACTTTATTTACAATTTAAAATCCTGCTATGGGATAGGAGTGACTTGCTAATGGAAAATTCAGTTGACTGCATGATGGGACAATAACTATATAACCATATAATGGAAAATTTAGATGACTCTATCATGACTTCATGAGACTGAAGGCTCTTTTATCATTGTCTAATACTGCATGTCTCCTAGCATATTCAAAACTGACCGATAACTTCCTCTTCTGATTAGACAGGATAGAGAGAGTTCTTTGCAGATCAAATCCTGTTGGAGTTGCTATTCATACCCCATTTATCATACTGCTACCCTCTCAATTAATTAATTCACCAGTGTCAGCTAACAGTGCACTCAAAGCTCTCAGTATGCTTTGCCTCTAAAGCCATGCTTTTTGTTTAGTATGCAATATAATCTAAGCATGAGAAAATTAAAAAGCATTCAAACTCTATATTCTTTAGTTCGATGTTCCCAAAAATGCAGCAAGCAGTATTTTTTTCATTTGTGAGTAAAAAAAAAAAAACTTAGCAAAATAAGTATAAGATTTATTTTAAATATTACTAATTTAATTACTTCTCAGCAAAACCTTCAGGCTAGCCATAGAAAATAGGCAGGAGGACAAACAGAAATAGTTTTAATTTTATAATACACGTTTTGATAGGTAGGCAGGCAAACGGACAAATAATTCTAATTCCTGAGCTTCAAAAAGAAGAGGAAGAAATTCTTGATCAGACTAATCCTTCTGTAAATACTACTGCATTTGATAGACCAAAACAGTTTTCAATATATTAGAAATCTCTTCACCTTTAGAGGTAATTTGGTACTGGATTTATACACTAATCAGCCTTCATCATGGTATTTTATGAACAATAGTTTTGAACTTAACAGTTGTCTGAAAAGTGATCAGTCCAGAGTAGGGTATCAATGATGAGAAGTAAATTAAAAGGTGTTTTTTAAATAACGAAGAGTGTTTAACCTTCTAGAATTTTTTGTGTCAAAACTGTTGATTGGTACAATACTCAATATTTGGAGAAAGCAGTTGAAAGTGTTCCTTAAGTATTGAAAAATTTAAAAGCAAGTTACAATACACTTCTTAAAGTTCAGCTAGGACTGGGAGGAATAAGTTTGGGTTTTTTTAATATATAAATAAAAGTCTCCAGTGAGCTATTTAGTTATATGTCTATAACATTCACACTGACATGTATGACGTGAAGTGATTCTTCTAGTATTTTTTGGAATTGTGTTCCATTTTACTAAAAAGATAGTAGTACAAAGGTAAACAGCTGGGTATGGTACTGAACAGAGGCACATGTGGCAAGAGCTCTGAATTCTGTGCCCTCAAAGGTACCACAAGAAAACTATCTCAGGTTCTTCACACGGCTTTAATTACTTATCTGAGCAAGTGCTACTGCAGAGCTCGGCAGGCGGCAGAAAGGTGGGCAATGTCCAAGAGATTTCAGGTCTCTGACAGCACAGGTGCTGCCCAAAGGTACCCTATCTCATTGCTCAATCTGTTTGACCAAGAAGCATTAACCTGAATAAATTTGCTAAGCTGCAGCTTGACAAGAGAGCAAAAACATGTCCAAAGGCTTGCTTACATATTCTAGCTACATCCAATAAATCTATTGCTTCTTGAAAAATTTGCTTCACTTATATCCCTTAGGCTACTGCAGTTAGGGTATTGCTTCAAAAGCAGTTGTCTAGTTGCCTCACATATGTACCTGGGGTATCTTTAATCAAGACAGCTTTCACTGGTGTTCATAGCAGGGAAAGAACAGCATGGACTTCTTCATATTTCCTCCTACACTCAAAGGATTTTGGACCAGTTTGCTTGAAACACACATCAGAGTGACTGCTGGGATCCCAGTTCCTGAACTAAGAACAAAGGTAAAAACATATCTTCTACAACATTTATTATTGCTATCCTTATTGTTCCATTTATCGTCATCATCCTCATCATCATCTTCAACACAGTTAGAGGAAAGTGTACACCACTGCACTCAATCCAGAGCTCTGACTCAGTTCCAGAGGTCAGGAGCTGCTGCTCCTCTGTGTCCCAGTCCAACCAGCAGTGCAGGTGTGTTCCCAGCAGGCACAGACACACAGAGCACCCATGTACACCACATCTGTATTCACCCAGCCACACAGATCCCAGACAGACAGAGCACTCGAACGAGCACAAACAGCACCAACAGCCTGAGGAGGATGGAAGTCCACAGTACATACATACAAATATATAATAAATATATATTAATAATATAATAGAAATATAATTNTTCTTTCTTTCTTTCTTTCTTTCTTTCTTTCTTTCTTTCTTTCTTTCTTTCTTTCTTTCTTTCTTTCTTTCTTTCTTTCTTTTTCTTTCTTTCTTTCCTGCAAAATATTTCAATAAGCTAAGAACACTTAAATGCTAATCACAGTTTTGATGACTAATTACCTATCAAAAAGTTTAGCGTGATGATCACCAGGATGTGCAAAGAAGGTTTTAATGGCCAGCAAGAGATACAGAAATTCAAAATAAGAGACTCTGCAGAGCAGCAAAAAAGATGAGAGAGTGACAGATTAAATATATAAATTAACTACTCTAAATAAAGGAGGCAATGTTGATGTAATAAAACTTTCTTTTCAATATGCACTTATATTCGATTAGGGACACCAATAAAAAGAAAATGTTGTAAAAGGCCAACAGATGCCTTGAGGCAAATAAAAATCCCAAATGTCATCTTCACAGATGAGACAATAGTTCCAATATCATATATTTCCTATGGACAGACACAGATCCTTTAAAGTGTGACCAAAATGCTTTCTGTAAAATCATATGTCAGAGGATTTTGAGAACAGGGAAAGGTTGTATAAATATCTTTGAATATGGCCTGGCTTGCTCTGTGGTTTTGTGCAATGTTTCTAACTTTGCAATCCAGAAAATGTAGTCTGTGTATAAATGACTTTTGGTACATATTTCAGATATGATGATATTATAATATAGGATATGTGTACAAATACTGATCTGTACTGGTTAAAAAAGCAAATTCTACTAAATAATCTATCCTTGTATCTTTGAAGTCAATGAACCAAAGTTTACTTGGGCTGTAATATGCAGTGAAACTCAAGGAGTTATACAGGAAATGCGACACAGGAATAGGGTGAGTGCAGAAAAATCCTACTGTTCTAAAAATATATAGCACTTTAATCCCAAGGAAGCATCCATGTTATACTGTTTGACATTAAATTCTTGGACCAGATCCTTACCTGTTGTAGTCTAATAGAATTGAACTTTATACAGTGGTAAGGCTGTTTGTTGTTCTGCTCTACAAGTCATTAGCAGTAAACATTATGTAAATTAAAAAGAGTAGAAAATAGCATAAACCACAGGCTCAAGCAAACGCCTTCAAAATACTCAGAGTATATGTGTAATTCTGAAAAAATAAATTAGCAAACCATGAACTAAAATTGCTCACTTGCATTTCTAGGAAAAAAAATAAAACCAAAACCAAAACAAACCATTTTCCTGGATAAAACTGAATATATAATCAATAAACTTTAAAAAGAAATGTCTGTTGTGGCTGGTCAAAGGGCCACAACAGCACACTGGCTGATGAACTACATACGGTTTTTGCATCCATCTTTTTATTTTATGATGAAAAAGAATTTTTGCTGATTGTGTTTGAGAGCCAAGGACATGGCCTGAATCTCCACAATTTGACATGATGTTTTCTTAGATTTGGGGTCTGGCTTCCTAAAATAAAGATTTTTAATTTCTTTTTTTCCTTTTTTCATTCACTGGTGTAAGAAAACACGTCATTAATGTATTCAGTCAGTAAAATCAAAAAAGCCACATCTTCAAATTTTACCTGTATTTCTTCTCTAAACAAGGACATTGCGCAAGTGCTGCAAAGATATTTGCCATCCATTGAAACAGAAATTCTGGAGTCCCTTAAGCAGCCAGAAAAACGGTAGGAGGTGGAGAAGGTGGTAAAAGCCTGTCACTCATGTGAAGACATTGCCTTCCCAGGGTGATTTCCCAAACAACAAAGCACAGCAATTCTAGGGCTAACAATGCCTATGGAGAGTATAGAAGAACAGATGTAGTATTATGATATTTAGGAATACAAATGTATTTACATCTTTTCACCAGAGGTGCTACAAAGCCATTGAATAAATATAAGATAACAGGCTAGAAAGACTGATCTGGAAGTACTCAAGGGCAACTGAATCTACAAACCAAATGCCAAATAAAAATATCAGCCTCAGTTCTGTGCGCTAAGATACAAGGTACAAACATAGTTACTTGGACATAATGTACACAGCCATGAAAGTTTCCCACTGGAATATGTCTGTGCCATAACTAGGAAAGGGCTGCTACAGATACAGGACTTTGGTGAGGCAGAAGCTGTCTTTTTCCTAGTAAGTGGAGTAATAGAGTATTAATGTAATATATTTCTTGCCTGAGGAGGTTTAAAAAGCCTTGTGGAGGCTTAGCAGTACCAAGATACTGATTCATTATTTTTCAACTCAGTATACTCTGATATTCCCCCCAAAAATGACACAAAATTCTGAAGGAAGGCGTCTCTTATCTCCATCTCCCCCTTCCCAAGCATAACTCACAGGACACAATTTACTCAACAAGTAAATTGTTCACTGAAGATACATGACAATTCCAATATATTACCACACCACACTATTCTATCATATACATTTTACATATATACATATATGTGTATATATATATATATATTTAGAATCTCACCTTCTAAGTTTTTCAGGGAATGTGGACATTTCAACTTTTTTGCTATGTATTTCTACACTTATTTATTAGTAGTTTTAGTGCTACTGAAAAAGGTTGGATTGACAGTCCCAGAGAAGCAAATCCTACATAGAAAAAGGATAGGGTCAACAGGTTTCTCTGCACTAACTCAGCAGAGTGTTTTGGTGTTAACTTGTAAAAGAAGGTCAATCCCATTGCCCACTTAGTTTTTAGCCTTTCTGATCAACCTGCCAAGTTTGCCAATTAGTGCTACTTGCACTCAATATGATCTATGATCTGCTTTCTAACATAAGCAGGCTGCTACACAAACCTGTTTCATGTGGGCAATCAAAACCAATGTTTTAGAATTTTAAAGTCACTTCTAAGCTAAACATTATTTGCATTGACAACTAGAAAGAGAAGCTTTGAAATACAATCGTATTCTATCTATCTATCTATATTTATTTATATATATATGTAAAATTCACAGAGAATGTTTCGGTGAATTCTGAACATAATCCCTGTTTACTCACAGCACATTACCCATTTTAATATAAATGAATCACTTCTGTTAAGAATAATCTACAGTACTGTAAATAAAAAGGATAGATGTTTCACACCACATGCACAATAAAGGAAATGAGAGGGCATGTGGGTATGTACTATAAGACTGTGACAAATACTGGCATGAAGTGAAAGGCAGGGAACAATAAATAGAGACATATCAGTCTGAAACACAGCTTGTCTCTCACTGTTACATCCTAATCGCATATTACACACAGTTTGCTAGAGTCAAGAGACACAAAATTCCACAAGACTTAATAGCAACAGAGTGTGAAGGTGGTGTCTTTTTATGAAGAAGGAAGAAATTATGCCTTGAGATTTTTTTTAAACGTTAATTCCCCGGTAAGGCACCCAGAGCATGTTGGAACAGAAGAATGATAAAACTGACTTTATGGCTTTCATGGATTGTATAAAAAAAATTAAAATACAATCCACATTAAATTAAATTTACTCTTGGCTGTAGGGGCATTTGAAGGGGCAAAGGTAGGACTACCACACAGATAAGGTGGGCTTGTTTGTCAGGTATGTTTCTTTAGGGATTGCCAGGGGTGTGAAATGGTCTTAAATTTATATTACATTTGCTATTTGGCTGTGGGAGCCCTAGGAATCCAGTCACTGTGCATCATCTGACTATTGTATTTGTATTATATTGCCTTCCAAAAATGGAAGTGAAGATAAAGGTACAATATTTTTGATGAGCACATAATGAAAGGTGTCAGAGAAGAGGAAACTCTTTTTAAGCATTCTGAGATCCAGCAGTAAATTTAAGTACTGCATATAAAAGCTTTAATTACCATTTTAAAATAGGTTTTCTGCCAATACTTCCTATATGCCAATTTCATTACAACCATAATAATTCATATATGTCAAAAACAAAGGAAAATCCCAAAAGAGAAAAGTCAGACACATATCATTATTGATAAAAGACTATTTTAACTCTGGTAAAACTGCTCACAAAAAACAGAGTTGTCATATGCTTTTCAGTAATATATAGAAACATCAGAAAATATTAAGAATAAATCTGAAATTGTGTAATGAATTCTTAATTAAATCATCTAACTAACTGAAATTAAGTAGAAAAAAACCCCTTAACTTCTTTGGCTCTGTTGGATGCATATGCCACAGATAGAGTAAAACATCTTGGTACCTGATTTACAGTCCTGGTCATCAAAAGGACTCTACAATTTTGGTAAGGTACATAGTGTAGATAATGTGGTGGTGTTATAGCATAGCAATATCCATCCTTGTACAGCAGTGTCTGTACCACCCACATAAGATCTTCACATGGAAAAATATGCTACCAAAATTTTTTGTGTACATTTTTCCATCTCAGAAATCATTCCCTTTCTCATGTGAGGTCTTTATGATTCTTTTGCCCTCTGTGGATTGTATTACAATTTATCTTTCACTGTGAAGCAAGGAATATCACTGATATGGTTTGGAGTGAGAAGGCACATAAATACAACTCTGCAGATGTTGACAGCTTGTTAAAAGCTTTAATTAAGGCTTAACAGCTTTTTATTTTTAGTAATTTTGAATTATTGTTGAAGGTTTGTGCAAACCATGAAAAACATATCTCAAAGTTTCTAGCAAACTGATTTTCCAGGAGTGAAAAGAATCTTTTCAAAGAAAATGCTACAAAAGCAAGTTTTGTAAACAATTACTTTTTTTTTTCCAGTTTTTCACTATGGATAACTCGGGTACACTTTTGAAGTTTAAAATACATATATTTGGCTTGGCCTTAGATTTCAGTCCCATTTTAAGTGGGCATGTGTTTGTTTAAACAATGAATAATCCCAAACTGCCAGTATGAAAAACTATTATGTGTGTTTTCTGGCATATTAAGGAGTTCTGTCCACACAATCCTGGTCATAAACAGGATTCAGCTCGGACAAAAATTTCCTCTTAGATGCTGACCATGTATTTTCTTTAAGAAGAGCAACAGCTCCTGTGGCATATAGGTAAAACCTTACAAAGTGAAGGCCTTGTTGCTCAGGCCTGTTACTTAGGCTAAGTAGAGAAGCACTGTGGGAAAGAGATACAGCTGAATTAGGGGTAGAAAAACATGCTGGGTGACCATCGCATGTTCACATAGTGGTGTGTGGTGGTTGGTTGCATTGTGTTTGTTGTGCTTTAAAATTATGTAAACAGATAACCAGCTAACTGCTTAAAAAGGCCAGGTTTTTGCAATAAAGCACTCTCCTTTGCACCTGCTTGGGGGCTCTGCATCGATCCTTCTCACAAGTTCCAACTCATTTCAATGACTTTTAAGAAGAATGTGTTTGTAGGTGAATGTTATATTTTTCAAGGGAGTATATGTTAGTCATGATATCTTTCATTCTCAAATGAGCAAAGTTTCAAAAAAGTCATGAAATGCCTGTTGTGATGGTTACTATCACACCACAAAACCTGACATTATTATACTCCATTACATTAGTGTCATGAACAGTTAAAACCTCTACAGACAGAGGGCTATTAATCACTCTGAGTTGTGTTCCCAGCAATTTCTTATTGACTGATATAAAGAGAAATAAGCTTGGGTCATCATAGGATATTTTTTTCAAGAGTCTTATTGTCGAAGTCAGCAACACATGAATACAGCTGAAGAAGATGAAAGACTTCTAAAAAAATTAATGCAAGTAATGATGCAAAATGAAAAAAGAAAAAAACATTTTTAATTATGGAAATAAGTGCTAATTCTTTGGGTTTATTCGTATTGCCTAAGTGTGTGCAACTTTGTCACTCCTCTCCTCTTGAGACATCAGTTATATTAGATGGTAAATGCCACAAGTAATTTAGATGTTCTTATCAACCTCCAGTAAAGCCTTCTATTATCTCTCCTTTTCATTTTTACCATGTTGATACATAGTGGTTATTTTTTTATTGACTGAAATCAAATCATTTTTCTGTCCATGCAGGAAGTATTTTCTAGTGCCCCTGGTAGTTAGAGTTTTCCCTTCATCCTGGAGGTAAAACATCAGCAAATGGTAGATCTTTTGCCTTAAGATCACTGTATGTTTGAACTTGTTTGTTCTTTATCCCTGGATACGTGACAGAAATACTTCTGGATCAAGGCTGTGAAGATGATTACAAGAATTGAGCTTCTGAATGATTCATATGTCACTTTTATTATTGTAGAGAAAACCATAAGGAACCTGAGTTTATGAAATTGACTTTAAGAAGAATAGTAACATACCTGTCCTCTCACTCTCCCACACTTCTACACTCTAAGTTTTAAGAAGCCCTGTCTTCACATAGAGCAAAACTCAAATACAGAATGTATTCCAAGGATTCTTATTAGTAGTATTGTTATCCTCCAGTTATATTACAAAAAGACATTGGTAATGTCAGTTTCAGTGAAGTTATTATTTATGTAAAGTTATTATCTTTGAGAAAAACATAAACAAAAATATGTTTGCCTGTTGTCCCTTTTCAGACCTTTTGCTTAAATATCCTCTTTAAAGTATAGATTGTAAGTTTAGTATTTTACAACATCCCTGAAAATTTTCCCTCCCTCATAAAATGGTTGAGTGAGCATTCATTAAATTAGGTGAATGAAAAATGTCGTCCTTTCAGATGATTACTGATTTTACCACATCACTAACAGACATGGATCTCACCATGTGCAATACTTTAAAGTATTAACCAATTAAAGTATTAGCCAATTAAACAACAGTAAACCATTTGCTTGGGGTTGTTGCTGTCCTTGGTTCCATTAATTGCTACTGTATTTGCTTTATTTTCTTTTGAGTTCTTAAGTCCTGAGTTCTCTGCAACACACTGCTAGTCTGTGACAGACTCTGCTCTCACATATAATTTAGAAGATGAAACAGTGAAAGGGAAAATTGGATAGAGTCGCTCTTCTATGCTTTGATTCTGCAGGATTTACTGGTTGAACTGTTTTCTCAGCTATGCCATAATCAGTAGGGTATATTACATCTACACTTGCTTCAGCAGCTGCTCCTTAATGTGTCACTGGCGTGCCATTCATAAACAAAAAATCTCATGAACCTCATAGTGAAAAATCTGGCGTAATTCAGAGGAAAGAAAACATGCCTTTCCTACTAACTCCAGGAATACACAAACATTTAAGCCCCCAGTACAAAAAAAGAAATAAGTTCAAGTCCTGTATCAGTGAAAACAGGAATAAAAAGATGCAATTCCTGAGGGTGATCGGAGTTACATACATTAATTTGAAATTAGAAATATTTTTCACATTTTTCCTTGGGTGTTCCACTAAACCTCTCATTTTGAATATTTTATGTTTTGATAGAAAAAAGGTCTTCATAAATCTCAGCTTTTAAAGGTAGATATGGCTATTTAAATCACCAAGACTGTTAACCTGTTAACCAAAATAATGAGATCTGTATTTTCTCTATTGAGCTGGTAGTTTTTCCTTTTTTTATTCTGTCTTCATAGCCTATTCACCTAAACATCACACACAACACCTTCTCAAGATGCTTCTAATGTGTGGATTATTGTATTCACCTAATTTTTTTTCTCATTAGTTACGTTCTTCCTAAATGTTGATTTTTTTCCATAAAGCAATTTTTGTAGCCATATTTTTAAGGTCACAAATACTATTGAATCAATAATTACTTCTAGATTGTTCACTCCATTTTTATGCTCAGGCAGTGAAGAAGCTTTTGTAGTAGATTGTATTTCCAATATTATTCAGGAGTCCGTCAAGAGTGGGAGAGTTCTTACAAAATATTTGTTCACATTCTTTCAGAGAATGTTGCACAAAGTCATGTGAAAATAACCATCTTTCCAGGGCCAGCAGAACTACCTACTTAGGACCTGAGCCAAGATTCATAGAGGACAATGGGATTTTTCTATCAGTCTCTGTGGGCTTGTGATGTTATAAAAAATGAAAATTTTGTGCCCTGCATGAGAAGTGGGGTCCAATAAGCAAACTAAATGAGATACATCCACTTTAACACTGAATACTAAACATCTCAGTTTCGGCAACCTGTTTTCTACTTGGATACCAAATTAGAGATGTTCAAATATTTTATAACATAAACAGCCCTAATTTCTTTCTCTATCTCCTTATCCTCTGCTTCCTTTGCCAAAAAAAATCTTTTGAGAAGCAATAAGTAAAGGTACCTCTTCCAGAAGCATGTGTATAAAAAGTTTTTCAAAGAGGCATGACCAAATGAAACTGCTCGAAACGACTGACATTTCAATGTTATGTGTTGAATATGTTATGTTATGACTTAGCCAGCCTTCGTCAAAGTCATCGACAAAAACCTGCAAACGCAATACACCAATGCAGCTACAATAAAACAGAAAGAAATGTTCCCCTTATCCTTGAGGTATAGACTATGAAAAACAAAGTACACTTGTAATTATGATTTATTTTGAGCATGGTAGTTGAGTCCCTGGGGTTTATTTTGCTGAGGATTTCTTGCCAGTAATGTGAAAAACAGAAATTTTTGCATCTGGCAAGGTTAAGCAGGGAATACTTGCTCTTCATTAGGATCCCAAATGACTTCAGCATCTCTACTGAAATTTGTAACTGAAATTTGTGCAGAATGAATATACATCTGAGAAATCATTGTTTTGGGCTTAAAAAACATCCCACTCTATGTTTCTGTGTTAAAAAAAAAAAAGAATAACTGGACAAAGAAAAAAAATGTTGAATCAGTATTCTGGGTTGACTTTAAGGAAAAGTCATAGAATTTGTGAAAGCAGTGTTTAGATTTAGCTAAATTCTTTTCATGTTACTGTTTACTGATCATTCATTTGGTTTCTATTTTTCCCATTGTTTTCTTCAACATGGATACTCCTTACAAAACTAGGCAACAAAATGTACTCTAGCAGGTTCAGACATAGGATCCTGTGCATTTGTTTCACATTCTGTTCCTGTGAAATTTCACAGGCAATGCTAGTTATTACCACTTGGTAATTCCAACATTATATATTATCTGTGAGACACTGCAACAGTACAGTTTACAAAATGCCTCTCACAAAATGACTATAATGTGATCTGCTTCACTGGAATATATAGATTGTTTCCCATTATCGCAAATGTATTATGCCTTATCTACCACTGTAGAAAATGTGATATTTTTTTTTTTTTTCAGAAGAGTATGCAATATCATAATTACATTATTGTCTTTTATATGTACCAAAACTGACCTAATTAATTTGATTTTGACTACATACATCAACTGAGCACTTTTCTGAAGTGTAACACGACTGCAGAAAATACAATTCATAGCCTGACAATAACACCAGCTTGGAAGGGTTGAGGTTCAACTGCTCCGCACACAGAAAATGTTGGCATCCAGAAATCTGGACACAAAATAATAATAATAATAATAATAATACCTCAATTTCCTCAAAGGATATTTCTAGTGAAACAGACCAAACCTGCAGTATGACCAGAAATTTCCATTTGCTAGCATCTGAGACGAGAATACACTGTATAACATATTAATTTCATTCCCCAAGACAAGGCTTCTCCTGCTGTCAAGAAGATATTTCTAAAGCTAAAAAACCCAACAACTGTTTCTTAATATTCAGCTATGTAGTGGCTGGGGTCAGATGAAGCATACAACAAATGAGGAACAAATGCCATTCCCCCCCATTGCTGTAAACACACACACACAAACTGAACTTATAACAAATCTATTTGGCGTGAGGGAATTAAAGATGTTCAGAACCTGAAGATTTAAGTGGCAATAATGGTTACTCAATCTGATCAGAGGTTTTCAAAACATACATACATTTTTAGATAAAGTTTAAACAAAATTGGGGAAAAATGGTCAGAGGCATAAATATGAGCACTGCGCTGCCACTTTTCTGAATACTGCAGTGTCTATCAGTGGAATAAAAGTCATCAGACCTGCTTGACTGAAAATGGCACTATTCAAAAGAAAATACCTGTTTAAGAAATAGGCTTTTTTTTTTTTTTTTGGTAAAACAGAAGTCAAATATTTGCTGAAAACCAACTGGACATAAAGTGCTCTTGGAGTCAGAGACCAAAATTATTACCAAAATGAAGGAGAGGGTATGGTGATATTGTTTATGGAAGAGAGAAAGAAGTTGTCTATTTATGAACTGTACAGAACTGAGCAGAATATTTGCTGAATTTTGGAAAGCAAAGTACTTGTGGGGGATTTAGATCACCCTGATACTTTAAAAATTATTTTTATAAAAAAGTGCAGTCATTTTACTATATCTATCATGAAGTAGTCAACAAAACAGCAACTGAGCAACATCAGAAACAAAGATGTTATTATTTAAAAGTTTATTATTGAAATGTATTTTTTTAACCCACATTTTCCCAGAAATTATTTTTTCTAAGCCTGTGAGACCAAGCTCCATCTGTTGGAAACGGGCATAGCTTCATTGAAAATGAGCTATGGTAATTTACCTCAGCTGAGGTTCCAGGTCAGTAGAAGGAAACCATTATTTGTTCTTTTACTGTGCCATGACAGTGTTGAAATTTTGAGGGTTTGTGTTTGTTTTTTGGTTGATTTGCTGGGATTTTTTTAAACTCCTCTAGCCATTCTTTCCCTTCTCATTTCTTAACGTGTCTTGGAGTTAAGGTATTTTTTGTAATTTTGTTCAAAATTATTCATCTGCTTACAATTCATTTGAAGGTGTTACTAATAGATAATTATTCCCCTTTTTTGCAGGGATTCATTTATCACATACATTTACATCTATTCTACATTTAAAATATTTTGTGTTCTTCATATAAATGTGAATAACACTTTAATATCAATTCCAATCTAAAATCTCTGATTTAAAGCCATAATGCATTGTCTGCATGATGCAGACGTGTACTGTTTTCTCTCCAATGTTTATACTAAACTAGACACATTCAGTTCTCTGCATTTCTGAAAATCAAATAAGTAAAAGATTATTTTGTTATTTTTTTACAAGAGAATAAAATAACTTACACAGTGATTAAAAGCTACTTCCCTTACTCAGTATTACATAGCAGCTAATTAATGTTTTAGCACATATGTTAGAGAAAGTTTTTTGCTTCAAACCTTCTGTGAGGGATTCCCACAGAAGGGGATGTGATTCAAAACCACTTTCCCTCATCAGGTTCACTTTCTGTAGCACAGAGTGACTATTTTATTCTGTCCTCACACAGAATGCTTCCTTCCCCTCTATCTTGGAAGCAAGGACACAAAGAAAAGCTGCTGCCTCTGCAGCCCCTCACTGTAGTCTGTGATTAACACCTCCCTTTCCCTCCATCTCTACCCTTTCAGATTTTTAGACAATACTTTGAGAATTTTTGCTTCAAAAGGATTTTATTTATTTTTGGTGTTTACTTAAACTGAAAAGACTGCATTTGGAACAGAGTATTGTGTCTTTCCCAGGAAAGAACTAGTCCAATTCCTAAGAAAGAAATAGTCCATATTCATTTGAAGACATTCCTATTGCAATTACATTACAAGAAGCATTGTTCCACCAGAAAACTCAGTGTTTTACCTGAGTCAGTATTTTAGTTTTCCTCTGGTAACTTTCCTTCTTTCTCGACAATTTCCCTAGTAGTGAGGAGACAACAATTTCTCCTGTCATCTGAAATAGTTGTGCATGTACATCTGTTCCTAGGGGTACAAAGATAAAAGAAAATGGAAACAGAGAGAACTTTAAGTAAATACTGAAATGTAAAAGAGAGGAGATGAGCTGCCTTATTACTAGGTAATATGTTACCTGTATATTTTATCCCTTCGTTTATAGTGTCTCTGAAACACAGTGCTTGACAAATGAGTTTTAAAAAACTTTGAGGTTTTAAAGAACAAACAGAACAAACATATCAAAAACTCTTCAAAAATATCAAACAAATCCCGTAAGCCAGACTCTGAATCTTTTAGACCACCAGAGTGCAATCTAAGAAGATCAAAAGTCTGTAGGAAAAGTAAATGATTTATTGGCATGGGTCTGTACCAAAGAGGACATTACTATCCTCAGATTAGTCTTTACAGGTAATGAGAGTAAAACCACTACAGAGATAAAGGGATCAAAAAGAGTTGATGGAACAACTTCAGAAACACAACTGAAATCAATCAAAAGGACCAGATTGTGTTCATCTAAGAGTTCAGTAAAAACTAGAGCATGGAGTAGCCAACCTTGTAATATACACATGGCTTAAACTCATCCTGAAAAAGAACCAAAATAAAAGCAAGCTTAAAACTCTTGAGTTTGGTCAAGAAAGACTCTCAGGATTAATCTAGGAGTTCCAGAAAAAAGTCCATACTTCTTTGCAGGCCTAAACACTAAAAGCTCTGTAATTTATACTATTGATTGACAGTCACATTGCAGATTGCTGTATTTTATATATTAGCAATAGAACTGAAACAAAAACCATGAAAAAAAATGTTTCCCTTCCATTGAAGTAATTTAAGTTTTAATTCTTTCCTGCTTGTTTCTTTCAATCAGGAAAATATTAAAGAAAAACATAACATAATGAAGAAGGATACAGTATCACATAATTATTTTGAGGAGTGTTTTAACAATAGAAAGTCACAGAAAGGATATATTTTATGTAAAACAAAACAAACTTAATTATAGAGGTATATCATACCTAAACATTGTTATGAAAAATTAGGGGCTGTTATCTAAAAGGGATAACCTACAAAGCCTTAGTATTAGAGAACATTTTCAGAAATAGCGTGAAAGCTTTTACCCAGAAAAATTTTCTTAGAGGTGATAATAAAAACTTCACAGACTACTTAAAAGACTAAGTGCAAAAAAACCCCAGCAAGATAAGTTTCTGGTAGCTTATTATGTTGTGGTGCAAGCAAAATGTGGACTAAGGAACTATGACAGTTAGAATGGTAAGGAGGTGGATGCTTTAAAGTTTGTAATTTTGTTTGGGAGTTTTTTTAACTTATTTATGCAACTGTTTCCAAGATCTATCTGTCTAGATGTTCTGTTGAACAGACTTGTAAAACACTAATTGACCGTGCCATTTTGTCACATGACTATTGTAGATATTTCCTTGTAGAAACATCCGTCCTAAGGAACAACGTACAGAACTGATTAGTCTCAGACATAAAAATATGTAATAAAAGGGACACAAAAATATCGAAATTAGTCTGGTTAATTCCACTGATATACTGGAATATTATCATATACTGGGATATCTGCAAGTTTTCATTTTTCAAAGCAAATATTGCAGCCAGCTACAGAGGAACTCAGTAGGACATCTTACAAAGTTTTGTGCATGGACGTGGTAATTAAATGCTCTTTATTCATTGAAGATTCATTTATGCACACCACTAAATGCAAGGTGGATTTTTTTACTTCTGGTCGGACAACATTATCTCAGTGATGGAATTTGAATATCCATCAATTACAGCGGGGTCTTTCAGCTGACACTTTCACTCTGGGTGATGTAGTGCTCTGTGAAACCTAAATAGAGCTCAGATTATTCCGAGAAGCCGAGCAGGTAGGCTGGCAGCCGGCCACACCGAGCTCCGTGCTGTGGCAGCTGCCCTGTTAGCAGCACCAGCTGATTAGGGACGTCTACCTGAGCTGTTGTCAAACCTTTGGCTGTCATTTAAACACCCTCTAAGAGACTGCCTCAGAGAAAACGAGGAATTGAAAACTCTACCAGAGACTGGGTCTCCCAAGTTGTGGAAGACAACCCACGCAAGTTCCAACAGCACTTCTTTGCATGGCTGAAAAAAAGGGCACTAAGAGGAGGGCAAGTTTTGGCAATGCACAGCTCTGGTTTCTCCTCAAATTTGATTGTAGGATGCTAACAATGTAAATTTAATGCAAACATTTTAGGCATTAAAAAGTAAAAAAAGTCATGTCTTTATAAGTCATCAATAGAAAAACCTGAATGAAAGCCATTTATTGTCATTTTCAAAAGTGACCTGACAAATGCTCTGTAAGCAGTACAGATTCTTCTAGCTAAAAAAATATGATTTCCTAATTGACACTGGATTTCCAAACACTGATATCTCATATGTTAAAGAAAAAACATAGAAAAATCAACTCCATCCTGAAATATACATCTGGACTTAAAAAAAAATACCACCCTCAAACCAAACCAGGAAAAAAACCCACCCAAAACCTCCTAATAAACCTAATAATTCTGTTTGGAGTTGGAAAAAAAAGGAAAAAACTGGCTGACAGAGCTATTTCTGAAATGGAGACCCTGTAGACAGTAATTAAGCACAGGTGTCTCTGACACTGTATTCCCTACCACTGCTAATGATTACATGAGAAAAATGAAGTATGAAATCAGATATAAAAAACCAGGATGATAGCTCTTTATGTATTCTGGCAGGAGGAGTTAAGAAAAAAATATATGTGAAGGGATGGTAAAAAAAAAATTATAAGGTAAGATTCACTTATGTGTTATGTTACCCTGGATGAACAGTCACATAAGGAACGATTTTAGGAGTTGTCACATATGCAAAAATATAGGTCACATCAAGAAAAAGCTCCTGCTGATATCACAGTAAAAAGCACTATTTGAAAGTGTAGTTTAGTTTATACCTTTTTTCTTCAAAGTTGCATCCTGTTCCAGCCCTTTTGTTTCACTTTCTGCCGGCAGTTTTTACAGGAACAGATAAGAGCGAAATTGATGATGCATATATCCTATTTTTACTAGACATTATAATTTACAGAGTAATGTATGACAGTAGGTCCTCCTTAAGGGAATGAGCTTAAGTCATTTACAGTTAAGTACAGTTTAGACATGGAGCAGCTAGTTCTGATCATCTCTGCTCAACAACTTGGAAAGAAATAGTGTAAAAATAGCACTGTCCCTGAAAGAAAGAGCTGGACAGCCTTTGTCTTATACGTGTCTATTGCTGTTACTTACACAAAGAGCATCAGCTGAACATGATTTTGTACCTGCAAGCATTTTATTAAATGGAAAAATGGAGAAAAGGATTCTGGCAACATAAGAAGCCGATGTCAGAACCACTTGATCTTCCTAATGTATCAGGTTGTAGATAAAATAAGCAAAGGCATAATTTCTTGGGAGCTGCTACCAATAATAGAATACAGTGTTGAAGTCATTAGATGAAAAATGATGGCCATAAACAGCAGTCATGTCACAAGTTCTTACGTGAATTTGTCACCTGATACAGACATCTCAGAGCAATGAGTGAGAAAGATAATCCAGTTTAACAAGGTCCAAAAACTGAAACAGAGGAGCCCAGGGGCAGGGACAAGCAGAACAAATGCATTCTTATAGTGATATTATGGTGATAGTGCCAGCACATCAGAAGACCTCTGCGGGTCTGAGGAAAAATCCTTCAAGAGCTAACTGGCCACCAGCTGAGCTGATGGACTGCTTACGAACACAATAAATCGTACGGCATATCAACGTTGGCTTAAGCATTATATCATATATTGGTGGGGGAAATGTGCTATTAAAGACCATGACACTGGGCTGACTTCCTCTGACACATAAGATCAGTTGCCTGAACCTCACATTCAGTCTAGCATCACTTAGGATACCCTGATTTGCTGTGTGTGTGACTGATATGACAGAGGACTTATATGAGACTCATGTCATTGTGGACTGACAGCTGGAGCCCACATGTAATGCTCTGGGGTATCACTGAGGGTCTTGGATGTCCTTAGATAGTCACCCTAATGAGGACCAAGTTCTTAAAGAGGAACTTCTCTTTCAAGGATGTTTACAAGCACCCAGAGCACTGGATGTTTACTGAATATAAAATTGATGACATCCTCAGCCACATGCAGCACCTTTTCTAAGAGGAACTGAAAAGCCCATGAGCTGTTAGAGGGTACTGTTGTATGAGGCTCATGAGCACCTATACACTTTATCAAAGACAGACACCTCAGAGTTCAGAATGAAATATTTTTCTGTTACATACTCAAGGAAAACCACCCAGAATTATGATTATGAACGAACTATATGTGCAAAGTTACACAATCACACTTATTTTCTGAAAGGAAAACCATTGCCACTCCAGGTCTCTGGACAAAAAAAGACAGGGATTAAATAGGCTTAATATAATAGCTGGCATATTTTAAGCTTTTGAATAAACTAAGTTACGACACTAAAATGCTAGGTCTGCTTACTTGGAGTGCTGTGTAAGAACCAACACACAGGGTTAACCAACAATGTCATGATATACAGTATTTACAGCACATTAAAAAGTGATGCCCTGTTTGTGACCTGCTCTAAAACGAAGGGCAAATTGCTTGCAAAAAGAAAAAAAAACAAACACAACAAAGCCCTTTTTTTTTTCAATGCAAGGATTGCAGACCAATTGCTGTATTATGTGGAAAATTTGCATAAATATTTTATCCATTTCACCACTGAGAGGGCATAACTTTCTTTTCCCCACTAAGCATCCTTATCAATGACCCGAAATGTTCAGTGGTTAAATTGTCCCTGGGACCTGATTATTTTGGAATCTTCTCTGCAGGTATAAAGAGCTAGCTGTAAATACAGTAATTTGCTCCCTATACAATTCTCTCCTTTTCCAGTTTTATCCATCGTCTAATGAAGGTCTCACAACTCAAATATTGGCTATTTTCTTTTACCTACAGCAGTATGTATTTTATTAGTTTCATTTTTTGGATAACAAATTTATACCTTAAGTGTATCTCCAGGTGGGTTCCCATAGAGTAAAAGTGACTAGCCCCATGTTTCCCTTCAGCTAGAGCAATGGTTGCAATTGTTAGGAGAGCTGTCAATCTCTTCCTAATACATTCAAGTCCTTTGGAGGAAAGCACAGGCCAAAGGGGAAAACCCAGAAAGGAATGCTTCTGACGCTGATTATAAAGGAGGCTGAGTGCTAGTCAAAGGTACAGCTCCAACAGAGTCCGATTAACATTCTCCCATAAAATAAGGACCAGAGAGTAAGCCATTAATTTTATGGCTATTTTTTCCCACTGCTTGGTTTTTCATAAGTTGGACTTCCTTCCAGGCTAATTAACCACTAAACATTTTACAAGCAATCCAAGTGCGGAAGCAGTAAAAGATGAATTGCACTTATGAAGTAATTCACAAAGGGTATATTGGGCCTTTTAAGCAATGATATTGTGCATCTTAATACAGGAAGAAAGGATCCCTGGTACTGCAGTTTGATAGGTCATTAGTTAAGCCTCAGAACTCTGCACAAGATAATAATGGCTCAAGGCTAGAATGAACCTGCCTGGATTAGGGTGGGGAACCCTACCTCAAAATGCTGCCAGAGAAAACATTTAATGTTTGTGTCTTGGTATTATCAAAATACCCCCCGTGTTATCTTAGATTAATTCCCTGGCTATTTTCTTTTCTTTTGACAGCAAAGTCAGAGCTGACAAACCAAGGCAGTTCTCAAGGAAATTCAATTACTGAAATGTCTGACAGCTTGCTTTGCTGCTTCTAACTAAAGTTTTGAAAGTTACATGCTGCATGTATAATATGGTTTTCACTACAAAGGAATAGATTTGCATTTTCTAGGGGGAAAATCATTTTCAAGCTGTAGGAGTTTAATGATAAAAGATAAAAAATGAAATGCTGAAGTTTGTATTTTGCAAAGAAATGAAGTGAGTTGAGTGGCTGCCACATGAAACTAGCATAATACTGTGTTTTCTTAAAAGCAGAATTCACTTGCCTTTCCCTAAATGAGGGAATGCCAGTCTATCTGAATAGTACCTGAGTATATAATTTTCTAATTAGTCCATATGATGCAAGATGCAAATGTTTATAAACTTTTCAAAAACTAGAAAAATTTTATTTTTTCCTATCTCAGCATCTGAGCTATCCTATCAGAGCACCTGAGCTCTGGGTCCTGTGAAGTGGTACCTCTGTGTCTGTCATTTAATTATTTTTAGAGATAGGAAAATGAAAAATGTCTTGGTGATCTGACTTGCTAAAAGCAAGTCAGATCACATCTCCTCTCTGTTAAACTCATCCTTTTCCTTTTTCTCCAGAAATCTGCAAACAGACAAAAGACACATCTATAAGCAAGGAATACTCTCTCACAGAGCTCAGTTGTTAGCCAGCTCCAGCTATCATACAGAAGGGGTAAAGTCAGAAGCAGATTCTGAAATAAGAACTTTGGGCTGTCTTGAAGTTGTCAGATCAAGAGTTGTGATCCCACAGCTTCAGGAACAACTTAAATTCATCAGCCATGTTCCTAATTCTCATGAAAGACTTCTTATAGTTTATAATTTCAAATGTGAAGTGCCTTGGTTTGGCAAAAATATCTTGAAAATCATACTGTTGCCTCCTTACTAGGTAGGTACCCACTGAGTGCTAACCTGACGGTTGCAGTATGCTCCTGGGAAGCAGTAATTTCAATCTCTTCACTGTCCAAGCTGTAGGTTAAATCACTCTTGAAAGAGAAGATTGGTGCAGCGGGAGGTGGAACAATCCATTGTCCCAAAAGGAAATGTATTTTAAAAAAGGAAAGAGAACTTATGAGGTATCAGCTTTTTCTTTTTCCCCAAGGCTCTTTATTCAAGTCACATGCAACTGTCATTTGATTGAAAACAAAGCGGGTTCCTTCTCACACAATGCAGCATCACAAGGAGCAGCTGTAGTCACAGTTGTAGTAGCTATTGCCCATTCTGCTGCACTGAATCTTGCATTACTGTCACATAACAGCTCCGATTCAACCAGAGGAGAAAAATATCTTTCCCTAATAGTATGGCTAACATAATGCTTAGTGCACCAGCACATACCTCCTTTTAACTGGAATTAGTAGCTACAATTTATCATTAAAAATATATATATCAGGCTTGGTGTTTTTGACTGTGCCAGTTTAAAAATGTAGCCTTTGCTTCACTACTGTATCACTCCTGCTTTATATTAGAGAAATTCTATTACAGAAAATGAGCTTATGCCAGCATAAAATTAGAATAACACAATGATGAAACAGCTTCAACTATCAGAAAAAAAATAGGTAAAGGTAACAAGGAGGTACTAGGTAAAGGAACAAACTGTAAACCTTCCCAGAATGCAAAATTCCTCTGAAAATTTCTTTAGATTACCTGGATCACCAATCCAGTTTAGATGCAGCTTTATTGTTACTGAATCATTATGGAGTGTAGACATTTACCACATGGTACCCCTTTCACTGGGGCTGAATTACAGTAACTACTACAACAAAATTATACTCAGATCCCTTTTTTCACCAAAATGTTAAATTCAGACGTAACTTTAAAAACTCATTTTTCCGAGTGAAGAAACTGGATAGGGCTCAGAAGAAACACCTACCAAAGGATCTCAGTAAAAATTAGACTTCCAAATCCATTTTCAAAAATGGCAGAAAAACAACTCAAGAGCCTAAAGCTTTGAGGTTTAGGGTCTTCTGTGCTAGAGCGTTATCTGATGGAGATAGTAAAGTGTTTTGAAATGTTTTACCATAGCAAAAAAATTACTATCCTTGAGACAGAAGCTCAGAGCATAGGCCGAGTAACAGAGCAGGTGCCTCCAATTTGTAACATGAACAAATTAGCTTCAGGGATCAGCATACGCTGTGTGTTGTATTACCCCACTCCACAACCAAGTGATTTGTGGGAATATGGGCTTGTAGATGGACAATCGTCCTCAAGATTTGGACTTGAAGAATTTAATTCCATTTCATTTCACTCCATTCATTCAGGCAATTACACCATCAGCAGACCTTTCTGCTAAATTTGATCTAAAGATCTTTGCTATTTTTGCATTGCAGATTAAGAATTCAGACACAACTCACTCCCACCAGTTAAAAACAGAAGTGTCCCAGAGGCTAAGCCAGTACTTTAATAGGTCTGGAGAGGTGCAGTAAACCACCCCAGATCCTGAGCAGCGCTGGATCTGCAGCTACAGTGTAACCTGCCACCAGGGTAGTTTGAATATACTATATAGAATATCCATTTTAATTACTAATTACTAATTACTATCCATTACCTTAAATATACAAGTGCAACTCACATCTACAACGACAGTGTGGCCGACATCTTAGAGATGAAAAGCAATATTCTCCAGTGTCACCTCTGGGAGTTTTCTAATGTCCCCTTATTACTGAAAAATTATTGCTGAAAGCACATTAAGTTACAGTGCTTGGACAACACAACCAGCAATTCTGTTTTGGTACAAACTTTTAAAACCGTGTTCCCTTAGAAAACCTAGATGTGACACCTAAATTCTCAAAGGATTTGGCTGTTTTATACAAATTCAATATACTATTTTAAGGTTTTGTGCTAATGATTTTGATATATTGTTACACACGCTCAGTGTGTTTGACTACAGCAGGGATTAAATAAATTGTGTTTTAAGGATTTAAGGTTGAGAGGAAAGGATTTGGCTATGTAAATTGAGGTCTAGAAGGTCCTTGGTTCATTACACCTGTCTTTGGGGTTTTGTATCACCTTCGTTCTTTGAGAAGACTGCTATGTATATTTTCAGATACATAAGATTAGATAAAAGATAACTAGAGTTCTTAAGCAGTTATTAAATTAGCTTTGAAATTAAATAAAAAAAATAAATTTGCCTGCTTTTTAGAGTCTAGAGCAACAGTTTGCATAAACAGAAAAAGAAAAGAAAGGATTTACTACGGACTCTGTTAACTCAGCACAAATAATTGAATTTTCACAATCTTTTGTGGTAATGGATGTAGTCAGAAGCCCCAGAGCAAAAGTATTAAGAATTAGATTAACATATAAAAGAACATATATAAATATAAAACATATTTGGTCATAAATACGCTTGGCTGAAAAGTATGCCACTGTGGCCTTCCAACAGGGCCCTCCTCAAGTCTAATTTTCATTATTTCAGTGGGAAGTGGGAATTGGTTGCATTTTTTTTACAAGATTGAATTCCAAAAGCATAAAGTGCATTAAATATTTCAATTATGCTTTTCTAGAAGAAAATATTTATAAATTACCTTTATTAATAATACGAAAAACCTAACAGTCTAAAATTAATGTATTATTGCCTTCGAGTATAAACCAATAATACTGCAGTAATGACCTTGTTGCAGGAAAATCTCCATTTTATAGCACTGAAACTTGATTTTGTGCAATCTGACTGAACAAAAGACAGATCAAAGAGAAAGAACAAAAAAAGATAAAAATCTGATGCCTAATTGATAATAAACAATATTCTTTAAAATGTATGTTATCTTTCTACATCAAAATCTTCAACTGAAAAGAAAAAGTAAAAAAAAAAAAGAGTTGAAAAGCTTTAATTTTATTTCATATCCTCAAATTTTAAGTCTTGGATTAATCAAGCAACAAAATGAAAGCAATACTTTGCACACAGTCACAGCAACCAAAAATAATTTTTGTTATTTAATTCCACATTAATACTAGCACAGAACAGTTCAGACAGAAGACAGTGTAAGATTGTCATGGTACTTTGAACAACTGTGGTTTACTGACACCTTCTTCTGTCCTCACATGTAGGGAAAATATCTGATTAACCAAACAGAGATTAATCATAAAGAATTACCCAGAGGAACCATTTAATTCTGACTTTATGTCTAGGTGGATGTATTTGGCTAAATAGATAACAGTTGATCTGATTTTTCTTCATTAATATTTCAATAGTATCCATATATCCAATATGCAAATGTTAATTATATCTCGTTTACCATGTCTATTAGCATTTGAAGATTTTTATGGTATGAGTACATTAGCATGATCCTTGATTGAAAGAATCAAGAGACACAACAGACTATGAAGTGAGTCAAAGAAAGAAAACGTTAGGAGGTGTGATTGATACAATATATAAAATAGCTGAAATAATATACCCCAGTCTGAGATATTATGCAAGTACTGATGTTAAGGAGGTAATAGGGTCTATACATTGGTTTGCTTGTTCCTCAGTCCCATCCATAAATATAAACCTATTTAGCTATGAATTATGTTGGACAAAGACTTAAATTGATTCACCACACTATCAGGTAAAGCCCAGGTTGGAGGCAGATGAATTTTGTGGCAACCATAACTACTGGACAATGAGCAGTCCACTAGAAAAGTCATAGAATAGAAAGATATTGTGACAGACTGAAAACCACAAAGTTACCATAAATCCAAAGAAATAGTGAAAAAAATATTTTAAAAATATTTAAGAAGGAAGTAAACCCAACTTCTCAGGTCTTGAATGTGCATGAAATTACCAGCTACTTGAACGTAGCTTTACTGTGCAGTTGCTATATGAAGAACCTTGGAATCTGAGCTTCTTTTAAATGTGCAAATACGCATCCTGAAGAAAATCATCTTTTGACCTGTACCACAATACAACACTTATTTGCTTTTCTCAAAGAATGAGGTTCAGCAAAGGCCACAGACCTGGCACATGCTCAAGTCCACATAACAGCAATCTGGCATCTCTCTCACTCATCATCCTGATCAGCATGGAAGTAGACTGCAGTAATGTTGCATGTATCTCCAAATACAACCCTACTGATGTTTTCTACATAAATGAAAGTGAAGAAATTACCAGGTGTAAGCAGTGTGTCCTTTTTTGGTATTTTTTATGGGATGAATGTAGCTATTCTTAATGAAATCAGACTGGAATTTCATTATCAAGCCAAAGTCTATAGGAAATATATGTTAATCTTTTCTCTCAGTGGAATGCGAAATATGAAGTCATAAATGATCCTCATGCTTAATAAACAGTTATAATTGCACATGATAGGAGTCCAGATTGTGCCATCCTTCCTCATAATGCATGGTATCTTCATTTTTAAGTGGCTCTACTGAAATTAATATTGCTATATGGAGAACAAGTTATGGCTCAAATTGAAGAAGAATAAAAAGTATTTCATTTGGATTTTGGACAATAATTATAATACCTCCTATAATAATCGAGTAACACTCTACCCTCTCCATCAACAACCTGGATGTACATATCAAAAGAAGGAGATGCAAGGTTATACAAGGTCTGGATTACATTCAGTGTTTTTGCACATTCCTCGATAGATGACTGCAGAAAGATCATCCAGGCATGTCATTTTCAAATATTTGAAGCTGTTGGTCAGAGTCAGGCTTAATGGCAGCTATGAACTATTTCTTTTGCCTTTTTTAGTATCTAAAACTTAAGCTTTTAAATTCTTGTGCTATTAGACATTATAACCTTTTAAAAGTCTTCTCTCCATTTTTCTTTTTGCCACTTTATATGCACTTTTCTTCATGCCTTATTGTGTTTAACATTCTTTCAAACACTGTTTTTCACCCCCAGAATAAGTTGAGTCTGAAAGGACTTTTGCCGTGTCATCTATCCATTTCATCCCTCCTGTGTCATGTTATTTCTTTTAATTTGCTTGGTCCAAAATCATCTCCAATAGATGAATAACTATTTCACCTTGAATACCTCTGGAGGCAGTGACTCCCTAAAATCCTTTGGCAGTTTGTTTCATTGTCTATCTGTTTTGATAGTTTCAAAGATTTTCATACTATTTAACCTACATTTTCCTTGCAACAGCTCAAATTTATTACTCTGTCTTGGGTGACTAATGAGAATAATTTCCCCTGTCCCTTCACATATCTGTAGAAAGCTATCACACTTTTCTTAAGTCTTCTTTTCTTTAGACTGAACAGCCAACTTATCTTATTAACCTTTTTCTCCCCTCACGAATCTTTCTTTCCAAACCTTCTATCATTTTCTTGATCTTTCTTTTCTTCATTTTATGTCCCATTGCTCAAATGATAAAAGGAGAAGACAAAAGCCAAGAAAAACTGTAGGCAAGCTTTTGAAAACAAAGCACAAAATAAGAATTTGTTTTAATTCATACTCAAAAAAATACAAGTACAAAGAATAAAATATCCAACTGAAAATCACCACTGGGGGGCTGATGTGTGCGCACATGCAGGCTGTGTGCGTAATTGTATGAGTGTTCAAATCCTTTGGAAAATAGTGTGGCTGCTTGTCAAGATCTAAAGCAAAAGGACTGAGATTTCAAAACAGAAATACAGACTCAAACAATCCCTTGCCTATTGAAATAATTTGTCCTTGCCTCAGCTGCAGGTCTCGTTTGATTTTTCTTTTTTTTAAAGAAATAGTTTGATGTTTTTGCTTCACAGTACTACAAAACAAAATAAAGGGAACTTTTTTAAAATAGTGTAGAACTAATTTAGTCATGTCTGACTTAGGATATTAGAACAAGGAAGGTCTACTAGTGGTCAATCTTTAAGAAGACAAGAGCAGCATTACCAGGTCAGAACAAAAGACCACAGTGGTGTCCCTGGCATTGGTCAGCAGGAGGTGAATATGTAATATAAGAAGCAGAATATGTTGTACTAACAGAGTCTGAGCATTAAATATTTTAACTGAGAAGAATTTAGTTTACAATGGATTTATTGTTCAGTTTGACCTCTATAATTGGTTTGTTCCTTGTTTCATTGAGCTCATCTTTCTCACTCCCTTGTGCAAGACTGACTTCCACAGGAACTCTGCTGGGATGGTATGAATCAGTTTCAATTAAAAACATTACCACTGATGATGTTCAACTTGCCAAGAGATATGATAAGTACCAATTTGAATAAGCACATTTCACTACCGATACAAAGGCGAGTTTTCTGTGACACAAACTGGGAAAGAATGCAGACACATTGCAGTTCTTATTCAGTTTAGGATTACTTGGGAGGATTTGTTTTCCTCTTTCCCCCCTCCTCTTCCAGCCTCCTTCAGTCCCCAGATGAGTCTCGTGTCAAGAAGAAAGTCTCATGACAGAAGAAACTGGAGTGTTATCACTACAGGGGACTCGTCTAAAAAGTAATTAAACCGCTCAACCAGAACTCTTATTACCATTTTCCTTCACAACTTCATCCAGAAAACACAAAGAGTGAACTCAAACCTAAAACATCAGAAACATCTCATAATGCTGTTACATTCTTATGCTAGATATTATTCCATTTATATCTAAGGTATGTGTGAGGAAAAACTGCTATTTGAGGATCAACTCTGTTACTGCAGGAGTCATTAAAAATCACCGGATTGCTGCGATAGTTTTCTCTTTGAACACACTGTGCTGCTGGCAGTCTTACAGTAGATTCTTCAAGGGAGACCAGAGACAGTGAGACTGCTCTGGTTGCTTAAGGGCTAGTCTGAACTCTGCCCAGCGAAGACTGGCTCCATTCACACAAATAGCTATGGCTTGCTAGGTGTTCTTTATCTTTCCCAGGACTGTTAATGACAGGTGCATTACAACAGAAATTTCCTTTTTGAAATATAATATCCTTTTTGAAATATAAAGTGTGAACCACACCCACACACTCACTCTGTCTCTCTCTCTCTCTCTCTCTCTCTCACACACACACACACACACACAAACAAGTGTTTAATAGAATTCATTTATTTAGCATTAGGAGAAAAACCTGATCTAGGTTATTAAATATAGAGGCCACTTTAGAAGGGGAATTCAAGCTCTATGGTTGGAACCACTATTCATGTGGTAATATATATCACTTCTTACCATCTCTGAGCTAGCTAACATGGTCACTGGGATGGAATATGATAGATGAGATAAAATGTTTTGAATCTTTATAATTCAAAATATAAACAAACTTGTTACTCCATGTCAGGGAATGTTAGAGCTTTCATTTCTGTCATATTGAAGCCATTAGAAAAGAGAATTACTTATTTTCTCTTTCCAGTTCTAACTCAAGAAATATTTCTCTCAGATACTCTTTGTAGCATCCTTATGGAAATCACAAAGAGATTTCCTTTGCCATGGGCATTTTTGCCTGTGTCAGTTGGGTAGCCAGACAGTTGTGCTGAGTGATGAGTTCTGCTGTTCCTGCACTCACCTCCATTATTCCCTCCTTCTTCCCCTCTGCTGAGCAGAGCTAACAGCTGGGTAGCCCTGTCCTGACAGGGCAAACATAGGGTTCTCATTGCTTTGCCATTAATTTTATTAGTGCCTAATGGCAATGTACTAAGGTCGAAGAAGTCCTTTATGACACTTATTGACTACTGACTTATGCAAAGAGTTAATGAATGAAGGAAATGCATGTTTTGAACAAGTTGGTGTGTAAGTGGCCCTTGACTCAGAAGGACAGGATCATTTTTTAACGTTTGCTAGGTTTTCCATCAAACGGGCTGGAATCACAAAGCAATTGGGAAGGGGAGCAGAGAGAATGATTGTGGTGTGTGTTACCCGCAGCGCATGAAAAAACTAAACTATCACATGTGTTGCCTTATATTTTTCTATAAGAAAATCCTAGGGAATGAGAGTGATTCAGTTTTGAAGATTGGAAATAGGCACTGCTCTCCCACAACCTTAGAAGCAGCACAGGTGACAGTGATTTTGCCTTTTCAAATATGGGAGGTGTAAGTTGAGAGTACAGTCTGCCATACTACGGCAGTCTTCAGCTGAGAGGAATCCCATCCTTCTTGGGATTCATTTTCAGTGATCCCAGATTAAGGAAACAACTGAACCCTAGGTCTATATAACATCCCTAATAATTTCCTTAGGCCTGCACCTGCTCTGTCTCTGACTAAACAGAAATTTGGCACATCACAGGCTTTGACCTAAGAACCAGTATAAAGAATGTAATAGATTGTCTCTTTTTCTATGTATACAGTTCCCATCATCACTTCACAGATGTCAGTGTCTATAGTAGTTATAAAAGTGTCTTCTCCAAATGATATGCAGTTTATTCACTTCACAATAAGTCTCATCATTTTTGCCTTCAAACTTTGTCATAAATTAGATCATTTTGTGTGGGAGAAATTACTAGTGACAAACGTGACATGTAACACAATTGTTTAATCTGTTTTCCAAAAGTGAGCTCAAGTTGTTCGATATTATTCATACATATTTGTAAATGGATTGAATTATTTTTCTTCTGAGGCTATTTGTTTGTTTATACTTACTTATAATGAATTCCCTTCCACCCATCTGTCACCTGAAAGGAACCTCAAAATAGGTGCTTTCTGTGACTTTGAGATCCTTTTGTAATGCCAGAGTGGTGAAAAGAGGCCTTAAGGTAAATGACAATAAAGTGCTACCTCTATTTGCCGTTCATCATTCACTATTTCTTATTTGTATTGTGTGACTTGTCAAATGCATTGTTTCTTTTCAATGAATGAGGAATTAGAAGGTTTGAAGCAGGAGAATAACAAAGATGTTGAGTAAATAAAGCACTTCTCTTTTGTCACTCACCCTAAACAGGAGGTGGAAATTGGCATGTTCAAAGTAAGTGCTAAACCAGAAAGGACCAGCGGGATAGCACACACAACAAAGCAGAAATTGAGACATACTTTACATCAACTCCTGAAAGACAAGTGATGAGGAAAACTGTGCCCAACACTTGGGATAAATGAGAGACAGAACTGAAGTAATCAGCAATGAATGAGTCTCATAATTACCATGGTTAACAATCCATTCTGTTCTCTTTCTCCCTTGGTCATACATTTTAAGTGAAAAGCTGGAAATCTGGAACCAGAGACAGAGGTTTACCCTGTACTGGGAGAAAAGAAGATTCATTCCCATTCCTTGCCCCTACTGGAACGAAAATGGATCCTTAACACTGCACTGATGACAAGCGTACTGAAGAGAGAAAATTTGAACAGCTCTACTGCTTTCATTATAGCAAGAATAAGCCTTTTTTCTCTTCAGTTGGGAAAAAAAATCCTTAAGTAGAACTCAAAACAACAAACTAAAAGCTTAAACCTTGAATTTCCTCTTTCTGTTCCTCTTCCTGATAAAACATCTTGAAAGTGTTTGCCATTTTTAAATCAAAAAGACATCAAAAGGGATTTCCAACAAAAATAAATTAACAATGACTTCAGACTTTAAAAATTCCTTTCTTTTTTAACTTTTCCAGGAAAGTCATTTCAGGTTTAAGTTGTACTCAAAAAGCTTACAACTTTATCAATAGAAGAGGAAACTACACTGAAGAGATAAAATTTTTATCCGTTCTGTACTTCTATATAATAGATTTGTTTATGGAACCTTTATGAGGCAATAACACAGTCTACTTCATAACATTTGTAGTTTCATGGTAGACACTGACATAAGGCTTTCAAAAATTATGTTACTACAGAGCTCTTGGAAGATACCAGTGACTACCACTACTCTTCACTTTAGAGGCCTTGTTATTGTTAGCTTTTCGTCTCACTCTTTTTTGGCTGTTATCTTAAAGGTGATCAAAGTAATTTTGTAATTCATGATGCATAGCACCATTTCTGATAAACACAGTTTCCTTAAGGACACGCATTCACAGGTTTCAGGTGACAAACAATAAATTGCCTGTCTCAGCAAAATACCTAATAATGTGGGTTTTCTTCAGTGGATTTAAATAGGAAAAAAGTGGAATTATCCAGTTCTAGTCTAAACTAGTTCTGTCTAAACTATAACAAAACCTCCAGAATCACAAAACTGTACTATTCTATTTTGCGCTAAAATCATGGTAAGTTCAACACTCTTTTAGCACAAATATCTACTGATACTTTTCTCAAAATACCAGAGGATAGCTTTAACTCTTTGATCCCACATTTGCAGTACGATCTCCACTTAAAATGCTATAGTGTCATCAGTGCAATCTCCTCAGTCCAGTCCTGTAAAAAAAAGAAACAGAGGAAGATACGGAGATAAAATTGGTACTTCAGACCCTGTTCTACAGTGAAGACTAAATATGTTTGTAGTTAAACTAAAATCAGGCTTTCTTTTCTGTTACAGCATGAGGTTTCTGGTGTCCTTACTAATGTAATCTTCCCTTTATTTCACATCCTGAGCTCATGAGTCATTACCAGTTGGTAGTTTCATCTCTGCAGCTGAGCTTGCATTAGTTTTATCTTCTACCATGAGCTAGCTGAGGTGACAACCCTTTCATTTGGAACCTCCATATCAGAAGAAAGAATATTCTGATGTTGGTCTCAAATGTAGTTCTGCACCTCCTCTTCATAAACGCCAGTGTTTTAGGGGCTGCAGAAATTCATCCAAACAGTGCTTTACACCGGTCTTTTAACATAGGAACACTCAGCTACTTTAGCATTTTAAACTCAAGCCAGACAGCTTCACAATCACACACTTCATAAAGAGTGAATTGAAACCTGTGTATGTATTCCCACCAAGTGACTGCCTGCAATGAAAGAGAGCCTTAGAGCTTGTGTCTGTTACAACAAATTTTTGGATAAGTCTCCATATAGATGTTTAATTCAATTTCAGTATGCTGGTGAAAATATCTAAGAAATTTGGTATCCCGAGCACTAGTAAAAGCATGCAAAAAAGAAAGAATGATTCACATGCAAAAATGCTCAGGGGAGACTCCAAGACAATGAACAGCGGATGGATTCCTCACCCCGCCACACTTTGTTCCACTGAAAGATGTCCCTCCTTCCTGGAAAGGAGAGTCCTGTTATAAATGAAAGCCAAATTATTGCAAGAACAATTACAATTTATTAGAAATTACCAACAGAGTTTCCGGCATAAAAACAAGCACCACGATCGAAATATCAGTCTGTCGGCCCTAGGATATCGACACAGGGTGAAACTGCCCCACGCCTGGTGCCTGTCACACCACGGCTACACAGTTCACTGAATACTGTCCGGGTTTGAGCAGTTTTTATACTGTTTATTCGCCTTCTGGCGATGCTGCAGCTTTGCCTCGTATTTTGATGACATCAGCCGGCGTTTCGTGAATAGAAACAAGATGAAACAATTGCTGCAGCTTTGCCTCGTACCTAATATCAGATTATAAGTCCGGAATCTTGTCTTCTTTGGTTTTAAATAGAAACAAAAGTTTTCCCTTGCTGTTATGGGTGTGACAAAAGCAAGGGCTGGTCCAGATGTACTGCTAACAAGTGGGTCTGGCTGGAGATGGCGGACACTTAGCGCCGATATAGATAAGGGTGTCCATCTGGAGTCTTGGGTGGAAACTCGGATATTTTGATTATGTTGAAATCCTGTCTTTGTATATGCTGATGCTGGGTTTGAAAAGGATCTTTCCCTTTTGTGTTGCTTGCAAAACTTGGTTTCTTTCCTTGGTTTTGAGAAGGAGGTTTTAAAACGGCAGTGTCTTCTTACTTTTTATATTTTTGGATTTTCTTTGGGATTTCAACATTTATAACTTTTAACATTTCTTAACAGTAACTACTAACAACGATACTAGCTACTAACAAAAATATAACAGTGTTTTTAGGGGTATTTACAATGCTTAAAATTAAACACACATGCAAACGAAATTCCATGAGTTCTTTGTGTGAACACAACTTAGGATTCACAGTGGATGAACAGAAAAAGATTAATATTGTACTCAACGCTTGGCAAGCCTTGGTTAGACACCGAGTCGTGTCCCTGTATTCCCTGAGAATTTATTTTATTAAGTTCTTATTATATTTTACCCATTTTGCACGAATTTTACACCTTGTATTTATATCAGTCCCTTTTCCCCATCCCTGGCAATTATGTAATGAGGTATCATAATGTCTTGGCCATGCCTCTCCCACTGATCTGGGCCAGAACCCACAACAACCTCTGTGGTTATGCATTTTCTTCTAAATGGTTTGTTCTGTTCCCCCCTTTTAAATGTATGGTATATCCCTAAGTTGTAACTCTGCCTATCATCCCTTCCTCAGTACCCCAATTGGTTCATGTTATCTGATTCCTCCTACCCTCCGTTCCCGTTGGTTCCTGAGATGTGTTTCCTCCCCTGTTAGCTGTTTATTGGTTCAAGTCGGGTACACGCGGGACTTTGGAATCTGTCTTAAGCGTGCCTAGGCTGCTGTGGGGCAGCTTCTTGCGATTCCCTCCTCCCCCACTTCCCATTCCCTTTTCCCCTTCCCTCTTCCCCCTTCCCCCCCCACCCCCCCGCCACGGGCTGAGATGAAATAAACTTGCTGCAACACCCCTCCTTCTTCTTTCTTCGCTTTTATTGCTGACCAGATGTCATATGGTATGGAATGTCCTTTTGGAGAGGTTGGGTCAGCTGACTGGGCTGTGTCCCCTCTCGAGATCTCGCCAACTCTCAGCTGCTGATGGGAGAGGAGTGTTGGTGAGACAGCACTGATGCTGTGCCAGCACTGCTCGGTACCCAAAACAATGGTGTGTTTTCAACGCTTTCCTAGCAAAGCATAACATTGTGAGGGTTGCCCTGAGGAAAATAAATTTAGTTTCAGCCAGAATAAATGCACTGATTCAGCAGGATCATTTGGTGTCAAAAAAATCTAATACTGAAAAAAATCTCAAAACCATAGTGAGGGATTAAAGAACCACACACAAACAAAAACAACCTGTTGCTAAAACAACCAGGAATAAATAGTTTTTGTGATAGAGCTACAGTAAAATAACACTTGATACTTTTGGCTTTTTTGAAGTCATTTTAATGAAACTGGATCAGAAGGATAAGGTATTAAAATTTTTCTGTGTAAACAGTTATTCTCTGTTGTTTACACAGACCAAAGTGAAAGTCAAAAGTCAGTCTGAAAAATGGGTAAAACTCATTTCAGAAGCAAATGCAACTGACATGTAGACCTCTGGTAAGAGGTCAGAGAACTATTATTTCTTGTCTCCAGACTAAAGGAAATCCCTGCTTCCAGCTGAATAACAGGTCAGACTTCTGCTCAGTGTCCTTGTGCTGAAATGAACTAATCATGTAGGTATAGGTGAAGAAGTGGCAATACAATAATAAAGAACACATACCCATCAGATGAAACAAAAGCACTTAGGCAACAGTTATTCAAAATACCTGTTTGTAGAAAAATAGTTGTTCTTGGAACTGAAATGTCAGCTTCAAAGAATTAAGATTTCATCTTTTCAAACTTTCACAAATAGCTAGATCAGTGCCCACATAGGCTAGGTTTGCTGACAAACACTAATTTTAGAGTTAAACTTATTTTTTATTGCTTATTTTATAAACTTATTTTATAAAGGTCTACTTGACCTGCACACAAGACAGAACAGCAAACAGATGTATACATGTTAATATGTGCAAAAGAGTCTAATTGCAGTGAGAACTACAGCTCAAACAGTAAACTTGGCGTTCTTTGTTAAAACTACTATTTAGAAGGTAATAATTGGCACTTATTAAAAGCATTGGTCTGGCTGTGCTGGAAAAGAGGTAAACACAGGCGGGAGTAGAGTGAGTTTTCCGCATTTGCCCCAAAATGCCTTTGAATTGACCTGGAAAGTATTTTAGTCTCCTTCCTTGGCCTGTCTTCTGAGAGTGCCAGCTGAGGCACCAATTAGTGCCTTTTTGGCAGTGCTTTTATGTGACTTGCACACCTCTCCAGGAGGCTTGGGGCTAAGATGGAAGAAATGTGTTTAATAAGGATGGAGAGAGAAGCTGAATAGAATGCAAGTGCCTTCTTTTAAATGTCAGCAGCTCAGCTAGTGTTGACCAATGTGGATATCTATGATAAGCATCTGTCATGGCTGTTACTACCCTACAGGAAACTATCAAAGCTTAGATGTCTATTTTTTTCAGGTTCTAGATTATAAACACTGCTTTTCATTTACCCATGCATATTCTGCTTTCAGCACTGTAAATCTCCTTCCATGCCAAATAGTGAAAAACACAGCTGAAAACAGTGTGAGGAACACCCTTCCTTTTTATCTCACTCCATTTACTTCCCACCTCTAAACTTAATCTTTTCCCTGAAAGAGGACAGGAAGATGATTTTTGCTGAAATTGAATTCAGTGTCTCCTTCATTGCACAATTTAATTACTATCCACATGATTTAATAGAGACAAGACTCATAAAACTGATTTATTACATTATTATTCTGTTGTGATTACAAAAGATGTGGGTATATTCCTGAAAATTCAAGGTAAGTGTGGATATCAGCTCCATTACTGGGTGTGACAAATGCAGAGAGCTTTTGTTTCAGCGGTGAAATGCTGTTCCATGATAGTATTTCCTACCTTAGTGTTTTACCCAGCCTGTGATGTTTTGCCATAATAATTCCAGCCATAATTCATGGAGTTGAAGCCATTACAAGACCTGCACATTAAACAATTAACTCTTGAGGAAAGCATAATGCAACAAATTAATAAAAGTATAGGGGTACTATGCCAAGAAGTCGGTGCTCTCAGTCAAGTTGCTGATACACAAGTTTCCACATTAAATAATACCACCAGCAACAACAGCTCTGTTACAAACCCTACCTGAGATAACAAAGATTTAATAAATATGGGAAAAGTTACCCTGAGAGTAGGATAAAACACTATTTTTAGGGAATTAGAGGGGAGAATTCTCCACTATTGTTTTTATCCTGTAAATGTAGACAGGGCTGGAGTCTGAAGGGCAGTCAGCTTGACACTTTTCCTGCACCTTCCCTGAGTTCTGAATTAAACTTATTTATTTTTAAATCATATATATACACCTAAGGTTTCCCTTCAGGACATTTTACCCATAGTATTCTATAAACATAAGAGAGACAAGAGAAGCCAAGTTACTTCATCTTGATATAAATCAAGAGTCATAGTGAAGAGATTGTGAAATAAGAAGGGAGCAAGAGTTTTCACGAAGCAAAATTCACCAAAAAGTGGATAATGTCTACAACTGTAAAAGTTAGAAGAATACTTAAAAAGGAGAGTAGGAGGTATAAAAGTGTACAAATATTAGGTGTAAAGTTATTAGGTAAAAAAGAAACTTATATAAAAGTTAGCAGAAGATTTGGAATAGCATATCCAGGTTAATCCAGTAGAATTTTTAAGAGCTATCTAGTTTCTCATCTTTTATAATTATTAGAACTATTTATAGAGTTAGAGAGATATGCCAGCATTATCTGTCCACAGACAAGATCGGTGTTGCGGCAGGTGTTGGTGGTAAAAGTGTTGCAACCTTCCCAAAAGTGTCTCCGCAAGAGGCCACTTTGGTAGGGCTGCTGTGCACACAGTTGGCAAGGGCAATGCGTTTTCCCTGAGCGTCTCACGTGAATCCAGCACTCCTGCAGTCACTGATCCTGGTCGGGGATGAACGGGAGAGGCCATGGAGGCATTCACACAAGCCCCCTCAGCCACCGGAGCAGCAGGCACACACACACACACACACAAGCTGACGATAAGAGTCTGTGAAGGGTCTCCATATGGGGTTCCATGGGAGGGTTTACTGTGGCCACACACATGAAGGATTCCAGGGATGAAGACAAGGAGCAATGGAGGGTACAGGGTTTTATATGGGGGCAGAGAGAGCATCGGGGCCAATGGTCTGAGGGCACAGGGGCGGTACAGAGGTGGGACTAGGGTAAGAGAACCAATAGGGACACCGCAAGGGAGGGACTAAGGAATGAGGGCCGATGCGAGAGCAGGGAAAGGAGAACATCCTAGGCTGCAGACAAATAAGGGATAAAGGGGCAGGGAGGCCAGCAGATCAATCAGGGGAACAGAACTGGGTACATTAACATAAAGGCACGATGCATCTTGGGAGAAGCCTTTCCTTGTCGCCCTAACCTGGGATGGGTTTCTATCCACAACAACAGGCCCACTGGCCCCCACAGACCATCTGAAATAGTAACTGAGAAGTAAAATTTTTGCTTGAGAAAGGCAGACAAAGATTCCTGAATTTTCTCATTGTATTTCCGAGCTAATATTCTCTTCTTATTAGAGATATGGTGATGCTTGAAGTCTTCCTGGCAACTGCACAGCGTGAAAGATTCAGCACTGTTCCGATGTAAAACTGTAAAACATTTGCAGACTGCAAAACTGTAAAACTTCCAAAATCGGTTTTACCACTGACATACAGTATGGATTCACAACTCATCACTTACAATTACAGAAAGCACAAGAAGTAAGACCAGATGGAGTTCTTCCAAGTCTTGCTTATGCAATGGGATGCTCAGGTAGGCCAGATTAGCCTGCCTAGTCTGAAGCCATTTAGGTTCAAAGCTGTGATGGATGGGGACACGTTATGGACCAGTTTATTGTCCATCTGTGCTTATTAATGATAAAGGCATAGTAAGTAAATTACTCATGCTGTGAAAATGATCTTGGTAATGGCAATTGCCTCAAATTAAATGGAAGTACTAAGATTGTAATTCTGAGAATAACTAATTTTCATTTTTTCTGGTCATGTAAGCACATTATTTCTGTAAGGAAAAATTAAAATAGTTCAGAAAAAAATGCAGACAATTTTGTTTTCCTAACAAGAAAAACAAATGTAAAAAAAATAGTTTTGTGTCATCCTCAATATTTAATCTCCTTTTTCTTCATTAACATTTTATGTAATTTTCCCCAGAATATTTTATTTTAAAAATACTAGAATTCAAATAGTCTTGAAAATTTGTCTAAATCTTGTCAAAAGTATTAGAAACTTTCATTTAGGAAAAGAAGGACCTCAAATCTTGAAGAACAAGTGTCCCAAGCTTAATGGTTGCTATAGTTACTTTCCCTCACCATGAGAGACTTTAGAGAATCTCTCTGTAGTATTTCATTAAGTTTGATCATATGGTGTCAGTAATTACATCCTAAAATGCCTGGGCTTTTGAATGCTCCCCCCTGCGCTGTTGTGAAATTTAAATATATTCTGTAATGCTGTTGGTCTTTCACCTGCATGTCCTCATCAAGAGTTCCTTGCACCTATGCACCACACACAGAAGGATGCAGAAAACTTCCAGAGTAACACCAAAAACCCCTGTGCTGAGATACACTTGCTTTCTGAGCTGTTAAACATAAAAAGACAGTTTGAGGTGAGATAGAATATGGAGAGAGATCTACTCGATGGCAGGGAATGACTTCACCTCTAAGGTGCTGCTTTCCATGATTGCAACAAATTTGTTTTGGAAAATAAGGTATGTTATGACTGATAAGCAGAGATATAATTCATTCTTCATTATTCCTTTTAGAATTTTAGAAACCTTAATTATGATCAGGATAGTTAGAGATCAGGCACAGTTAAAAATACATGAAGACATATGAAGGATATTCACAGAGTTCAGCCTAATGAGTTTAATTATATGGATAAATTAGGACTCACAGCCTAGCAAATCTACACTTGCTTGCTCTTTCAGGGGACAGCAGAGCACTCAGCAGACCCCACTTGTACAGTCAGTGCGTTCTACATGCCAATTCTCCAAACTGAAGAGCCTCACAGTAAAGTCAGTGAGACTGCACATTGGTTCAGAGGTGTGTATTAGTTATCATTTAGGAAGAGTGTAAGGCTTAGCCTCACACGCCAGCTAGCAATAGGTGTTACTTCAGTTTATAACTGGCAATACCTGATGAAAGAAATCTAGCAGTAGAGATATGCTTTGCTCAGAAGATCTGTGTATCTTTCCCTGGCAAGATTATTTTTGATCAAGGAAATTATGTCTTTACTAGAAAGATCTATTGGAAAACATTGTTCTAAATTCGAGAACGTGAGACAATAACTGGATGTAATTAATAACACAGGAGAAGGAGATACTTAAAGTACCTCACTGTCTAGTTACATGCACAGTTTTGTTGTACTGAAATACAAATATAGAGTGACATATTTGCTATATCTAGGACTTCCAAAGATTCCCTGAAGCACATGACTTTCAGTGAGAACAGGATAGTCCAACATCCTCAAAAAGCTTTAAAAACTCCAGATCAAACAAACCAGTAAGCATCGTTTGAAGGAGAAATTCTGATTCTACCGTTCTTTTCAATATTCCAGTCTTAGTTTCTCATCTATAAAGCACTCGCTTTTGGACTGTGCAGAAGGGAACCACTGTCACTAGGAGGTTGATCTCTGTCAGGGGTACACATAGTGGAGCTGTGAACAGAGTCAGAATAAGCAGGGAATACAGTAGCCTACAACAGAGATACCTGGGGTTCTGACTGTAGACCAAGGAAAGCCACCTTTGTTGCATTCATAAGTTAACATACTAGGGCTATTGATTCACGCTCACTTTAGCACTCATTTTAGCCCTGGTTTGCAACCACAAAGAGTTACTCTTTCAAAGAGAACTCAGTCTTGTTTTCCTTTGTGCGCAAGTGCAAAATGTCACATGCAAATAGAGAGATAAAGTAGTTTTTGATCACCCAAATAGACTTTGGCACATATATATATTTTATCACTACTGCAAGCAGATGACAATGCTCAAAACTTACACAGGGCAGAGGTCTGGGGCTCTGGGGTTTTGCCCTTCTCTCAGACAGATGACTCACAAAAAGATATTTTTGAGTACATTTTTGGATTTTGTCTAAATGTGTGTCTGGGCAGTATTTTACATGATATGCAAGCTTACCCTTTTTTTTCCCCCTCCAAGCAAATATAAACTCACTCTGCAATATTACAATCTGGCCAGAAAACATGCAGCCTGTTCACATGGGTCTGAGCCTAAACCAACATAAATTCCTAACAGGATCTGATAGTTCACAACCAACACCAGGCCAGCAGAATCTGTAGAACTGCAATGTTACAGCTGGCACCCATTTGATCCACACAGAGCTCCCACAGTCAAAGCCTGTATCTGCCTCATAAACATCATGTTGGCAGAGCCTGAGAAACTCAGCAATTGAATGATGTAGACAATTCATCTCTCAGGTAGCTAATACTAGATAAAAAATGCTGAAGTCACATGACAGAAATTGCTTCTCCCTCACTCTGTCAGCTATGTGAGTATAAACTCATTTTTTCATCTCACAGTGGTTCAAAACACTTGGGTAGATACTGGCAGGCCTTTTGCTGGATCACGAGACTTCTGCCTTCCCACAGCAACAATAAACCTGACATGAAGGCATAAAAATGGCAAACACTGTGTTTCATGTCCTTTGAGTAATCTGTCAAAACAATTCTAAGTTCACTTCTGAGCTGGTTCACATTTCTGATGCTGGACAATCCAACACAATCCAACACAATCCAACACAATCCACTGTTCGGTCTTAAAGACGGCAGAGTCTTGCTTCACCCTCAGGGTGAGATTTTGGAAGAGTCTCAGTATTTTACTAATTCTTCAACAGGTGAAATCACTAGAAATTGTACTACTAAAATCACAGCAGATAGCTTTTAAAAATTCTGATCTCTTGCCTCTTAATATGTTAGATTCAAACACCACACAAAATTAAGTATTCTATAAAAAGCTGCATTTTGAACAGCAAGCAACAGTCATGAATATAATCAAAAAGGTGAACTGACAGAAAAATGCATTATCTTTTCCAAATAAACTATAGCTTAGACGTTATTTTCTACATTTAATGTAATAGAGCGAACCTATACAATAGGTATATTATATATACTTTATATATATATATATTATATATATACACCTATATAATAGGTATATAAGACAGCTGACCACCAGTAATAGAGCTCACTACACTGGTTTAGAGAACTTTGTTCCCTAAACATTGCAGTGAGGGAGCTAGGTCCCTCAAAATTATGTCCACAACCACTGGCACAGGTTGGTAGAGACATCTAAGCTGAAAAGAAGGGAACTTAGATAAAAGGGCACATCCTAAACCCAGCTTATCTCTGGGGCTTCCTCCCTCTATGACAAGCACTTGCAAGACAGCCTTTCATCTTCTCGTGGAGGCTAGCACCAAAACCTAGAGAACGTGATTCTTTCTTCTAACAAGGTGGTGACAGCGCAGCGTCCTTCCCTGGCATATGATAGCTCAATGGCTAGCGTATGAAGTCAGGGAGTATTAAATTCAGACCCTTCCACTCACTGTCTGAGAAGACTCAGACCTCATTTCACCACTGCACAGGCTATCCTGGTGTGAAGGAGACACTTTCACATAATTTTGATTCAGTTTGGAAGACTACATGAATATTCTTTGCTAGTTTGAAACAGGCTATTGGTGTATGAGCACCAAGCAAGTGCCACTGTCTGCATAAAGGCCTCTCTGAGAAGCAAAGTCCCAAATTATACTTCCTGCTGTGTTTACGTTTCTGGTTTTGTGTATTTTCCATTCTGTACTAATCAGCCTCTAAAAAGAATCACCAAGCGCACAGATGTTTTTAAATTTACTCATTTTTCTTTCTCTGGTCTCAGTTTAATAAATCTGTCACCACAGTTTGTAAGTGCTCATTCTATTTCTGTAGTTTCATCCTCTCTATCCGTGTGCTTTTTCACATATGTAGTAGTCTCTTGACACACATTCATTGGCAGTTAATCTACAAATATTTTCCCCGGGAAAAATTATGAAAAATTTCTATTTCCTTTTGGAAGCCAAGGTGGGTTTTTTCTTGCTTTTGTTTTCTTTAAGCATGTACAGGAATCTCTTTTACAGTTTTTCAGAATCCTTTTTGCTTTTCAGTATAATGTCATGGTTTTGACTGTATCTTGCAACATCAAAGCCTACAAAGCAGGTTACAGGGGAAAAAGGATTTGCCTTCTTGGAGTGCATCCCAGAAGACAAAACAAAATTCTAATTTCCACTGTGTGCTCTTCTAAATTTCCTACCTATCATCATTAAATGAGTCAGTGTCAGGATGTAAATGAGAACCTAACTCCTTTACCTGTGGATCTAGCTACTGAATGTGGAAAACAAGCAAACAAGCAAACAAAACAAATAAAAAAGAAAGCATATATAACAGAATGTATCTTTTTTATTGTATTCTAAACATATGTAGCAATATTTATCATTGGTAAATTAAAATAGAGATAATAAGGCATATACATTCGCTACACTAACTGGACAATCTATTTAAAGGTTTATTGTACCCTTACAGTGGGTCCCCATTAACTTTTTACTTCAGTTTATGAGCACATCATCAAATGTGTAGCCTTCATGGAGCTGCCTCAGAGCACGTGAACTCAATTCCTGTTAAAGTCAAGCTATGGGATGTACCAGAGAAAATAAACTTTGTGTGTTTCAGTTATTAATGGACATTCAGTCAGCAGGACCAAAAGCTACAGCAGGTATGAAGCAAAACCTCACCAAACCAAAACCCAGTGTAAAACTTACATTGTGAACACCAGGACTACCGCACTTACACTTTTAGCACCCTTACTGTGCTGCAGTTCTTTGCAGAGGCACAAAGCAATATGAATCTCTGAATCTCCTCCAGGAGAGCCCTTCTTTCTTCTCTGAAGAGAAATGAATAAGCCAGCTGAGGCAACTAACTCAAATACAGGAGACTTGTTGAAGCAAGAGCATCTCCCATCATTGTCAAGTCCCACTCATACTGCATCAGGTTTTACAGCAATAGATGGGAAAGTGGTATTTAGATACAGGATCTGACAAAAGAAATCCTCTCAAAACAGATGAATCTACACTCATGAACAAATAATTCAATTATTCATCTCAAGATAAATGAAAGTTTCACTTCTTGTTATATTGTGTGTAGTTATCTGGCAGAATGCATTGCAGAGAGAGAACCTGCTAGAAAGAATACTGATGATTTTTTTTTTTTTTTTTGGTAAGGTAAGCTAATTTTATAATCAGTAGCAGCAATTTATTTTATTCATTAAACAATGTTAATGTTGTGGAATCATATATTTTGAAGAATAAGTTTTCTCCATGGAAGCCAGAATACTTCATTGTGGACTGAAACATGCCTCGCAGGCTCCTTGTTACACTATACTGGAGCAAGGTTGGAAGCTGGCTTTTCTTATTCCACAGATGTTGTGTACAGTCAGAGATAGGATGATGAAGCTGATTGAGAAATACAGTATGAAAAAAGGAAGATTTAAAACAAAATAATTTTTATTCGCCTCCCATTCAAGATTCTGATTCCTAGATCATTATCTGTTTGCTTCTGATTTGCTTCTAGAGACAATTACTATCAGCTTGCAACATTTTACATAACATTTCAGTTTCAACAGGGCAATAGCCTTTTAACTGGAGAATATACTGTAGTTTTCTTCAAAGATTGAATTGGCTTCACAGTATATAGCTAATGAGCTATCTAAAAGTGTATCAGTGAAAAGAGCTCATTGTACTCTGTCTTATCCTACCTGTAAATGAGTCTTTAAAAGCTCTGATCACTATCTCTATACCATCCTCAAACAAAAGGATACATTGGCACCAAGCAGCAAGAAAAGGATTAAGTTGAAATGTTAGAGGAAAAAAGCCAGTTAATTGATATATGGATTTCTCAAGATGATAGCTTCTGCTTGAAGAAAAATAAATCTTCTGTCACGAGGATATAAAAAAAACCCAACTATTTAAACCCAGATAGAATGCAATGGCACCAAAATGTTGAAAAATCTGCTTTTGAACCTTGTTTCTATAATAGACAAGTACACTTCTCACTGCTCTTCACTTAATATACTCAGTAGTAAAGTACAGAAAGAACTGGTTCATCACTATCATGAATTTGCCAATTATAAGAAAAACATATTCATGAATATAAATGCTTTGTGTTTGATGTTGTTCTCATTCCTCTCCTTTTCTTGCTGTGGCAGGAGACTATCTACTTCTCTCCTATGGATTGCCATTGGGAATTTTATCTTTCAGAGAGCAGGAACATGCTGGAAAATGATTTATTTCTCACCAAACAGCTAAGGCAATTTAGAATCCCCACATAAGGGAAGGAATTCCTGCAGTCCTTCCAGAAAGATTCCAGAGTTGTTGAAACATTTAAATAAGAAAACCAAATTTCCAGTCAGCTTGCATGGACTGTGAAAAGAACACCGTCCAATACTAAAAGAGATGTCCTCCCACCTGGGTGGTTATGTACTGGAACACAGAGGAAGGCTTGATTGCACTTTTTAGAGAGAGTCATAAGTAGCCATCATCTCACATTCAAATAGTTCTTTGAAGTATCTTAACTCATGGTGTGCCTTGCGGTTGATCACATCTCTATTTCTTTTGAGAGTTTCTTATTTATCTGTCATTGCAGATGTTGGTGATAGACAATTCACATCCCCAAGGTCATGGGACTAAGTGACCTTTTTGCTGACTCTTCCATGCATAGCAAGATAAAGCTTAAAGGGTTAAGCTGATTTTGTGTGGATCATCAGTGACATCCAGTGGCTATTCAAGGTGATCGCAGGTGTGCAATGCCACTCCAGAGTCCCACTGTAGTGGAGTGATATGAACTGAAGGGGACGTTAACTAGCTGGCTATGTTCCTTGTCCTGGTTGATCTCATATGCTGTGAAAATTATAATTATTGATTTGTTTTGCAATATTATAATAATTAGCTGCATATTTTTCCTCTGTGGAGCCCAGTTCTTCCAAGCATATCTTGTCCGTTCCATCACCACAAGTAGAAAATGGAATTTCCCAGGAGATATCTCTAATGTCAAGAACATATAATAAGCCAAAAGGACAACCACATGAGGGGAAAGGGAAGGGGAAAGAAAAAGGAAAAAATTTTTAGATACCACCACTCTAAATTTCATTGTCTAAACTACATGGTGAACAGGAAAACCAGTGCTGAAACAAATCATGGATGGTTTTTATTTTGTTACTTCATTGTATTTAATTCAGTTCATCCTAAATCTCTTCTGTTCATAACCAATGAGACATATTCCAGGTTTAGATCTTACATGATCGAACCAATTTTCTAGCACAATATCACTCATTTCTTGTTTTGTTCTGTTTTAAATGAAAACCAGTTACGTTGAAATCCTTTTTTTTATCTTCTCCAATTTCTGTTTCAGTTTCACACTACATAGACTGGGTTGTCTTCTTATATCTACTTATTACTCCTGCATAGTTCCTACACAATTTGAGGATCTAAGTTATGACCGTGTGTGTTCCCTTGATAAATTCTCAATCTCCAGTAAAACTTTAAGTCTTTTTTCTAGCTATTCATGCTAGCTCATGCTTTCCATCTCTACTGTATATATTTATGAGCTATGTGAATAAGATGCAGGTCTCTGCCTATGCTTGGCGGCCTGTCTGTGTACAGAGATTTATAAGCCTGTTACAGGCTGTGGCTAAGGAACTGTCCTGTCTACCCAAAGTTCTGCCTGGTCACCACCAAATAGGTACATTGCAATGTATGCTCCAAGCAAACCAGAAAACTTTCCAGCTCACCTAACCTTTGAATCAAAACCACATTGCATTGTCTTCTCAACTGTTCAACATAAAAAAATCAAACAAAAACAACCCAAAACAACCAAAAAAACTCCACACATATCCTCGTACTATAAATAATTCGCTAGTTTATTCTCTAGATAATCATCACTAACATTTTTACAAAACAATGCAGTGCTTAGTAGCATAAAAATGTAGAAGTTTGGGTTATGATACACAAAATAATCTTCAAACCATACTAAATATTTCTACCTCATTCACATTTAGCTATCAAAGTCCATGTACCTGAAAACACAGAGATTTTATCCAACCAGAATCTTTTGTAATAAAGGCCAGATGCCAGATTTGGTGGTTTAATATTTGGCCAATAGCCAATGAAATACCAAGTGTTATACCATTTTAATATATAAATAGTTATTTATTCAAAACTAGAATGTCATGTAACAATGTAATTCTAATGCATCCATGAAATTGTTTTCTTTCCATGTAAAAAATACTCTAAAGACTGGTTGTTATACCTTAACCCAAAAAACAATAGGCAAATGCAGAAATACAGGACAGCAAATGGAAGTTATACTGATCAGCATGACTATTTTTCTGTGACAGAAATATTGTCCTCTTTTACCTTCCTGGTGCTGTTGGGGTACAACAGAAAAAGAGTTTGTTCCCTGGGTTACAACAATGTATCTTCCCATTTTACATATACAGATTCAATTTATAAACAATTAAGATAATACAGAAATCTGATTAATTCATCATCATCATCAGTGCAGTGCATATTTCATAAATATAACTAGATAAAGGATCTACATTAAATCACAAGGTTAGAATACCTACTAAAATGGACAAAATGTAACAAGAGAGAAAATAATTCTGCATTTCAGTCATGTTGTGTGATTATTTTACTTAATATATTGAGAGATAGCATTTTACTTTTAGGAGTAATGGTTATCTGCAGACCTACTTTTAAGGGAGACAGTAAAAAACATTCACGCAGCTTCTAAAATATTAAACATAGGTTTTGAAATTGATTAGGTCATACAAATGCATCTGTAAGGCAGAACAGTCTAAGGGAAAGAAATGCACATAGATGAAAGGAAAGAAATACACATAGATCACTAAAACTAGTTAAATATTTGTTGTCAGGCATTTATATGCTGTCTCTCAAGTTCTCATAAATATTTGCTTTGAATTGATTCTAAAACCTAAACATCATTACTAGTACTGAATGAGAAGAAAAAAATTGTTATGTAAAATAGATGGCACAACTTCAAATCACAATTGGAAACACTCTCAAAGGTTTCCAAGGGATGAAACAGCATCAGATGAGGGAACCTCAGGGATCATTTACAAAGATGTCTGTTCTTCAAACACTCTTTAAATTGAGTAAAGTAAAATTTTGTGGCTTAAGCCAAATGTAAATTACCTCTCATCCTAACAAAAGCAAGGCAAAATTTTTCTCTTGTATCCTTTTTAATTTCCTTTTTTCAAAAATTAATTAAGTTTTTTTCCATAACAAAAGCAGTTCAAAACATGTACAAAGTTCTCTGTAACGATGGTGCATTCGTGACAAACCCCATGCTTTTTAAGCAGAAAGAAATCTTCGTACATAATTACTGTCTTCTGCATTCACCCCCTTACTGCAAAATAAGAGGATAGGTGTCAAAATGTACTCTGAAGTTTCGAAATTGTCTTGTGAAAAATGTAATGCTTCACTAATTAGGAAAATCTATACTCAATTTACTTCCCACCGCCACTTCGCCCACGCCCTGAGGGTACAGATTATTATGTCATAGCAATTTGTTCAAGCATATTGAGTTATAAACTCACAAGAGTTCCATTCGTCTGTTATTCTGATCTTCATAACACGTCCAGTCCACGTCACATATGGATTCCTATGTCTACAGTAAGTATTCATATATATTAAAGACCAGAATGTGCCTTCCTGACTGAGTTCATTAAAGTTACCCTGTACAAGTGATCCTCAATGTGAGGAAAACTGAGATGGTACTTCATGGGCTTGATTTACCATATTTCTCTAGGTTTTTTTTGTGACTAAATTCCATCTCTAAGGTCCCTTGTGAAAACAAAGGGCAGATTCTGCTGCCAGGGAAAGGAAAAACAATCTCTAATTTGTCTCTTATGCCTGACCCTTCTGCTGAGACATGCATTCATCTTCATTCACAGTCCAGCTTAATATACTGCAGTTTGACATCCTAGTGTCTGAAGCCACGCTACAGTTTACTGTAATGCTAAAGTGGAAGTGAAAGAGGGAAAGGTATCATTTTGTCACCAGATGGAAAGATGAGCAGAATGCAGTTTGACGGGATGCCTAATAAGTGTGTTAGAGAACACTGTCAAAATGGCAGATCTATTCCTTAATGCAGTGATTTTCCTACAGGTATTCTCTACTCTTCAAAGGCAGACCTCAGACCTGATTTTACCATCTTTTCTAAAAAAGTGAATAACAGCTTAATTTGAAAATAAACCTTCCATCTCTGTGGTACAAGGAAGTTAATAGAATTTTGTTCTTGATTAATTTGTTACCAAATGATAACAAAATTAGAAAGTTGTTAATTGGTCATGACTTTTTCTTTTTAACTTTTTTTTACCCCTTACTCATTTTCACTCTTCATTTTATAAGCTCCTTATCTAGCCTCTTATTTTCTATGTAATAAGGGAGAAGGTGAATGCTCAACTCAAATTCTTTGTGATTATAATTTCTTGATGAAAACACTCTTTGTTATATAGAATAACCTGGATAAGGCCAATTATCTGTCTCACAGTGATTAAGAAAATCTGTCATTTTGGTCAAGTTTTACATATTGAATTTTAATCATGTCACTTTTTAAAAATCTCATTAAAAGTTTTTGGGTTTTTTTTAATACAATTGGTTCACCAGCCCTCTATTTCATTTGATTTCTAATCTTGGCGTGACAGAAATTGCATGTATTTAGAAATTAAATAATTACCAGAAGGTTTGCAAAAACTGCAGAAGCACAAATATTGATTCAGCATCTAACCCATTTTACCTTCATTGAAAGTTAAGTATTTGCTAACATGGCTAACACTGAATGCCACAATGGCTGTAGTGTATCTTGCTAAACTTCAATCTTGCATCAGTGTAAAGCCCATGTTATAAGAAAACGTATTAATGCTTCTTATAAATATTTTTATAGAGATATTTGCATTACTGTGAAGCCAAACTACAATAGAAGTGTGCCTACTCCCTTCTGTAGTGTAGCTACAGGGGTATACATGTTGGCATTTAAGATGTTTAACTGTATTTACACATTTCATAGCTTGGCACTGTAGATACATAAAAAGGAAACAATTATAGCCTCCTCATAAGTTCACTTTTTTATCCAAATAAATGTCATCTTATGGTATTATTATTACATTATAACCAAAACTAACAAAATGTATTGTAAAGATTTAATCACCCTTGCTATCTATAGATCAGAAAACCAGAGTGCCTATCAGGGATTATTTTTTATGTACTCTTTTATGCAGACAAGGAGAAATTATTCTTGATCTGTTATTTTGTTTATTGGCAAAAATCAAAATAATAATAACACAGACTTTCAAAACACACAGACTTTCTCTGTGTCACTGAAATCAGACTTAAGCACTTATTTTTTTCTGAAGCTTTGTGTTTACATCACTTTCGACCTATTAACATAGAGGCATTTGCACTATGACACAATTCCTTGGAGAAGGTGCCATTTCATTTTTGTTCACAGTCCTTGAGTTGCTGTATTCACAAAAGAAAAGAGCATGGCTATAATTGACTGAAACGTAGAAAGTAAAACAATGTAATTTGTATATTCATCTGGGAAAGAAACTGATGTTGAGATTCATTAAGATACACAATGTTTTTCCATGGAAATAAGTCATCTCCACTTTCAGAAAAAGTTAAAAACTCATCAGATAAGTGTAGCTACTCAGAGATAGCATTGATTCAAAACGTTCCAGTCAGAGCAGCAAAAAAATTAAAGAATGATCTGATAACTCTAGAGAGTAAAATAAAGGTATCTATCACAAAACTGAACTTTTCCAATGTTAACATTGCTTGGTGAAGAAAAAAAATTAAAGAAATTTTAAAAAGCATAAAACCAGTCAAGTTGAAGGCTATCTCATGGATGGCATTTCCACAGCCACGTGAAGCACGAGAGGAGGCCTCTCTATTGGCACAGTAATATAAGCAATACATAAGAACTCAGTTGCAGTATGGACATGCACAGGGATTTCTTCAGTAACATTCCCATTTGGGGTAAACTCCCTGGACACAGCAAAGAGATAGAACAGAAACTCTTACCACCACACACACCACCAGAGTTAATTTGTTGTACCTGGGGAAAAGTGTCACACCCTTTAAAGAGATGTTGCAAATTATTTTCAGAACTACCAGTGATATCTAGGAAGTATTCTGAGAACACACTATCATTTCATATAGCAGAAAAAGCCCAAAAGGCACTGTTTAGTCAAAAGTATTAACTACCAAATATAATTTAAGAATTCCTGGAGCTATGTGAAATCATATATGTGGGCCTGGAATTTAAGGAAACTAGAGTATTAAAGCAAGAGTAAAAATGTCCTAAAAGATGCTGCAAGATGCTGCATTATGAGTGATTTGACACCATTCCACTGGTACCTTTCCTTCAGGAAAGAAAACATGTTTAAAATCTGGTTTCTCTATATGCAGGCAGACTATTGTGCTCTGTAAATAGGTTTAAAATGTCCTAACATTTCTGAGGCTTTCTTGTGTCTTGCTCATTTACTTTTCTCTAGACTGCTTTCACACTTTTTCCCCTTTCCATTAAATTATTCAAGAACTCCCCTTTATAAAGGTCACAGTCATAAAAACCAGGGAATGGGAGCAGTAACATGTGATCCACAGGACCAATGAGGCAGCACACAAAGTGGATTGTGAAGGACTCATAAAACCTGGAGCCAGAAGGAATCGTCAGATCGTCTAACCTGATCTCCAATATATGACAAGTCATTATATCTCACTTATACAGACCAGAGAGTGAAAATGCCTCAGCTTTTTCACTAAAAATGGTAATGTTATCTCTTTGGCAACTAACTGCAGGCAGGGCAAGTTGACCAAACTAATTGCTAGTGCCTCCCATGAAGGTTATCCTATACTTTATGGAATTATTTCTGTATCCCATGAAACAAGATTCAGGGAGATTTACTACTCAGAGCAGAGAGAAAACAGCACTCCTTCTTGCAGCTTCCTCCTCATTCTGGCAGACGTTCAGTCTGGCATCAGCACTGCCTTGACAATCAAACACAAACAGAGGCTTTGACAAGCAGAAACAACTCAAAATAGGCTCATGAGCTTCACTGTGTGATTTGTTGCTGATATAGATCCCAGCTGAGTTAAGTTAATGAAGCCCTGCCTAATTAAACCATATCTTTTACTTTTTTACCTTCCTGCCACAGACAACAGATGGGTTTGGCTAGTACCTACCCTGGTGTACTCATTGTTTCCATTGGTGGCTTTGTTCCAGTGGCTCATAATTTGCGTTGTTGAAAATAAAAGCAAAATATTGTAAAAGGTGGCCAAGTTCTTGTTTGCATTTATCTTCCTTAAGTTTCCCATCACTGGTTCTCCTTATGACTTACCTCTAATGAAAATAAGCCAATATCCAACGGCGCTGCTAACACACTTCATTCAGGTCACCTTTCGATCTTCTGCCATTCTAAACGGGTGCCACTTCTGAAGTATTGCGTAACAAGTCATTTTTTGTGCAGTATGCAGACAGTATTTGTGGCTCTGCTTAGTACCTTCTTCACTTTTACAAGTGATCCCCAGATCTGTGTGGAGCAATATAGCTTGATTCCAGCAGCACTGCTCACACAGGCAAACTCTGTGCCTTCCTGACTTGGCTTCACTTACATGTCCACTGACCACTGACTCCCACAGCTGGTCTCAGTAAACTTATTTCCCATTCTGTAGATCTAGTTCTCATTCTGTGTTTAGTTGGGTTTTTTTTTCCTCATGCAAAATTTTGTCTATATTATTTTAAATGTCCATTTAAACTGCCTTGTCATTTTAGGAGAGAATTTAGAATTTCTCCTAGAAAAATTTAGGAGAAATTCTCCTAAATTTAGGAGAGAATTTAGAATTTAAAAGATGAGTATTGGTATAAATCAATACTCATCTTTTAAACTCGCTGCCTACATAAATTCTACGAATTCTATCTACCTATCTATCTATCTAATCTATCTATCTGTAATTTAACATGAAACTGTTGAGAAAGGTATTGAATAACATTAGATTCAATACCAAAAGCTTGCAGCAACTCCCTAAGTAAAATCCCTTTAATAACAATTTCCCATTTATGGGTTATTTTTTCATCAGCATGTTAATTAAGTTTTGATTTAACTACATATTTCTCATTGATATCTTAGAGCATTAATCTTTTTGTCAGATTTTTAGTTATTAAATACATTAAAATTATACATTCATACATTAATGCCTCATTCATACATGCTAAATGCCTCAGTAATAACTCAAAGACATAGTTACCTTTCTGAGGGAAATTTGTAAAAGGTTGATTTGACAAGACTTGCTTGCTATAAACCCACATTGAATGGCATTAATTATATTCCTAAACAATACTCGCAGTAAACAGCTAGTGAACAATCCATCAAATAAAATATGTTTGCACACTGTATTTGGCCTCTGTCAAGAGAAGTCAGTAGGAGTGTTTCCATCCATTCTTTAGTCTTTGGATAAGGCCTTTATCAAACACTTTAAAATGTGCACATTAATTTCAAAGGCAGTCTGCTCGCTGACACTTCATAAACATCTAGAGGACTATATTTAGTGAAAAAGCTTACTTGCTACAAGTGATTCACCCAGCTTTAGAAAAGCTTTATCTATAGAGTACTGAAATACTGGAGTTAACACTATTTCAAGGTCTTCCCTTTGCACTTCAAGTTTATAATCACTGTTCATATTTTGTTGGCTTTTCACAGACGGCACCACTAAAAAGAAGTGGAATGCTTCAAATGCAAGTAAGCAGATAAATAGCACAAGGCTCATGGGCTGGCCTCCGTAGGAATTCTTTAGAAAATGCTAGATGAGAAAATGAATACCTTGTTGCTAAGTTACCTTTGTTTCATTTAGTGCCATAATTATTTGTTGCTTAAAGAAAAAGCATTGACATTTTCCCCCTTAGTCCCTGCCATATGGAAGAGAGGCTTTTAAGATTCTCTTATGAGAGGTGCACATTTATAAGATATACCTTTATGTTCTCCAAGTGGAAGAATCAACATGCTGGGGGATAATCAAGACATTTCAGGTTTCAAAAACTTCTGCTGTTCTAAAATAATTCTGATATTCCTGACAGTTTATTTTTAGAAGCAAATATACTTCCTAACTACTTGATTATATATTTCCCTACTTTTTAATCAATCAGGAAATGTGCAGATAAAATTATCTGTCATACACTTTAATCACTACGTAGAACTGTTTCTCCCTTCTGGAGGGTTAACAAAACAGATGGTATGAGTGAATAGGCTCATATTTCAGTTTTTAATCACACTCACTACCAGAGGTCTTATTTGGGTCCCTATGATTTTGATATATTTACCTTAAAAACAATAAAGAAACACTGTAAATTATAAATGATGCCAAAGCAAATGCCTTCCTAAATATGTTCAGTTGAAGATGCGTGGAAATGCTTTCCTGAATTTTGTGGCAAGCGATTTTTACCTGAAGACCTCAAAAAAACCACTTTGAACATCATGAAGCTTCTATGTATGTCTATGTGTGTGTAGAAGTATTAATATATTGTTCTTAAAAGAGACAATAAAGGGTACTTGAACCATATAGATAGAGATTAAGTGATGCAACCAATGTTGCGAATTGAGCCAGTAGAAGAGCTAAGCACAGTACTTGGATCCAGTATTTGATTCTGATCCTTAATGATGTGTTTTAGAAAAATTATGAAGACAAGATATGAAACCTTTAGCACTTTCTTCTTCTTCCAGTGTCAGTTACAGCCTGGCATCACAAGTATGTGGGAAGAGAAATACTGCTGCACCTAGGGCTGTGTGAGCCATGGGATAGATAGAGTGTCCTGTGGCTGTCAGCTTAAAGTGCTGATGTACCTCTTCAGTGCTTATACACAGTACTAGTGGAAGCTACAGAAAGTGTCAAGAAGAGCGAATTAGTCCTTGTTTTCTGTGTTGTCTCTTGAATCACATCCACAAAAATTGTAAGCATTTTTTTTTTCCCTTAGGAGTTTTTTCAATCAGATTCAGAAAAACCTATGCTCGGAGATAGATGTAATGAGTCTGTTGTACCAACACGGTATGAAGCCATCCATGACCCAAAGCAGCAATGCATGTTTTTTAATACATATTTGACCAGCAATTTTAGTTTAAAAATCCTGGGGGGAGGTGGGAGGAGGAAGGGAGGAGGAAGGATCCATAATAGCCTTTTTTCTCTCTAATGTCAAGCAGAGGAGGCAATAGTTCTTCCTTCATTCAAATTCTTGATTGCTTAGTCCAGAAGCTAAATACCTGAGCAATGAACAAACAAGACACTGGGATAAACACATGAAAGAAGACAACATATTTATTCAAGCAAATAAGTAGCTTGTCCTTCTTGGGGAATCTCTTCCTTACACATCAGAGCTGGCTACCTTACTCCTTGTCATGTGTCTCTATAAACAGCAGCCATTTCACTGTTATTTGGCAATAGACATAAGCTCAGTGTTTGACAAGCAGGCAGAAATAAAGAGCTATACCCTTGGAAAATAAGCAGTGTGCTAGCATATAAAGAACCACCAAGAGAGAGAAAAACCCTAAAAATATTACATTTCTTTAATCACTTCCCTTACAGGGTTACTGAATCAAAGAAGAAGTCCCGATTTTATTTCAGTATCATTTCACCTTGCTTTCATCAACTCCCATGCTGCATTTTTACATTTTCTACCTATTTAAGGACCCACTGAGGAACATGTTCACACATTCTTACTCATTTATCTTTGTCACTTGTAATTACCAGAGTGGCCATTTTCTTGCTTGTGCATATTCCCGCTCTACTCCTCTTTCTTTCTTTCCTCCTAGGAGGAGTGTGACACTCTTTATTCTAGGCACCCTTGGCTGTACCATCTGTAGGAAGATCAAAGACAGGGTCATATCCATCTAATAACAAGAGAGGAAACAATACTGTAGGTGAACACTCTATTAGCCTCCTTCTTCATTTTATTCAGGTCAGTGCTCAGGGACTTTCAGATGTCTTTGAACAAATGGATGTGAAAATGAAAGACAAGTTATAAAGAAATAAGTTTCTTTTCTTACCCAAGTTAGGCTGATAGGTTGAACCATGCTAGTGTTATAATAGTCTTTTCCCTGGGCAGCTCGGGAAGTATCTTTTCTGAACAATCCTTACCCTTCAAAATAAAGCATAAAAATCTGCTTCCATCTTGAGACTTGCAGCTATTAAAAAATGTCCAGAGGCAATAAACTGAAGACTTGTGTAGGATACTGAGGACATTTATTATTGACAGGAAATCAGTCTTCCATGATAGCTGAACTCCAAGATCTCTCTATAGAGAGGAATAATTTCTCCACTGGTGTAAACAGGCAAAGCTTTACTGACTCTGCTGGTGCTGCATTAGTTTATACCAGCAGAGACTTTAAACTAAAATCTTTAACTTGGTTTGGATGCCTGGAACCGAAAATTTGTGTCACTGTGCTGTGAGAGCACTGGGAGCACAGGGCTGCAGTGGACAAGGGCTTCTGGCTGGGTCGTGAAGCCTGTCTTCTGCCCCACAACTGCACAGCATGAAAACACAGCAGGAAGAACAGGAAAAGCAGCCGCCATTTAGTTTCACCTTAGGAGACCTCCTTTCTATCTCCTTCCATGAATTTTTGGTTCAGCTGACTGCCCTAAAGACTAAAGCAGCTGTTGTGATCCTCTTAGTACATCTGAGTACTGTGTTACTGAGACAGCCTCTGTGTGTCTCATTGAAAAATAGCTATATTAACTAAAAATCAGACACTGCATTTCTTGCTGGAACAAAACTTACGTACATGACAATATTTGGAAAAAAAATCCAAATGCTTTTCTCAGGTGTTCTTTTGTGGGTTTTTTTCAAAGCATAATATTTCTTATATATTACAGAGAAAGTCATTGAAAGCATGAAGAAATATTTTCAAAACAGAAGACAGAATAAAAATCCCACGAAAATTCAGTTATGTCAATATATGTGCATATGACACATTTTCTAGTGCTGATAATGCTGTCTTCAGGCACTTTGTCTAATGTTGGTAATATTGAGTGTTGCATTACAATCCTATAAAGAAATGTGTCTTTAGCATGTGCAAAGTTTCTAAAAATGGCATTGCTATTGACTTTAGCATCCTCTAGCTGAGGGCTTCCTTCTTTATTGAATTATTTTTTTCCCAGATGGAATTATATAAATTCAACTTTTCATCTGTGGAAAAGTCCCAGGCAGTTTGATAGGAAACATATTCCTACTGCAGTGTTCTGGAGGACGTTTTGATGTTTCTTTCCGTAACAGCTTATTCTCCACTAAACTCAGTTTTTCAGTGGGGTCTCAAAAACTACAAAAGATTAATTTCTCAGTTCAATATGTTATCTAAATAAATGCCTAACTTAATGAATATGGGTAGTTTACTTGAAGATATTGAGAGTGCTTTACTATATGGTTAACTCTAAGTTAATGGTAAGAGTTTTGTTAAATTCGGGTCATTGTACATATGCATACAACTTTTCTATATATATTCCCTTACTGTAGTAAAATACACAATATTTATAACATGATAAATCATATAAATATAAAGTAATAAAATAGAAATAAATATAGTAATATTATAATCTATTGTATTATATAATAAATGTGTAACTATGTTGCTACGTTAACAGTATTTAAGGAAATCAGTTGATGCATTCAATGATCTTGTCTTGAAAAAGAACAGTAATTCCTGTCTTTCAAGATTTCTTTGTGTAATTGTTACAGTTCATGATAAGTTCAGCTTTTTTAAATAATTGTGTTACTGTGGATCAGTAGGATGGTAAGATGTGTTTTTCTAGGCCTGCTTGCCTGAGTTGAACTTGGCTAAGAAAAATAAAAGTATCACATAACTTATTGTTTAATGCCTAGCATACTTTAGTATTTCATGCTATTAGTTACAAATTAGATTTTTCAAAAAAAGAATATAAAACACAGTATCAAACAAGGCATTCATCTAATCAAGCTTTGTTATCCTTGCCACTCTTTAGAGCACCAGATGTCTCATTTTCATATATACAAATGCTGAGGTAGCAGTCAGTGTACAGGAATAGCTGCTGAGGCCAATGTTTTTGTGGGTTTTGTAGGTTTTTTAAAGCTTGTATTCTTTGAAATAACCCACTGAAATCCGGACAACTACTGCTAAGTAAGTACTAGCACTTCACCAGACTATCATGGGGCTACATTTGTTTTACAGACTTACTTGAAACAGAGCTGTAGGTAGAAGCATAGTAGTGTAGATTGTAGCTGCAGAACACAATAAATAAAAAAAAAAATTGAATGAGTTAGTTTAATAGACAAAGAAATTATAAGATGTGGATAAACAGACCTTCAACAAAACAATGTCCCTTGCCACATTAAAATGAGAACAAGCTGTCTTTTTCTGCCAGGATGTAAAGGAATAGATGCTGGGAATACAAGTCTAAGAATTGATGCTGATGCAAAATACTCCTTTCAGAGTTGAGATATTTTGAACATGATGACAAAAGTCTATTATTTTCAGGGCAGCTCATTAAAATGTATGAAGGTGTTGCCAGTATTAGAAAGATACCACTTACAATAAAGTCAGTAAATTTCAGAGAAGGTCATACGAAAGATCTTATATCAGGTGAAAAATACCTATATGGTGCTATAATGGGACTCAAGAATGTGCTGGCAGAAGTTCAGGTTTCTTAGGTCACCTGTCATCATAACAGTGACTACTGGTTCTAAGAGAAGGATGAATGCATTTTAAGAGAGGTCTCTGTGGATTCAGCAATTGTCTTCAGCTGCACAGTGTCAGAGTCCTTGTCTGTTCCAAAATAAGTTCAGATCAGTAGCACAGAGGTACTTTACCAAGTGCTGTGGACCATGCAATTCAGTGGACAGTGAAATAACGTGGTCAGAGAGGCATGTTTTGTAGTCATGCATATTCTGACAGTCTGGAGCTCAAAAATCTGTATTTATGGTTAAAGTTGTTAAAGGATTTTGCTGAATTGCTTTTGCATTCTGTTGGAAAAGTGCTATTATTATTAATTGGTCTTTCATTTTGCTATTTTACAGGCAGTTCTCTAAATTGTCACAAATCATAGGCACATTTTAAATTCTTTAGGACAGGAGCTGTCATTGGCTTTCTATTTGTAAAGTGCCTAACACAGTAGTTTGCCTTTTGGTCCACCTAGAATATCAATTTCACATAAAATAACCATCACCTATCTCAGCTAACCTTTACCTGGGATAAACATAAATAATACAACATACACAGAGTTGCAGTAATAAGGTAAAAATCAGCACACCTTCTCCATATGAAGTCTCCTTACACAGATTTATGACCCAGGAGAGATGCTGGTGAAGTTCAAACTTTGAGAAGGATGGAGAAGCACTTAAGTTCTTCAATGAAAATTTTTCTTAACCCTGAATAAACTGTTTCCACAACACTAAAAATATTAACCGTATCAAATTTTCCACACAGTGTTGTAAAATGAGCCAGAAACGTGTCTGGCTGTTCAGCATTGATAGCATATCCTTTTTGAGAAAAATAATAAAAGTGAAACCAATCACAACAATAATACTACAGCACATGTAACCTATCAAAAGTGTTTTAACAAGCAATTTCATGATTCATGTTGATGTATGAACTACAGTTTCCATTTGAATTACTGTGCCTTCTAGTTTCAACAACAGACAGGCCTTCCAAACTTTGCTTAAAAATACTGGAACTAAAGCAAATGAGCAAACTGTTTAGGACCTTGCTACATTTTCTCTGTTGTTATAGTTTTGTCAGTCAAGGGACTTTTCATGCAAACTAAAATAAAACAAGCTGCAGGTCAGATTGTAAAAGGTGGGTGTCATTTTCAGATGACATTCAATCCTCTGACCACCAGTGGTTTTCCAGTAGCCTCTGAAGCAATGTCATCCTTTAAGTTACAAAGCAGGACTCAGTAATATGAGTGTCCAAGGTGATTGCCAATTCTTGATTGTCCAAATGCTTCTTTTAAATAAAAAAAATAAATAAATCAAGAAGCCACAGATTCATAGAATATTTTGAGTTGGAAGGCCTCACCCTTTGACTTGTATTGATAACTTTAAAAAAATCTACTTTCAAAGGCAGATGGAAATCCATGTTCCTGGTTAAGTCTATTAACAGGATGGGTAATACTTAAAGTGTTTTTCACTGCAATTTTTTTCTTAGGAAATAATCTTGGTTAACTAAACACTTGAATAAAAGAACAGAATAAACAATATGGGAGTTTGGCTGAATGAAAGGCTACAGTTTCACAAGCCTTTTCCTTTAATTTTAGAAATAGAGCAGTCCTATTTTACTGTACTTTTAGCTTTTTATCATATTGTACTTGAACAAACATCTGATTAACCCAAATCCTTGGATCATTTGTGTGGTTGATCATAATGGACCCCTGAAAAGTGAATTTGAGGTATTGAACACTGAAATATCATTAACTAATATCTGTAAAAATTGCTATAACATTGATGCTGACAGTTCATAGCATTATAGAGTTCAGGCAGTCCAGATCTGAGCTCTCTCCTGAAGCAAACTGAAAAATCAAATCCAGCCTTAAGAATTTCATCTCTCTGAAGAGGAGTGCACTATTCTTCAGCTTTTTTTATTCTACTGTGGTCCTTGGGATTTCAGCAAGTCTGAACCTTTGCATTGTTTCCACTGTACCATCTTCACCATTGCAACATCATTGCTTTATGCCTCTCCATGCAACTTTAACTTTCCTCATAAAGGAATCTGGCAGATAAAATTTTGAGCAGGCAGCTTGCCACCAGAAATGCTGATTCTCCAATAAGAAAATCTCTTCTAATTGACTGTACAAACCACATATCCTGGACTTTTGTCTGGGTCCCTGATGTCTCATTTGGCAAATCATAAAGAAATAACTAAAGGCCACAGCCCATATGTAATTGCCCATTAAAATTTAAAAAAAAAAAAAAAGAAGCTCATATTGATATTCACAAGGACTACTAGAAGACAAGATTTCCTTCTTCATACTTGTGTATTTACCTCCCAAAAAGCTCAACTTTGGTTGAGTTGTATTCTGCAAGAATCACCTAAACTATGGTGTCGTTTTGGGCACCATAATTTAAGCAAGATATTAAACTGTTGGAGAGCATCCAAAGGAGGGGAACAAAGATGGTGAAGGGCCTTGAGGGGAAGCCGTATAAGGAGCAGCTGAAGTCACCTGGTCTGTTCAGCCTGGAGGAGAGGAGACTGAGGGGAGACCTCATTGCACTCTACAATTTCCTCATGAGGGGAAGAGGAGGGGCAGGTATTGATCTCTTCTCTGTGGTGACCAGTGACAGGACCCAAGGGAATGGCCTGAAGCTGTGTCAGGGGACATTTAGGTTGGATATTAGAAAAACACTTTTCATCTAGAGTTTGGCTGGGCACTGGAACAGGCTCCCCAGGGAAGTGATCACAGCATCAAACCTGACAGAGCCCATTTGGACAATGCTCTCATGGTGTCATCCTTGGGGGTGTCTTGTGCAGGGCCAGGAGCTGGATTTTGATGTTCCTTGTGGGTCCCCTCAAACTCATGATATTTTATGACTTTATGAGCTGCACCTTGGTCTCCAAAAGACCAAGAAAGAGTATTCCTATTTCCCCCACTTATAGGCAAGTAGCTAAAGCATCTCTTCTGACTTCATTTTTTGTCATGACTTACAAAAAAAAAATAAGAGTTATTATTTTATTATTATTTTTTTATTTATTTATAGCCTTGTTATTATGAATTTTTTTCAATTTATAGTGATCAGTCCTACCCTTGCTAATGTTGATATGGAGCCAAGCAACTGAGAGAGTAGAGCAGTGAAGAGCAAGTTAACTTCAGTAGCATTAGGTTCAAGGGGTTTCTTTCTGTTACTTATGGTAGGAAAAGAAAAAAGAATGCATCATTTTTAAGGAAGAATGAAGATGACACAAGATTTTGTGCTGGTCAGTTTGACAGAAAAATTAGGACTTTGATAGTGATGCAGACATGCAAATGCAATAGATGTCATATTTTCAAATAGTTCTTCATGAAAAAGACTTTGTTCCACTTGAAAAATCCATTGCATTCAAACAAGTAATGTCAACAGCAGGTAATCAAATTCCATCGGCACAACAATATTTAAAGGCTAGTTTTTGCAAATGTCTCATGTTATGCGGCCTTCCAAGAACATCAAAAGACAGAAGAGCCTTCCCCTTAATTCTCTGGATTGTTTGCATTCAATATCTAAAACCACCCCACTTAAAAAAAGAAAGGAAAGGATGAAGTGTTTCTAACTCTTAGAGATCTGAGATAATTTAGCCTCCAGCTGTATACATTTTTAATATCACAGACAACATGATAATTGACATATGTGATTCTGCATCGCACTTCAGATTTTAAATTATTTCACTCGACTGAAATGTGTTTAAGTGCACTATCGAGACACTTTCAGCAATTCAGCTTTTAATGATTATCTGTCTCACCAGTGCTACCTTGACGTTTAAATAGTATAAGAACTAATGTATTTTTCCCACATTCTCATTGGGTTATATTCAGATGTTTCTTGAATATTTTATTTAAGAACTCTCCCTGACCCCAACTACAGTAAAAATTTGAAAAGATTTTACTTATAGTAATTTCATGTCTTGTAGTTTGTTAAATTCATTCAGATGATCAGGACCTCAAAACCAGCATTGATTGATGAATCTGAAATAATATCAAAGGAATAAATCAAGAAGTTACAGCACACATAAAACTACAAGATGTAGCAATGAGTTTCTAATAATGAGTGTTTCCAAGATTACTCTGTCTGAGACCTTAAAGATACATGATCATGTTCCCATGAATCAAAATTGGTAGCTTGAGAAGTTTTGTTACCCAGCGTGCCATGGTCCACCAGGCCAAAAAGGAGCACGTACAATCCTGTGCCAGATAATATTTAATTCACTGGCACTTAATAGATGCTTAATTGAATGCTTCAGATCCATCACATTTTGCCATAGAAATCTCCAAACTCTATAGGCAAATAAAGAGACTTAAAAGACTATATAATCAGCACAGTTAAAATAAGCAGATCCATGCTTTCATTCATTATTGTACATTATTTCCAACCACAGAGAGAATCTGTGATGTTTTTACCTATAAAAAAAGAAATTAAGAAAAAAACCAAAACAGAATGTAACCTGGAGTAATGATCTAAAACACTCCACTATAAATGCTATTAGTAATGGAAAATTCTTAAACCATTGTTGAAATACACCTTAGTTCCTCACTAAAAAGAGAGACAAACTCATCATAACGTCAGGCCAAAACTCCAGTTTTAATTTTTCTTTTAATTTTCTATGTCAAATTAACCCTGCAGCCGGGGCACAGTTTTAAAAGCTAAGTTTTCTTTTGCTGAAAGAAATAGCTTTCATTAAGATGTTGCCTACTTTTGTTAATGCTTTCAGACAATGCAAACACTAGAAATAGGGTTCCACTGAGATGTGCAGTTTCATTCTAAAGGGTTTGCTTTGATAAAAAAACCAGATCTGTAACTTTCTTACTGCCTTCCTGTCTTCTTGCCTTTTAAGATCCCCTCTCCCCTTCAGAACTGCTAAAGCCCAGGATATGTCTTTTTTTTTTTTTTTTTAAATGCATTGTATTTGGTTTAGACAATCTTATTTTTCTTTACATGATATTTTTTACTACAGTCAGCCAGGGATCGCTTTATTGATTTTTCCCTAAAGATTTTGTTTGGTTGTGGACCGAGATGCACGACCTTTTTCTGCTTTGGGCTACCTTTTAATTAATCACTATGAGTAGAAATAATCCAGACAACAAAGGCTTCATTTGACAAGTGGTTTTCCTCCATTGCATTTTGGTTTGTTTGTTTTCAGACCTTTTTTTCTAAAGAATATTTAACAGTATCTAAGTGTGCAAGCTCAACTAACCTCCATGAGATTCCTGCTATAGACAAACCTTCCCCTCAGGCAGAAAGACAACCTTTTTTAAAAAGACAAGCTTTGTTATATGCCCTGCAAGTCAACTAAACACTTCACAGGCTGAACATAAAGTTGCCTAAGTGTAACTGCACTGTCATTTAGTCACTTGACAGAAATTCATGGTGAGAAGGTGTCACATTTCCACTCCTCAGAATGGATGTCCTATAATAAGAATAACCAATCCATTCCTTCTCCAATAAGTTTCATTCAAAATATATAGAAAATTCAGGAAAAAAAGTCAGGTCTCCCTATGCTAGTACTGATAGCATCAGAATGCCAATTATTATTGTTATCATCTTTACCCTCACACCCAGCAGCAATAGAGCAGGGGCTGTCTCATTTTTGTAGAAACACTGTTGTGCCACCATGATCACATAATCCTTTTCATAACACTTGTAGAAAAAGAGAGATGACAATTTGGGCAGAAATGGTCCGAAGAAAGAATGGAGGGCAAATACAAAGAACATCAGTAAAGTTTGAGCGAGTATGTAGAACCTCTTTCCTAGAGGTTGGATAGCTTAGTAGCAGTTTTTCTTTCCTCAGAACTGTGATTACCTGGCTGCTGGTTCCTGCCGCTGGCCCAAGGGAAGGAATAACCCACCAGTTTCCGACTGGCATGTTTACTGAGGATGCAGAACAAACCTGAATGTCTGTGACTTCAATTTGCAGTTGGAACGGCTGGAGATGGCAAGAATGAATTAGCATCAAAGTACTGAAAGCAGTTCCAGAGACAGAGAGAGACAGAGACAGACAGAGAGAGAGAGAGAGAGAGAGAGAGAGATTTCAGCAGAGCTCGATCCATGACGCTTACTTGGCTTTATCTCACCAAAGTAATGTGCACGACTGGTTTTCAAGGCACTGATATGAGGAGTTTTAAAAACTAGAGGGTAAGTAGGACACACAACACCTTGTACATGCTGAATTTGTATAACTTCTCCAGGCAGCAGGCAGGCTATTATAACTTTATTGTTTCAGGATATAAGCCTATTATACTCTGCAAATGAATACAGTGACATTTTGCTGTATCGGTTGAAAAGATTAACAGTTCACAAAGCAAACTGCCGAGTGCGGCAAATTAAATACATTAAAATGTGCAAGCTTAAAATTCTATACTCCCTGCGCTATAAACTTATATACAATACAGTTTAAAGGGTCTCAGTGGCTCAGTTAATAATGCAGGGACCTGTCAGCTTTCTGGACGCAATTTTAGTCTGTTAGGTTGCAGTAAGCCATGACAGGGTGCGTTTTTCTCAGCCATTAATGAATGCTGTAGGTAAATTGTGCAGTAAGAAGGTGGCCCTGAGGTATACTAGTGTCACAATAAATGTGCTAGGACTATTTTAGATATTATTATTAAAAAGAAAAAAGGGTGTTTTGGATAAATATCAAACAACTTAAAAGTTAATTGTGGAGAAGGACTGGAATATTCAGACACACCCACAGACTAAATGCATGAGAAATTTAGCAGAGCCTCTTGTCACACTACTTGTCATTTTTAAGTATTTTCTCTACTAAAGCTCATCTGACAGAAGAACTAGGCCTAAGAACTCTCTGTAATTTTAAGAAATTTAACATTAAAAACACCAGAAATCCTTATGAGCCCCAAGGATTTAACATGGGGTGTCCTCCAGTAGCTAAAAGAAACAGTCTCCAACATAGGAAACACAAATATTTCAAAACAAATGGCTTGACCTCAGCTTATATTAATTGCCCTTAGTATGGATAGAAATGCCCTGTTTCCTGGAGCAACAGCAATTTGCCCATTTAAATGCCCACACAAAATCCATGGCCCTTTGTACCGAAACTCTTTAGTAAAACAGAATGGTGCGGAATCAGATTAAAATGCTTACACAAGTCCAAAGAGAAACACAGAAAAATATTCAAGGCTTCATTTTATAAAGACACTCAAGATTTTTTTACATTTAGTCCTTTTGGACTAACCTGTGAATATTACAGGTTCTGAAAAGAGTTATTTTTAACAAGTAGAGAGATGAGTAGATTCTATCAAATTGGTTTTAAAAAATCAGTGCTAGAAAATTCTGTTCACAGATTTGCTGCATTTATCAGGTACGATCTAGAAGTTCTTATCAAAGCTGTGGGTCTAGACTACAGCTGAAAAATGTATTAGCCAGAACAAGAAGATGATAAAGCTGTGGGAATAAGTAGATTTGCAGAGCTACTTTCCTACTCTCATGAAAGTTCAGATTAGTTCTTCTCCAGAAACAGATACAGGATTTGGCTAGCAGCATTTTCAGTCATGCTGAATGGTTACATATTCCCCTAAATATTACTTAATAGCTCTTTGAGTATGTGGATAAATCCTTTCGCCCAGTCTGGCTTTCATTGCTCTGGTTCAGCAACACAGAGACTGTTGATGGGTGGGAACTTGCCTTTTGCAAGGATGAAATGGAGCTTAGCAGTTCCTCAGCCACTTCCATAAACCCCTCGCTGCCACTCCTGATGTTGGTGCAAAAATATGTTGAGATTAAGAGTTCTTTGAGTACATTTTGGAATTAAAATTTCTGAACACGTGTAAATCCAGTTGTCCACACTGTCAAAAATTATGCTCCTACAGTATTCTTGAGTTTGATATCCCAGCTGCCAGCATGATAAGTCTGGCCCAAGTACCTTAATTTCATTTCAACAGAAATCAGGACAGTTGAAGCACGTCACAGGATGCATCCAGACTCAAGAATGTGGTATGATTCTCAGGGTTTTCAATTTATATGGTTTTTTCATATACTCAAATAATCTAACCCACTTTTAAGAGTGAAATAACAGATACCATCTTGGTTTGAATGTTAATGTGTCTTTTGAAATATTCTGTGAATTCACAGAATCACAGAATAATCTGAGTTGGAAGGAACCCAGAAGGATCATTGAATCCAGCTCTTAAAGGAGTGGCTCATACAGGGGTGGAAGCCACAACCTTGGCGTTATCAGCACCATGCTCTAGCCAGCTAAGCTAATCTGGGCCAATTTCTGCTCTGATCAGGGTACTTATTTTACTGTTCTATCTCTGCCCCCTGCCATGTGAACAGCCATGACCTAAACCAGAGTTAGTGAGTGGTATGACCAAAATTTTCCAGACTTACTTTAAAACACACTTATGAAGTAAGAATTTCTATGAGATTGATAATATTTTGGATCAATTTTGTGTTCTGTGAAAACTGAAAGGATGGTTTTACATAGCTAATGTTTAATGTTTCTTACAGAAAAAATAGAAAATAAGTGTTTTTTTCTTCCTCTTCCACTACCTTCTTGTATTCAACTCTTTTCTCTTCAATCCCAAGGTTTGCTGAACCCTGTGGGGACATTCTGCGTGTCTTTCCATGAAGATCTTTTTGACACCATTTTTCAAATGTCCAGCCATACTGACTGTAGCTTTAAACCTCAGTCACCTGAATATAACTTCCTAACACTAGTGCTGGCTGCCTCTGCCAGGCCTCACTGATCTATGTTAGGCATCTTAGTCTCTATCCAAATGCCACATGACAAATTTTATGAAATTTAGTGTACAGTAGGATTCTGAGAGAAGGCAGAAGATACAGCTTACAGGAATCCCTTGGAAATTAGTTCAGTGCCTTTTTTTTCTATACGGGGATCAGCAGTTTGAGTCAAGCTTCCAAAAGATTTTCTAGGATGGAAAGCCATGGTACATTACAGAAACTAAAGTCAAGATTATGCCAAAAAATGTGCATAAGTTTAGCTGCATGAAACGTGAGTTTTGTCTATGCTTGTAATGAGTTTTTTTCATGTGACTGACTTTTGCACAAAGGCCTACAGGAATATCTGAAAAAACCAATAGAATTTAACACAGAATACCACATTTTCTACTTTTTTTATTTTTTTAAAATTTTAAAAGTAAGATGAATTATTTATTACTATTGAATACCCATTACAAAATTTTACAGGTTAACATATTTGCCTAAAGGCTGTTGTTCCTCACTATGTATTTATGTCTTTTTGAGAAGAGAAGGGTTAGAATCTGACTAATTTTGGCTTTTCCTACCAGTCTGCTTTGTAACCCTTACACTTCATATACTTACTTATATGAGAGCTGTGGAGGTTGCTGCTGGGGCAACAGTGATGGTCGTTTTTGAACTAAAGAACTACTGTAGCTTCTAAGGATGAAAAATTCTCTTGTGAATTCTGTACATGTTTTTTTCAAAATTCAGAGTGAAGAAATATAAATATAAAAAAGTATCTAAGATAAATAGCAAGAAAATCTGCCTAAAATTATCATTATTATTGTTGTTATTAATAATAATAATGATAATAACAACAATTTTAAATCTTATGAATATTAGTTGAAACCTGTGTTGCTGTACCCTGTGCGTCAAGACTCTTCAGTACACAAACACTTTCAAAGAAGAGGAAAAGTTTAAGTCTTCTTCCTAGAGAATGGTAATTTTGCAGTGATTCTATAGTGAAAGCAGCTCCTCTCCTGGAATAACTCCAGCCACATTGATTTCCAAGGATCTGATTGAGCACTCAGAAGTAGAATCAATATAAGGCAGGAGGAAGGAAAACAGAATTAGGGAGTTGCATGAAAAAAGGAGCTCAGACAGCAGAAGAAATAATCAAAAATCAAAATTACAAAGTATCTACCTGTGTCAAATAAAACCTACTCTGTCCCTAGGCTATGTTCATAGTCAGTGGTAAATCTCTCTTTGGCTTCTGATTTGGGGATGAAATGTTTGTCCTAGTGATTTTCAATTATCTTTTATGTATTTTTTTCCACCTATACATGAAATCTAAAGTATCAGTACTTACTTTTGTAAAGTAGCAAGGATCTTGGATCTTCTCTAGATATTGTCCAAACTGCTATGGTCTCCCATCTTACCTCTACAATGCCTCTTATTTGATTAGGAAATAAAAGAACTTCCATCTTGCCAGCAGTTCAAATAAATTATAATTTTTAATTGCTTTTTACTCCAGCATGATTTCTATTTGGGTTTCAGCTGGACGGAATTTACTTAAGAACCAAAGTCTTATTGCAAAAACTCAGTTTGTTTTGATTTAAGCATCTCCCAGAGACTTTCTGCTGTGAAAATGGAGCCTGACAACAATGAAAATCTTGGCTCATGCCAGAAATCTCCAGCTAGATCTTTGCCATGAATATGATATCCTGGAATTCATGATGCTAGACATAAAGCTCATTTTATTAAACTATTATGCTTTCAGCAAGGCATAACACTTCATTTGAATTCATATTTTCCAGTTTTATCTATGGCAAATTTGGAAAAAATATTTTTCTTTTCAGGATTTTTTCTCTTCCAGAAATTTAACGAAAGGACATTTTTGTTTCTAAGTGCATCAACATTTTTTTATTACTTTTAATTTCAGACAAGAGTCCTAACATTGGATCTTCCTGAATGTGGGAGACACCTTTTGAATGTGCCAGGGAAAAAGCAGCTGCTTATAGTATGACTGGGCAGGTTAGTGAATCAAAAAAGAAGAAATTCATACATATAAGACAAAAATCATGAAGGGTGAAGAAACAGGAGAGGTAGCCAATTCTAATAAAACTTATGAATCATGGTTAATGCTAGCCTTAGTTGAGTCATAAGACTTTACACAAGACTTTGTACTATTTAAAATGTACAGCCATAGATTTCCATATTCTCTACTTTAAAAATCACTGTGTGGCAAAAAACCCTACATACTTTCTAGATCATAAAGGGGATTCATAAAAGCTGGCATTTTCTATGAGTGTTAGATGACACCTTCAAAAGTCAAGGATGTGATCTTTTACCAGTCTCTCTTCTTGAAGAATGTTTCAAATATAAATTGTGTAAGCCTTTTAACTGTACTTGTAACTCTGATGGAAATGGAAATAAGTAGTTTTATTACCTTGAGTTTAAAAACAACTTAACTGCAAGAAAAGGGTTATTTATTCACACACATGACACAGAAGATGCTTTGGATTAAAGTACTTTCATTACAAAAGATTTGGAAAGGTAAAATAAAATTAGGTTCAGTTAGATCATTTTAATGTTTGATTATAACCCACTGAACTGGGATAAAATTCTTTGTGCCAGCACTGGTGATAATAGGGTTACATACCCTCTGTAAAATAAAATGTGAAATTTACATGCAAAGTGGTGTGTTCTTCTGCTGCACGCATATCATTCCCATTAGCATTAATGGGAAATATATGTGCCTATCAAGAAGAAAATATACCCCATTAAATTCCCAACCATCATGTCAGTCTCTGACGTCTTCTAATATGATCTATGCTCGTACAGCAAAAAAAATTAATAACTAAGTTCAGATATACTGGTTTTCAAATGATTTTATGAAGAATAAGTCCATGCAACTCAAAGATACCTGTGAGGAAACCGGAACTTCAGTTATGCCTGTGGCAATGCCTGGTAGGCATACCCCAAAAATCTCTGCAACAGATACTGAAAGAAAAAGAGCACAGATGTCAACACAGGTGAATATAGCACAATCTATCACAGATCAAGTACGTTATAGACAAAACTAGCCTCTTTCTAAAAATCCCTGTGGGGTTGCACCTGGTTAAGTTCCAAATGCCCATCCAGCTTCTCACATTCCTCCTTCATGGAATGGTGCAGGGGGTGAAGGTGAATAGGAATAGACAACTTATAGATTCAGATAAAGACAGGGAAATTGCTTATATGTTAGTGCAACAGGCTAAATAGACTAATTTAGGTAAAAATTAATTTAATTTATTGGCAATTAAAATAGATGTGGGTGGTGAAAAACAAAGACACCCATTAAAACAACACCTTTCCTCTCCACTTCCTCAAGCTCAACTTCACACTTTTATTCCTGACTTTTCCCTGCTGCTTCAAGTGACACAGAGGGGATAGAGGATGGAGGGGGCTACGTTTTCTCTCTGAAGACCTTTTCTCTGCACGCTTTTCCCCTGCTCCAGCGTGGGGTCTCCACGGGCTGCAGTTCCTTAAGGAAATACCCTCCTGCTCCAGTGTGGAGCGGTGGTTTGTAACCTGCCTTCTCTCGGAATATATATTTCTAAATTTGGCTAAACCAGCACATCCAGCATGAGATCCTCCACAGGCGGCAGCAGAGATACTTGCTGTGGCACCTAAGTGCCTCCTTTGCCTCCACCTCCTGCTCCTCCTGGGCCTTTTGGAGCTGCCCCCAGCCTCTTCCCCCAGAGGCCACTTCTGCAGCCCTTCTGCTGCCAACACCTTGGACATTTAAAGCCAATACGGAAGCAAAGCACATAGATCAGGATTTCTGTGTTGTGCCAGGTAGACATATTCCTTAAAGCTGCTGGACCTACTTCAGGCTGGACCCCCTTTCTGGCTAAGGCTGAAGTTTTCAACTACACAAATTATTTAAGTATCTGGGCAAATACACCCTCCATGAGGCATAAAATCCCATGCATAGTTTATGCCCACAGGTTTCCAGTCCTTTGCTCCGACTGACTCACAAAGTAATCTGTTCTCAACTTATGCAGTTCTTACCAGTAAATTTAATTTTTCACTGGTTAAAAACAGACCATTTCCAATGTGAATATGTCTTGTGTAAAGGACTGTGACACTAAAGCCTAATCCTGAAGTAATGTAATTGCGACTGGATGAGCTGACAGCTATTAGAGTATATAAGTTGTAGTAAATAGGCATTCTGCTTCATATCACTGACAATGAAGAGAAAAGATATCTGGATGAGAGATGGACTAAGTAGTTTGGCAGGAAACATGGAAAATGAAATGAGTTGCCGCCATTTTTTCAGACATGACAGAAAATATGATGTCATTTGTGCTATTAAATATAAAAAGGCAATCTGTAAACACATATCCACAGAATATCAAAACAAAAATAACTGATTATTCAGAAAAGTCTGGTCATTCATCAGTCTTTAATATTTAAGTGTTCCTTTGTGCGGAATCCTATGAGTCTAATTCTGACTCTGCTGTGAAATATAGAAAAAGTGAGAAGCAAACATTTGCTTGATAGATTTTATTTTATATTAATGTACCTGCAGATTATTCTAAATAGTCCAAACTAAAGAGGAAAATTCACTAAACTGTGATTTCAAGTCTTGTATTATTTTTGTATTCTTCTCTTTTCTTTGCTCTACCTTTTTCACATTACATAGATTTTTACATTTTATGATTTATAACAGAATAAAACCCAAATGTCTTAAGGCAAGAATCTATGAAGTAGGCAATGTCCCAAGAATGGAGAGTTATTTCCTTTCTTTACCATCTTAGCCTTCAAGGAATTGATTTTAGGGGCATGGCAAAAATAGCTCAGGAAATAGGTCCAGGCTGTGATGTAACACAGCAGTTGTGTGATTTCAGCAGAGATATGCCAATTCACACCTGCCAGGAAATCTGGCCTTCACCCCTGAAGTGGCAATTACAAGATGTATATCGCTTCATGATGGGATTTATATTATCAAGCACATTCTGTGGAGTTTTCCTTGCTAGCTTCAGGGGAACAGATATTTACAGATGAGTCATTGACATGTCTTGAGCTATCACAGAATCTCCAGAGAATCATCAACCTTTTCTTCACAGCAGCAAAGGTAAGAGAAGCCACATTTTCAGCTCTAAAATGTCACTGTTTTATTGGAGATCATGTCCTCTACACCCCCTTCAGCCCTTTGATGAATATATTTTGATAATACTTACATTTTATGTATCAAACTTCCATTCGAAAATGGTTAGGTTACCATGTTATGATTCATAATTATTTACCTTAAAAAAAGGGATAAAAATGGATTATGTAAAATTCTGCAAAACATCACAAAGACAGATTGAAAGAATACCATGAAGTCAAAAAAGACAGAAATGAAAGGTTGTTAGAAATGTTGAAAGTCCTCGTTCAAATGTCTCCTAGTGTTGAAATAATGGTCTTATATTTATATCTATTTTCTGTGTAAAGGTCTTCATAACCTTTTTCTCCTTTGTAGTTCAACATTATTAAATCCCCCACAGAAAAACTACAGGCAAAAATGTCAATGAATATATGTATCTTTTGACAAATTCTAAAGTACATCTGAATTATGTCCTTCAGATTCTCAAGTCTGTAATAGTGGATTTGGCTATAAAATGCAATGGTTTTCGGGTGCAGTTATTGCTTAAGTAGCATATGTGCTGGACAAAATTATGAATCTTTTACTATATGCTCTTCTTCCCTTCTCAATGCATAACTTTAAATATAGATTAAACAGTGTGTTTCTAAATTTTTCTCAAAGCCATATGAAATAAATGGAAATTGTATATTATTTTTACCCAAACATCCTTATTTCGCCAAATAACTGAAAAAAAAAAGAACTATTGAAACAGGTGAAAAGCTGCTACAAGTCTCAAAGCAATTGTTGTTTGCCTGTAAAGTGGAATTTTAGAGACACTAATGGGTCACATAAACAATCCTGTTCTACTCATGACAGAGAAAGTAAAACTAAACTGAATGTAAAACAAGCACTTGGGTGGCTAAAAGCATCTTGATTCATAATTTGGAGTGTTGTGAGCACAGGTCAGACTTGGGCCTGATCCAACCTGTCATTTGACTATAACTTCTCACTTTTTATCTGCTATGAGGCTCTAATTTTCATTGATTAAAACTAAAATGATTTTCCAGAATACTGAAGAAAAGAATAACAAAATTGAAAACTTTTCAATTTGTCATATTAATGAATGGAGTATAATTAATGGCAAGAAAGAACTGAGACACAGTAAAATAGCTCAATTCATCACAGTATCAGTAAGTCCATTTAGTGAAGCAGAATAGAAGTGAAATTACAGGCTTCAGAAATATGTGAGCTCACATGACCATCATGAGAGTCTAATATCTGTATGAATAAAACAATAACTGTTCTGGATAATGGACGAAACAAGTAGATAGACATGCAAGCTTAACATATAGAGCAAAATTATGGAAAAAAACGCCAATTAGAAGTTACACACTTAGATATGACTTTAAAGGTATATCAAGTGAAACTAACCCTAGGGTGTTACAAAATGTCTCACAAGCTTTGCAATTATAAGTTAAATACAGGTAAAATGCTATCCATCTGGAAATTGGAAAATGTATTTTAAACTCTGTCTCTTCTGAATTGATGTTCTTGCCTTCATTGATGTGTAGTCTCTTGAATTACCTACCTAAGCATTTTCTGACAAAAAGAAAATACACAGGAAAGAGAGAATGAGGACTAAAAGGAAAGAGAACATTATTTCCTTTTAAATCTACCCTTTCCTTTTATTTTTTTTCAGAAACTATAGCAGTTAAAAGAGTTTCTGAGAGATAAGAGATGGAACTAATTTCTCTTCTACATGAAAGATTGTATCTGGTACCTCCTGGAAGTGCCCTCTCATCCAGGTGTGAGCTAGGAGGAAAAGTATTTCTCAAACTTATTTCCAAGGCTTTTCCATTTTGCACAACATAAAGCAGAAGATTCATCAGACCAAACCAGAGCAAATGACCTGAATTCCCCTGTCCTGCGACTGCTGCCTACAAGAATGAACACGGAATTTTAAATTCTGCTCCAGGAAGAGGTCTGTGGTTTTGAAACATTTTTTTTAGTGAGTATTTGCATAGCTGCCCAGCAAGGACACATGATGACACATGATCTTGACTATCACAGGTGATTTTAGAAACTATGAGCCTACAAAATCCTGGCTGTATTCTTTATCTCTTGATGAAAAACTTTGCTATTTTTTCACATGTTTCTAGGATTGGATGAAACTCAGCAGAATTTTGATTTGTACTGTGCTACCTATGAGGAGAAGAGGTTAAACAGCATTCTGGCACCTGTATCTTGCTGTAGCTTTAAAATGTACTTAGTATCCTGTAGCAAATGATAACTATAAAATTATGATTTCATGTGGTACAAGATGAAATCCTTACTCTTTCTCCAGTAATTGTCAAAATAAAGGATTCAAGTTATGCAATTTAGCACTTTAATTGCAGGCTTTGTTCTTAGTGTGGATTAATTTTATGCCATATTATGTTCTTGTAATAATTTTCCTATGAAATGAAGTATCGGGGAATGGAAAATATATTGTCTTATGTACAATATTCCATGAATTAGAATAATGTACTCTAGTACCTTGACCTTTTCTATATTCTGTAATTTGACTGAATGGTCATTGCACTTTTCTCTCATTAACAAACTGAATAACCAATTGCTGAATTGATGACATGGGCATGAAGTCAAGAAACAGAATAATGAAATAGTCACAGCAGCATACTATATAGATGACTATGTCTAAGAGAACACATGAGCCACTAAATCTCAGAATCAGTGAGAGGGACTGGAATAAGAGCAGAAACTGCACAAGAAAGAAAACCTTTTCATGACAATAGAGCAAGCTTAGCCTATTCTTATTAAGCCCTTGTAAAATTCTTTTGCCATATAGAACTTTAGAGCAAGTAAAATACTAAGGTTTAATTTAAACAATAAACATACCACTAGACTAGACAAGGCTTAAGGTTTCCTTAACAAAGAACCTAATATCAAATATTTATAAGCGCATTTAAGGTCTAATGAACTGACAGTCATCATATACACACAACAGTACAATGATGGAAGTATTACAAATTAGCCATAGAAGATCACTGCCTAGGTCTACCCTTTCAACTAGACTATACCCACAAGGACAGCACTTCCCCAGTACTCTGTTAGTATAATGAAAACATAATGCACATACTGGAATTGAGAAAATTAGGTCACAAGAAGATTGAAGAGATGTTATAGTTGTATACTATAGAGCAGAGAGCATTGATCTCCTGCTGGATTCAGTTTGCAGTTGATTGCAGTAAGCATTGCTTGTCTGGTTATACCCAGCTTTATAAATACTTACAGTACTTTTGTACCACTGATTTCCATACATAGTCTTCTCCAACATCTGGTGGGGAGTTCTCTTGATTGACTGTCTTCCTTACCAAAGCCATGAGATTCATAAAGAGGGGCAGTATGCAAGCTTGTGATAACTTTTTTTCAGCTTTCTAGGCAGTGTTGTTCTGGTTCACCAGGAGGAAGAATAAAATACCTTTAGGTCAGGATAGAAAGGAAGTACTGCAAATTTGCAACTAAATATGAACTCTTGCTTCAGTACTGTTATTTTTAAACTGCTGTGTTCCACCAGTCCAGCTGGAATTAGTTCCATGGGTTTGCACGGGGTTACTTTAAGCTTGTATTATCATAGTTCCTCTTCATACCAGGAAGAAAGATTGTTTGTGATTATTTACAGTCCTTGGTAACAACTAGATAATTCTTACAGTTAGGTAATACTGCAAATGTAACATTTCCAGATTGCTATCATCAGAACTCTGGGTAGAGTGAAACAGAACAAGAAATTTTACACTTTCTTGCAGTTTACATAAAATAGCTGAAAATTCATTTTGTAGGTTTCATCATTCATTTTGATGTTCTTTCCTTTTTTCGCAAGAAAGAAGTATATTTAAAATTTCCAGAACTGCCTCAGAGGTAAACAGTATCCAAATATTTTTCTGTAAAAATAAAATATGTGCAGTGTCAGTAGTATTTGGCTGTGGATTGATGATGTATTGCACAAGGATATAGGGACATCATTACTATAAAACTTGTAACATTATAGTTTAGGGTATATTTAACCTTTAATACAAATCATTTTTATTTCCCCCGTTTGGAATTCAAAGCAGTCTCTTTTTTTTATATTTAGTTTGTTTGCAGGTTTTTTCCGTATGTTTGCTTATACTGTGACTGCCACAATTTTTTTCTTTTAACAGAACTAGAATAGTGGACTTGATTGCAAACAACAGGAGTAATATAAAGGACTCCAAAAGCACCAGCTTAAGTGGAAAAGATTTCAGTGTAAATGAGTTGGAAATTGGGCTTTCAATAGGAACTGGTGAAAATATATTTTACGATGGAACTGTCATCCAAATCAATCTTGAGAAAAGGCTAAATCTGTAATTCAAACTCACAAAACCTGCCAGGAAACCGACTGGCACAAATACCCTGAAATTCCTGCTTCTGATTTTTCCCTGTACTTCCTTGATATGTCTCTCCCCTCCACTCAGGTCCCGTAAAATTATTAGTCACCAACTTCTTTCATGTAAGTTATATATGATCATTGGACAGAATTTGCCATCTGACAATACTTTCTAAGTAATAAAAATGCATAGTGGTTTTCTGTTATGTGTGATTAGTTGCTTGATCTTCATTCCAAAAAACTAAAGGACCTCTGCAGACACCGAGGATTAACATTTATTTAAATGTCCTTCCAGTAGCTGAGGTTACATTTGGTATTGGGAATCCACTCTTTACAAACACACTTCCTACCAGTACAATGACTTTATCTAGAGGTATTCCTCTGATCCTTATCTGGCTCCAGAGGCAGTGGGATGTGGTGGTTGGGCAGAGACCCAGACTGCAGATCCGCCAGCCAAAATTTGTGTACTCTGATAAGCAGACCTCTTGGCTCTGAGTGATAATTGAGGCAGAACTGCAGCAAATTAGGCAAAGACCTTGAAGAATGAAGCCATTAAAAGCCTCACAACAGCTGAAAAGGTAACAAAAGGAAGGCAATTTAGCAATAGGTGCCAGAGAAAAGGAAGACAGGGAGCTATTTCAAACAATAGGTGGCTGACTTTGAAGCTTTGATGTTTCAACAATTTTCAGTTAATTCAGGGCTGAGGAGGTTAATTACAAAATTCTATTACTGAAATTTGAAGATTCCTGCTCCAAATAAAAATTAAACTTTAGATCTTCTGCCTGCCTGCCTTCCTTCCTTCCTTCCTTCCTTCCTTCCTTCCTTCCTTCCTTCCTTCCTTGCT
>VYXC01013331.1:431977-543757 GCA_013397175.1 Platysteira castanea | reverse complement strand
CTTCCTTCCTTCCTCCCTTCCTATAAAGTTGCAGGACTCCTCTGTCTCCTTTATGGACACTGGCTTTTCAAAGGGTGATTTTCCGTACAGTGCTAATTACTATTAGCTGAGCATAGAAGTCACTAGATGAAGCTGAACAGAGTGGTTAGTTTCATACCTGGAGAGGTATTAGAGAACTCAAAATATGCCCAGCAGCGAGATGTGTATTCTGGTCCTCTACAGAAAGTAGTAGTGAGCCTTCTGCAGGCAGTTCCTCTAAAAGTGGTGGACAGAAAATCTGCAGGCAGTGAAAGGTCTCACAGCCAGCAAATGAACTGTTGTGTGGAGGCTGATCTCATACTTTGCCAGAAGTCTCAAACCATGAAGCATAGAATAAAGTATGTGCTAGTGTCAGAAAAAGAACCAAACCCTTCAACACACCCATACTAATAAGTCAGATTAAAAACTGGAGCATGAAACGTCCAGCAACACAGTAATTTCTCTTAAAACTTCTATGAAAATTTAAAATTTTGCAAGGAGTACCACAGCTGTTTCTTGGTTAATGTGAATCACAGCCCTGTGACAAACTAGGTAACTCAGATTGTGCCTAATTTGTGGAAACGGGGAAAGAACTAGAATGGATTTTGCAGCTAAAACTGAGAGATGATCCACATAATGCCTAAAAATGGAACATCATCAACCCAATGGAATTCTTCATAGCAGCACTAGTGAGCACTGCTAAAATACCGTGTCAGTCAAGGGGTGTGATACAAAACCCACAAATTAACATTAATTAATGTCATGCTGCTACACGAGCTACCAAGACACCCAAATTGGTAATGCTAATACTTGAAGCAGACACTGGTAATAAAAGGTAAATAGATGAAATGTGACCTTTCAAGTGACGCACTTCTTACTTCCTAAGGGGCTCTACCTTGCAAATGTATAGATCAAGTGTGGAGGACCAAAACTAAGCATTTTTTGTCTCAAATATTCTGACTGTTATGACAGGAAAGATGTGATTGGAAGATAAGGTCCTGTGGAGGTGGGGCAGTGCTGTTCTGAGCCAACTTCCTGCTTCACCTTGAGACTGATGCTCAGTCCCCCCCTCCTCGACTCACTTCCTGGCAGAGGGCTCCAAGGGCTGGTAGTGCATTTGTGAACAGAACAGTGGGAAAAACCTAGTTTACATAACAGGTGTACACCAGGTTAACGATAAAAGGAAGCCAATCCGTCCCTGTCAACCACTAGTCTGGACCAAAAAAAAATTTCTGTCTTTTAGGTTTTTTCTCTTGACTGCTAACCTTCACACAGTACCAGTACTAAAATACTCATTCCTTTCATATAGGACATACCTTGACTTACAAGAGCTAACATCCACAAGTCATGAATCTGCCCTCTACCTTCCATTTGTCATTCACTTCCAGTAAGATTATAACTACTCTGAAGTGAGGATTATTTTCTACTGTATACTCTAAACTAGCAAAAGGGACCTTGTTCTCAAAGATGGCCCCAAAATACCTCAGTAATGTAAACAATTATAGTGCCAAAAGCAAACACGTTTTTTCCCCATACTTTTTTCACTGTTGGGCATCCATTACTAACCATGATTCAGCGGAAGCAGAGAAGAGGAAAATCTAGGTCTCTGAATGGGAATACCAAACATAAAGCAACATGATTCTCTTGAGAAGAAATTGAAACTTATTATACCGATCTACTTTTGATAATTTTGTTTACTATTTAGTTGAAATTGAAGGGAAGGGGGAAAAAAGGGCACGTCTGTTGACCACTGTCAGTTACACAAAGTTTGATGAAGGAATTGCAAATCTCATATGATCACATTGTAAATCTCACTGTACAAATCTCTGTTTTCTTCAGTCCAAGAATTTGAGGAATAATTTGCAGAAAGTATTTTAATGGCCTGAGGGAAGGACTTCATGGGTCCATTTTATATTTTTTATATGTTTCACTAGATTTATTGTGAGTTTGAGTTTTGGAGATCCTTAAGAGTTTTGTAATATTTCCATGAAGAAAGAGTAAATTATCTGGTTTCTGCTCCCCCCCGGCTCAGGATATATAAGCTTTATAGCCCATTTCACATTTAAAAGTATGAAGCTATTTCTTTACAGATATTTCAGTTTAAGACAGAAAACAAATGGACAACTATGTCTGCACCAGTTCTGTCTTCCAGACAATCTTAAAAGATAAACCTATTTTCAGTAAAGTACAATTATGAGATGAAAGTTACCTATTTCTCTTGCTTTAGTTAAATTTATTTAGTTCTTAGAAATTATTTCTTAAAATATTTTGAAGATTTGCAGTGCAGATTAAAAAGCTTTGTCCTCATAATTATGGCTGGCAGAAAAATTAGGGTTAGTATTTTTCTTCCTGTAACTACTTAACTGCTGTTATGCTTCTTAATATTGAGTATTCAAAAAGTCCTATTATTTCATGAAAGCTAAAGACAATGTAATTCAGAATTAAAACAATAGAGTGACAGTCCTGTCACCATTCACCTGGCTCACCTTTCAGCTGAACCTGAATCACACCTAAGCAATTGAGTGGAGAAGGGCAACTTCAGATCTGGCTGAGATCATCTGTCTCCCATTTCTTGGAAGCAGGCTTCAGAATGTGATAAGTAATGTCAGCAAATGCCTTTTAATACATCTCTCAGCTCTGACATGCCTCTAACTTAATTGCCTAACAGAGATCAGCAGGACTGGCAGGTTCAGAAGTACTCTGATCTCAGAAATCAAGATAAGAAGCACCCTAGCACACTCATAGCAGAGTTGAAATGTAAAGGGAGGTAGTGCTTTGAGGACAGCACAAGTTATGTGTGCATGTATCCAGCAGTCAAGGGGGTTCAGCAGTCATTTCAGATGGGGGAGACTGAGTGCAGCACTGAATGCCAGAAATGAAATATTTTGAGGGGTGGAAAATTTAAGAACTGGATTAGTTGACATTGTTAATAGCAAGGCTGTGGCAAGACAGTTTCAAGCCTATTCAATTATTTATAAAGGCAGAAAGGTTTCAGCAAGAGAGTGAGAAACCACCCAGCAGTTTGGTGGTTTCAATACTCGAGCCTCATTTTTCATCCCACAGGACAGGATTTTAAATCTGTATCTCCTGTATCAGGACTATAGTAAAACTCCATATTTAATCCAAAAGCTATTTCTCTGTTTGTAAGTAGGTACAGATACTGAATGACAGAAGGAGTTTCATAACACAAAGGAATAGCATTCATTTAGCCATCACTGAGATGTCCCCTTTGCATTTCACTGGTGCCAAGCAGATTATTGAGGCTCCCATCCTGAATCTAATCCAATTCCCCATGTACTATATGCACAACACGTGGCTGCGCTTGCATCATGTGTAGGTGCCCATTTTAGTACCTCCAACCTTTAATAATGTGTGAACAGGTGAAACTGGCAGGCTTTGCAGCCTGGGAGACTTCCTTCTGATTTGTTTGCAAGCAAATCACTTTTTTTTCCCTGCTAAACTGAAATTTCCTCTGAAAAAACCTATGAGTGCTTCCCAACCAGTTCCCCTCTAGAGGGCAAAAGCATCTTTGCTTATGTGCAGTGTATTGTGTGGAGCAGTCCGTGTTCAGCCGTGTCCACAGCAGACGAAGCCGTACATGCATTTTAAATAGTCAAACATAGCATATCGAGTAGCACCCGCATTAGTTACAGACAGCAGAGTACATTCACTCATACAGCATATGAAGCTCAGAGCTTTATCTGTTGGATTTTTTGGTCCTAAAGGTGCAAAAATTAATGTATTGTAACATTTTATGATGCAGGGTTCTGCTTTGGGGTTTTTTTTGTTGTTTGCTTTGATGTATTTACCAAGCAATAGTTAAATCGACACTGCATCCTGTGCAAGGAGAGAAAGGCACTGCTGCCTCTGAGGAGAGTTTTCCATCGATTATGCCAGAGAAGGGGAAGAACATGTATCAGCTAGATCATGTTCCCTGTTCTAAAAAAGCAGATGCAAGTCTGGTTTATGCACTGAGTAGAAAATTAGTATGAGGTAATGCTATCATAAATAATTGCTTAAAGCACCTCGGTGTTATGGAGGTTGAAATTTCAAAAAAAATGGAGAAAGGCCTGTAAATGTAAAAGCATGGTGAAGGGTAGCTTTTAAAGTAATTGAAGATTTTTCATTGGATGGTAGCTTTCTACAGTACATTATTTAAAATATAAGTGTGGAGTACCCTCTAGCTGATATCTGAAGATCAAAGCTGCTATTAGATTTTTTTAACTGCTGTAAAGGTTCAGCTATTATAAAGGAAATTAAAGGAACTAATGGAACAAATAACATAAAATAGTCTTCCATCGAACATAGCAGATCAGTATAACTTGTGAAAGAGTGTTTGTTACAAAAGGCCCCAAAGCTTTTAAATGCATTTTTGGTCTAAAAATTGAATTTCAGGTAGCGCAGTTGAAAAATCAAACATTGACTTTAATGAGTGCCATTAAAGATTCACCATTGTTATTGTCAGGATTTATTCTCTCTTCTCTCTGGAAACTAAATTTGAAGCTGAAATGCAAAGGAAACAAGCTACTGCGCTCTGGACAAGAATTCTTTGATCACAGAGGCAAACACAAAATGGCTTATTAATGATTGCAGCTCAGTGCTCTGCCTGACCTCAGGGCAAGCAGATTTTTTAGAATAAGCCTCAACTACATTATACAGTTTAACCCTTGATGGGAAGGCAATTTTTGGGTCTATAACCTTCTGTAATTTGACAGGAGGCCACAGCAGCCATTCAACAGAACAGTCAGATGTGAGGCTCTGCAGGATTAGCACTCCACTGTCAAAGAGGGTACAGCAGTGCCTGGCTCTGCTGCTGGACTGGGGAACTGTTGGATGGTGTCACACATTAGGCTGTAAATTAATAAACCATGAAGCTAGTCTGGTGTACCTCCTGGATGAGGTAAAACATCAAGCCACCCATGAAATGACAGCATTCCTATTTTCATGAAGACTACACTGAAATAAATATAAATATATTGGTATCTGATGAGATGTGAATAATTTTATAGATCTCTCCATTCATTACAGGGCTTAGCAGTAATGATTAATTGTAATGGCTCATAAGAAATGAACTAGCAGCTCCAATTCTTTATCTGGTTTTGACTGTATAAAGTAAATCTTTGTAAACAAACTCACATTTATTTGTAAACAAAATTGCTTTATCCTGAATTCCATGTTCGTGGTCCTTTGTGAGAGAAACTACGACAATCTTGGAATATAAAACTTTGAAAATGATACATGAAAATGGTACAACCACAAGGTAGTGAAAGCTGGACTGGGGCATCACTTGTAGAGTAAAGAAAAAACATTCTTCTAAGCTTTGAGTTTTTTCTTTAACCTTGCTCTTTCTTTTTTGATATTTCTAGTCCTGAAATGTGACTTTTCTGTATATGAAGCCATGAAAGACAGATACACAGAACCTGGCCCCAAACTTTACTATATTAATGAGCAGAATAAGAATAAATATTAGACCACGAAACAACTTTAAGAGCAAAGAATTAAAAATTATATTTGTCCCCAGCTTAACTAACACAAACACTTCTGCAACTGCAATTCATTTTCTTTAACCAGACCACATGAGTCATGTTTCTACAGAGGGTATCATATATGAAGAACATTTAAATCGTATTTTATACATGTTACTATTCTGAGGTTGATGAGCAATTTTTACATAAAATCATTTAGCAGGATTATCCAAAAAGAATGAAACATGATAAAAATGTGGAAATGAACCACTGATTAGTAAGTGGTGTTGGAATTTGGAAACTTGTGGAATCTTAGTTGAGGGGAGAGGACAATTTGAGTTGCCTTTATGTGATAAAAAAAGGAAACGTTGTGGGACAGAAGTCTGCAGAGCAGTAACAGGCTGGATGGGCACAAAGAGGAATACAAATCAAGCAATTAGCTCCAAAGAAAGATATTGATTACAAAATTAGCCAAGGCACTAAGGGAAGACAAGGGAATGATACTTATTAACTATTTATGTGCTACTGCAGAGAATAAATAGTAAATAAGACTTGGAATTGCTCATTTGTCAGTATACATTTCTCTCAATCAGAATTACAGAAACCTGGAGGATTAATGACTGAAGTATTGAAATCAGTGGATATATGCCATTACAAAAATAGTATAGGGAAGACATAAGAGACATTCTTTGTCCAAAATGGTCCTTTTTTGGAGTTTTAAAATCATTGATAGGTTGGTGCCATCGACTTTGAATCCATATAAATTATTTCTCCATCTTGTGCTTCTTCTAGTTAGATCAATAACTAACATCATGTACTGACTCACAGATTTAGGTCTTGTAGGCCCAAAAGATTGGCTTCTCCCTGTATACTCTAGTACTTAAAGTATGAGCAGAAGGAGGGGAAAACACTGAAATGCAGAAATGAGATTTAACATACATCAGGAACCTTATGACATTAAGATAAATCTATTTTGCTTACCAAACTAAATACTACCTGGTGATCACCTCTACAGGGACATATGATGATGATTTGATTATGTCTGTTCTATAAACAGGATTAAATGAATACATTACTATAAACTACTATATACATACTACACAACCCCCGCAAATACTTCTGTTCTTCAGGGGAGGAGAAAATTTTGAGCAGAAAAATGTGAAATTAGTAAAAATACAATACTGAAGATTTATCTAAGACAAATCTTAAGAAAAAGAATTTGAATATTAGGAAAAAAGGTAACACTGAAATAATAAAGAAAGGTGATATCAGATTTTAAAAAGTAGCTGTTAACTAGAGGATAAAAAAAGGTAAGCTTTTAGTCAATAGCTAAGCTAATAACAATAAACACACACATGATGTTAGAAATCATGGAAAATTAACAAGAAATATGGAAAGGAAAATTCTATATGTGGAAAAATCTATCATTATCAGACTGAAAATAAGGGCTTTTTTTCAAGGAAAATATGGATCAAAAAGGATCCTAGCAATGAAATTGCCCAGCAGTTAGATAAAAATGTCATTTATTTCAATGATAATAGAGAAGAAAACAAATATTCATTAGATACTTGTTATGCATTTGGGAAAGATTGTCAGTACATATAATGCATGTGTATCATATGATGATTACGAAATACTTATTACTCAAAAGTCAAGAAAATAATTTACATTTTGATATGACCCACAATACAGTTGTCCATGAATGAACAATGAATGAAAATAGAAAGGGGTTCCATGCTCAGACTGCTGATTATGCCAAAGACTCAAGGGTGCTACTGAATTGCCAGCTGTAGGCAAATTTTAAATCAAAAAGGAGTGTCTTCAATAGGAATAATCCTCAATAGTGTTCATCTTGCTTCAGTGGGTTGTGACCACTGGAACACTGTGGCCATTTCTTTGGAAGTTTGTACTTCTAATAGAATGTTGACAAATGGAAAATGTTCAAAGAAAACTCATAAAATTAGTAAGAATAGTGGAGACCATATCGTACAGAGACAGACATCAGGAGCATAGTATGCTTGGTGAGTATGTGACTCAGTCCCAGTCTGCAGGAGGGAATATTTTTCATAAATGTCCACAGTAGCATTCACAGAAATGATTGATAATATTTCTAAGAACTGACTTGGAAGGACATGATAATGCCTTTCAGAAGTCTGCACCCTTGGGAAGTTTTAGAAGCCCAGTTTTCCAAAGTTTTCAGACATAAATTGTCATTAAGTCAAGAGAAGTAGATACCCAGTATTTTTTAAAATCATGCTAAGATATATTAAAATGCCTGAGTTTAGAACGGCATATGTATCAATTTATCTGATATATAACAGCAGTATAACAGTAAGATGGAGCACTGAGGAAGGGGAGATCTGGAACTGTATACAAGTTAACTTCTCCTTGCCACTGAATGCCTCCTGTGCTTTAGGTGACAGGACATGCTACATCCTTTTGGGCAGCAACCATCCCGGCTGGGCAGTAGCAGGGGTTGTATCAGACATACTCTATTTCATAATCAGGTTTTCTCCTATCAGAGACTACCTTTACGCTTCAGTTCCAGGTAATCTCTGCAACGTGAGAAGCACGGAGAACATGCTGACAGTTCACCCAGACTTAAATTTTTAGGAATGCCCTGATGTAAAATATAATTTCAAAGCCAAAGAATTCGTGACTGAATTTCTGTTGTGAAGAACTTGGTGCTGATCTATCATAGTTCCTTTTAAGAGGGAAACACACGTCCAGCATTTCTTGTTTCAGCTGCACTTGAAATAATCATTACTAATACAGGCTGAGAAAAGAGTCTTACCACGGTCATTTAATGTAAAGATAGGTGAAGCCATGTGAAGTTGGATTTCTGTTCTAGGAGGAGGAACTACAGACCACACCTAGGCACACCTGTCTACCTTCACTGATTTGCAATTCTAGTTAAAGCTTCTTTTGAGTATGCAGACTCCTGTTCTCTAAAATTCTATCTCTTTCACAAACAATTTCAGTTTTAGAGTTTTTTTAACCAGATGTCAAAATCCTTCATCAAGAACTTAGGCTTTCCCCAAGCTTATCAGCTGTTGGTTATCTGCAATAAATTGTGGGAAGGTCTGAAAGTTGCACTGTGTATGGAAAGAGAATACTTCTCTTCCTGTTTATACAGAAAAGTACAATAAGACAAATGGCACATAAGCAAAAATAGTTCTGCAAGGTGTATTGTAGTATATCAGAGTATTCACTACTCCATGCCTATCAAGCGAATGAATGGTAAAAGTAACTTAATCAGAATGATATGAAAAGACAGCAACAGCTCCAGTTTGTATGTTAGGGAAACAGATGAAACAATGTTCAGCATATAGACACAGCAGCACTCTAAATCTCCAGCAGGAACCTTGGCATTCAGGCAATTAATCTAATAAGAGAGACCAAGACCAGTGAGCAAATCTTTGGCAATTAGTGCTGTGTTCATATAAATGTAATTACTCTATGTGATTGTGACAAGAGCAAAAGGAGTGTATATTTTGTAAACAGCCAGCTCAGATAAGATAGTTTATATATTGTTCTTTCTAGAAAAGGAGTTAAGTTTTTACATCCCAAGTTGTCATGCATCAACATATACTATATTTTCCTTAGGGAGAAAAATAAACAAGCAAACAAACCAAAATAAAGAAAATAAGAAAAGGTTAAAAAGCGTACAGTGCAATTCATTTTTGCTCTCTCCCTGAAACACTGAACTGCTCTTAGCCATTAGGGTATATAGGTATCAAGGATTCTTTCCTGCAGTCCTCACATGTATTTGCATAATGTTTAGGCGCAGAACCAATATTGTGTGACTAATTGCACAAAACACATAATGAATTCTAGACTCTACTGGCTATGAAAAATAGTCAGGCAGGCAGCTACTTACTTTCTCCATGATTCCATAATACATCTTTCTTTGCAGTATCTCAGCTCTTGATCAAAAGAATCTGTAGGGTAAAAAATGTTCTCTTAAAATACTCAGCAAGAGCAACTCTCTAAAATTTGCATCTGTTTACTGGTTATTTGTAAACAAGAAGGCAGCTGAAATTTAACATTTCCCAACATGTTATTTAAATAGCTCTATCTAACATTGAGAGTCCTCTTTATCTCCTTAGCAGTCTCAGCATCTTTCAAAGTAGTTAATTGTACTGAAAATCCAATGCCTGCATGCTATTTTTAGATGGTTTTTCCAGGCTTATTTGCAGGGATGAAGAGATTCTTGTTAATACACCATCAATGCTAAGGGCATGCCTAGTCTGACTTTGTGTTAAAAACCAGTTCAATATTCTGGGATGAGCAGTAAATCTTGTATGTGAATTTTGTTCCCTCCTACCAGGTAAATGGTTTCTTGTAAACTCAAGTGCTGCTGCTACGCTTCACTGATGTGCTTGGAATGAGTTTGTGAGAAACAAGGAATAGAAGTAAAGTGTTCTACCAAGTACAGATAGGAAACAGAGATGCAGTTTCTTCAGAAAATCTTTTGCGCTTATTACTCATATTACTAAGATGCTGAGCTAAACAGACAAAGGGATGCAACTCCATCTCAGAAAAGCAGTACAGCAGCACAATGAAGTCTGTGCCAAGAAATAACAAGTATGATATAATGCCGTCATAAACTCTTGAAAAATAAATCATATACCTTCTGAATTCTATTGCCGCTTTCGTACTTCAGTCCTCAGTGCAGAAACTTCTATTTCTGCAACATAATTTGCAGAAGGCAGTCACTGTGTTACTCAAGGTAACGGTGGTTTATGTTACTTCTATGCTCTACAGTAAATTCAGATTCAGTACCTTAGAGTCTGATTTCACTGTTTGTATTATTCATCCCCACTAAAAACAAAATAGGATTTGTTGTGAAACTTGGGGAAATGACTCAAGGCTTTATTTTAAGGGGTTTCAGGTTCCAAGACCTCAAGATTTGCCACTGATGAATTCAGCCAAGACATTTGTGCATAGAATATGTGACTACCCAGCCTCTATCTGTGTGGGCTTAGCAGATAGGTTTTATCTAGGTGCTTGCTACTGCAGTCTTCCACCCTGTCAAATCTTTCGGGCGGCTGTGTGGTCCTGAGAAGTTCCACTCATCAGAAAACAGGTGTAAGGTGTGGGTTTTTTTGCCATCAATGCATACCATGGGTAGAGGAGGAGGAGCATGTTTACAGAGAAATTTTTTTAAGCATATCCTCTGGAACACTAGTAACCCATGAGAGTTGTCCAACACCTTGAAATGTTTGCTACCTCATTCTGCAGTGAAAGCAAAGCCATACTGACCACTAGTTCTCTTTACAGAATGAGTGCTAGTATTTTAATAAATACTGACACAATTAGCAGCGTTATCTTCTAGAAGTGGTATCGTTGTCTGCTGTTCTTCCTTGAGAGAGTCTATTATATAAATCATTTAAGCCAAAAAGATATGATTATGGTAAATACCTTCTATCAATACAAAGTTGGCCAATAAAAAAAATTCTTGGTCAGGACTTGAATGTGAAAGTAAGCTACATTTAGTAAGCCAAGTGAGCAATAATCAGGAAGAGTATTACATAGAATAACAAGCTTTTGATTTAAATGTCTGAGTCCTTGTCATTAATGCTCTGTCAGTCAAACCTGGATTTATTCAGACGGCTCCTGGCAGGGACATTTTCAGTAATTTGAACAACAAATTAATGATATCTTTTATTTATATCAAGATACCAAATAGAATTTTTCACTCAGGTTAATTGTATGCCTGGGAGACTGTTCTGCAGTCTTTAAGCTTGTCTTTTTGTACAGTCAGCGTATTAAAACCAATCTCTTTTTATCTTTGGAAAGTGGAAAATATTGGTTTAATGGACTGATTGTTTAGAGAATTTTACTTTAAATGAACAAACCTTTCAGATGGAGTTTGTGTCTCTTAAAAACTTATATTTTTTATATTCATCATATATTTTTGAGTTTCTAAAGAGATGGTATTATTTTGTGAAAATATATGGAAAGAATGAAGAAACAGTGGAAACTTTAGAAAAATGCAGTTTCAAGCTTTAAAAAGTTATAGTTTGATGATTATTTTCAGCACAGTGATCTTTTATCTCTCTGATGTACATCATTTTTTTCTGCTTTGTATCTCTAGGGATAGAGAGATTCTTTTATCAGCAGCACACTTTAAGTAAAACATTCTATGCTGAAAATTTTAAAGGACTCTCTTCTAGGCTGATGATTTCTGGCTTCCAAAACACCAGGCATTTCTTCTGTTGGAAGGGTTTCATTTTAAAAATTAGAAGGTTTACCCTGTGTAGTTCTCCACAATAAAGGTTATAAGAGATGAAAATTCAAGTTATTCAATAAACACCTAGATGTCAAAGTCCAGATGCATGGTAAAGCACTCACAAACAAGAATAGCAGATGCCCTGTAAGTCAGAAGATTTACAATGTGGTTGCGTACAAATGTCCTTTTTTGTCATTTTCTTCATGGGTAACTTAGGTAACAATATTTTTGAGCCTAGTTTCTTGTACACCTGACTGACTGCTGGTAGTGCTGTGCCAAAGAGAGTGATGGTGGGCTTTTTTCACTCTGCTGAAACTTCTGCAGTAATCAGTTCAAGATAACATACAGATATCATACACACACAGATATCATACAATAGCAACAACAAATTGCTACTTAATATTAAAAAAACCACTACTGAATAGTCAATATATACAAACAATATTGAATAGTCAGTATATACAATCACCAAAATTATGAGAAACAGTGTTCATTCTGTACTTCTTTTCAATACTTGTTCATTTCTTGCACCATTTGTAATACAGATTTCTCACTGTACCTTTTATAAGTGACCATTGATACTCATACTTCTCACCCATCACATCCAATCCACTTTGTATCAGCTTTCCCTCAACAGAGGAAAGTAGATCTACCTCTTCAGGTTGAAAGTAGTGCTATATCTTAGCTCACCTAAGAATCAAGTCTCATGAAAATGCTACTACGTCTTAAGAAAAATGACCTAATGCTATTCTAGGAAGTAAAATGTCATAACAAAGAGCAGGAAGGACAAAAGGCACCGCGTACTATTTACTGCACTACAGAATTGGACAAGTGGTGCCTGCTTCAGATCTTGTTGCTTTTTTCAACCTTTCCTCTGTGTTTTTCTCACCTTTTTACTGAAAAATAACTCTCCCCTTATCCCTGCTATTCCCTGAGAATTCTCAGAATATTTTCCTGGGCCCTACAGGATTACATCTCTGAAAGAAAGCTTCTTCCAGAATCCAAAGGCCTGAAAACAAAATCATTAATTTCTGAACAAGACAAAAGTTTTGCCTGTACTGATTCCTTGTCGGTTTTGGATTACACACAAGGTAAATGCCTTGTAGCATACATAGCAAGTCTCTTTTTTATTGCAGTCAAAGCAAAAAAAAAATAGCTCAAAACTCTTTCTATCAAACTAGATTTCATGATGTTTCAAAGAATCTTGAAGAAATATTTGGCTACAGTAGTGGATGTATCACGTGTGAACCCAAACTGATGGAGTCAAATTCCTTTTTAGTCCAGAATAAGTGCAGATATCTTACTTTGCTTTGTGCTACAGCATGAATTTCCAGTTAAACTGCTCAGCTGGAACAGTGACATGGCTTTAAATACTACAATATTTTTTTCTGGATTGCAGCTTGACAATTCCTACCGTAGCTGTCTAGAAGGATTTTAGAATCTACCTCCACCTAACTTGTTAGGAAATAATTGCAGCTAATATAAGATGTGAAAAACAGCCAGAAAAACTCTGACCTCTTTTCTTTGCTTAATCTTGTGTATCCAATAAAAGGTATAGTGAGTACTGCCACCAAGGGTATCATGTATGTTTACCTTATATAAGAAAGGATGTTGTGTGAGGCACATATGAAGTTCCCAGCCAAGACACATTTGTATATGGTTGGCTAAACAGGGGTTGTGTTAAACCTTTGTTCCAGAAAGATAAGTTAAACATGAGGTGAATTTAAGAAGTATTTCTCTTTGCAGTGAAGATATATTTGTCAATGCAATTCAGTCAACTGACGTTTTATAGAATTCTACAAGATACAAAACTCCTGTTCCCCAGAAAGTCTGAAAGGATTTTCTTGCAAGATTAATGAGACTATATAATTGTTGCTGGGTATTGCTCAATATTTTGCAGAAATCACACCTGAAATATCATGTTATGACTCAAATTATTTTGGCTTAAGCATTAGTATAAATTTCATTTCCAAAATGATGAAAAGAAAGAGAAAGAATCAGATTCAACTGGAAAATTAAAACTCTGTAAATGTTAGTGAAAGCAGCACAGAGAGATTGTAGATGTCCTGTTCCTGGAATTGTTCAAGGGCCAGCTGCTCCTTGGGGGACTGGACTCAATGACTTTTAACCATCCCTTCCATCCCAAGTCATTCCATGATTCTGTGATTCATTAGCTGTGGCAGACATTAAGCGATAGGATGGGATGGGCTTCACTTAATCTTCCCATCCACAGGGTTCAGTTACATTTGTTAAGCAATGCCACCTTGTTCCTTTCCTAGGACTCTTGGGTCTGCCTAATAAATATCTTGACTTTGGAACCTTACTTTTCTCATTAACTTTAGCATCTCCTGACAAAGTCATGGCCATATTTATTCCTGCAAACAGAGTCTGTGGTCTTCTGTCACACTGGATACCAGTATGAAGCAACATGAGTATTGTTATGAACTGCTCATCTGAGGAGGTGAAAATCATTGGGTACATCATTATCAGTGTGGCGGTGATGTCAGAAAAACTGTCTCCACTCATCCACAGCACATCTATCCAAACTATGTTAAATAATACAGGGCTCAAAGGGAAGGAATGTAGATTAGGGAAATCTACCACACAAAGGAGTTAAGGGCAGGATAGAGAAAAAAGGGCTGATCAGTTCTGTTTTGCTCTGAGCAGCAGGGGAATGTTGAGTATAACTGGAAAAAAGGGTTTAATTCTGCTTTATTCTGCAATTGCAATGACTAGAGTGCCAAAAACAAGCAATATATTTCTGAAAGAAGCTGCTTCTGAAGCAACTTAATGTTTTAGTAGTTTTCAGTTAAATCAGGCAGAGGAGATTAACAATGGAGTTCTGTGTTAATGGTCTGGAAAGTGCTGCGCTTCCTGTGAAAATTAAGTATAAAGGTGATTTGATTTCTTCTTCAGTGGTATTTTGGAAAAAGATGACCACAGAAGAACATTAACAATAATGATGAAGTGGCACAAAGGAGGAATGAAGGAGTTATAGATGCTTCATTAGGAAATCAGATTTTTTTTAAGAAAGAAGAAACCTGTAGGAGTGGTGCCATGAAAGGCTCAGGACAAGTCCTTAGAAGTCCAGCATGAGCGATCACAAAGACTGCACAATATGAAGAAAGACTTATCATGGCCAACATAAAGGAAACCAAACTAATTCAAAAAAGGACATTTGTGTTAAAAAGACAATGACTTCAGAATTTATTTCCAAAAATATCTGCATATTTTGTGGCAAAAGCCAGAATTTGGGAGGGAGTCTGAGACAGAAAGGACTACACTGAACTTTATCCCTGGTAAGAGACAAAGTGTTTAGAAAGGACAGAGTGTCCAGTGCTGCTTGCTCAGGGAAAATATTCAAAAAGCAATGCTTGGCAATACAAGACCGTCAGGCTGCAAATGGGAGAGCTTTTCTTTTTAACATCTCACAGCCCTTTTAAAGACAGGACAGTCCTGAGGATGCTGACACTACTAAGTCAGCAACAGGCAGGTGGCTAAGGTGAAACATGTTTTGCAAAGATGGGTTTAGCCCGTCTCATGAAGTATGTCAATTAAATACAAGTGTGTAGAAAAATTTGGTTTTGGAAGTTTGTAGCAGTGGAAAGAAAAAAACCCAAATCCATTGTTTTAGCTAAAATGTCACTGAACTTGTTTCAGGACAGAAACCATGAAAAATGACGCAAAATCTGAGGCTGAATTTACAAGCACAGGACAGCTACTTCAGACAGCTCCTAGAAAAAAAAATCCAGCCTGCAGAGGCTGAGAAGGAGCTGAAAGTGCTTATGTTTTGGCAGAGTCATAAGAGGAACCAAGAGGGATTCTCACTGCTCATTTAAAAGCCTAGAAGTGAGATGGAGTGATGTAGAACAGGAAAACTGTACCTGCAGATCCAAAGGATTGAACTGAGTACTTATAAAAATGGATGTCTTTCTAGTAAAGTGTTTAATGCAAATAAATTTGTCGTGCTGGGTGTTTCATTAAGGCTCTGATAAGCAGTAACACATTTGCAGGTATTGTTTTCAAGTCTGCACTGGAAATGCTCTTTCTACAGACAATTTTAATTTTGAGCAGCACGAAAGATATAGTTGAGAAAAATTGATTCTCTTATTATATATATTACAGAATACAAAGGTCTATATAGGCTACATTTTGGTCTGAGGTAAACAAACCAAAACAAGGGAATAAACAGAAACTTTGAAAAATTTTAGAGAGAATCAGGTGCAGGTCTAGAACTAAACAATTAAATCCTTGTGATATAACTTATTGACCAGACCAGTTACCTCAAGAGTGTTATGCACTATGCACAGTAATGAAGTTCTCAGAGTAATCTTCATTACATGGAAAATGAAATACCCATCAAAACTGAAAATATTCTGAGATGGAAGAGCTATTGGCAATGCATGTGAAAGGAAAATTATGAAAGATAAAGAAAAATCAATTAACGGTCACTATAAGCTAGATGTAATATTAACAAGGAGAAGACGGGATTTAATGAGATAAAGAGTGTGTCAGTTAATATATTCGGTGACATTTCCATACTGATTAAAAAAAAAAAGGAAAGAAAATACCTGAAAATACTAGAAAAGGTAGGTATAATTTCTGACATGGATATTAAAGCCTTTTAAAAATACCATTTTTAATATTCACAGAATAAAAGAAGGAAAAGGTCACTCAGTTCTCCTGCCAGTTCAGGCACAGACATTTTCCACGATTTTCAGCATTTCTCTTCCTGTACAGTTTCAAGTGCTTCAGGCAATGAGAGTCCCACCACCTCTCTTTAGAAACTGTAGCTTCATAAATCTCACTGTCAGAGAACACTTTCTAATACTCAGTTTAAATATTTTTTATCTTAATTTCATTCAATTTCTCATAATTATTACACCATTTACTACCATAAATAATTACTTTCTCTCAATTTATGCAACCTCAATTAATGCAACTGTCTTTTCCTCTAATTTGTCAACAACTTTCTGGTAAAATGATATCCACAAAGAGCTCAGTGTTGTGGACATAACATGGTGATATGCATACACCAACTGCATTTCAATAGAGGGGTATGGGAGCTGACTCTAAGTGGGTACTGAGAGCTTTCTTAAATACCACTTTGCTTTTTCCTAACCTTGCTCAGAAATGGTCTGTATTAGTGTGTGAGAAGCATGGTGCTAAAAAAACCATAGTGCTTTGGAGTGGTCTCTTAGTGGAGCCCTGCACTGACATGTCCTAGAGGTATGGAGATAAGCAGGCAGGCTAGACTTGCAAGAAACAGAAAGGCAATTCCACACATTGGCTCAGAATCTAAGTTTCAGTTGTTCACTGAAATAAAAGCCTCAAGTTAAAAATCTATGTTTTCACAAACAACAACAAAGACAAAATCAGATAATAAATCAGCATGTTCCTTATTTGTTACTATTGAGTGCTACACACAATATACACTGCTTATCCATTCAGAGTCTCATAGAAAAGAGCTTTTCCTGGATTTGGCCTTCCCAATGCTTTCAAAGCCAAACAGCTATTGAGCTCTCTCTATCAAAAGGAGGCTAGAAAAAACTTTGTTTATCACTTTTAACTTTTTGTGGTTATAATATTTGCTGGGTATGAATGACCAAGTTCATTTTCCCACAGCAGCCCTCGCAGTGCCGTGCTTTGCCCTGGCAGCTGGAAAGGTGCTGATAACACCCCAGTGTTTGGGTACTGCTGGGCAGGGCTGGCACAGCCTCAGCGCTGTCTCTCAACATTCCCCCGTGAAGGCGCTGGCGGTGGGCAAGGTCCTGGGAGGGGACACAACCAGGCCAGCTGACCCAAACTGACCAGAGGGGTATCCCAGAGCATATGACATCAGCTCAGATATGACAGCTAAGTGGGAGGCATTCGTTAATTACAATGCTTGCCTTCCAGAGCAACATCTATGTGTGCTGTAGCCCTACTTCCTGGGAAGTAGCTGAACATTGCTTGCTGATGGGAAGTAGAGAATAAACCTATTTATTTTTATGTTTGCACGGAAACTTTTGCTTCTGCAGTAGTAAACTGCCTTATCTCAACCATGAGTTGTTTTTCCATCTTATTTTCTCTCCCCTGTCCAGCAGGGATGGAGAGCAATAGAACAGCCTGGTGGGCACCTAGCATCTGGCCAAGGTCAACCCACCACACTGCTTTACCAGCAGGACATCATTCTTGAAGAGCAACAAAGAGAACTTTCTCACATTTTCCAAGATTCTTTTTCTTTTGAGTGAAAAAAACCCCAACCCTGATTCCTGATTCTGCAGGCCTTTTGTGTTATTCTAGCTCCAGTCAAGAAAAAAAGAAAAATCCCACAAATTATATAAGGATAATTTTGGAATGTGTTTAACTGAGGAATTAGCCTGTATTTTATTTTTCATTATGAAGAAAGCATATTCTTCATTAAAAGAAAAAAAAAACAATTACAAATATCTAACAAGTTTTAGAATAACTCCCATCTCCCAGACTATAGGCAACAAATTACAATTGAAGAGTTGCTTGAGTGCATGGTGAAGCAGGAGGCACCAGATGGAAACCCTTTATTGATAAAATGAGAAAAGTATTTCAGGAAATAGATAAAAAATATAAAAGAATAAGCAAGGGAAGAGTTCAAAAAGACAGAGGAAAAAGTGGGCAACCCAAAGCAGAATAATCATCTAGAGGGTCGACAAGGTCACAATAATATATTTTAAAATAGCCTGCAGACAGTGCATAAAAGGCACTATAAGCATTCAAAACAAACTAAAAGGCATATTTCACAAAAAGAAGCTGAGTTTGAAAGCACAGGCTCTGGAGTTCCCTGTACCACTATGACCTTCTATTATCCAATGTTCAACTTTTTCTCAGCTGTCATACCCATAATAATCTGCTGCCCAAGGCCCGGAGGATGTGAGTAAAAGCAAAAACTCCCACTTCATTTCACTAGATATCATCATATTCCTACTAATGTTTTAACCTAGAGCATCCTCACAGTCAACCTGTAGTGTTCAAATTACTTAATGCGATTACTTGATCTATGCTGGCATAGATAGCTAAGTGATTTCTCACTGCCTAACTCTCAAAAAATCTCTTTGGCTGGCTTTTTGGGGTTTATACTCTAGGTATTTTCCTTTGGTTTTGTATTTTAACAGACTTTTCTGTAATTACAGAAGTTACCTCAGTACTTGCAGACCTGTCGTACACACAGCTAAAAGGAATGAGGCCAGAAAGAACTGGCTAATGTATCACAAACCAAGAAAATTAGAAAAGAAGTAAAAAAAAAAAAAAAATCAAATTAATATGAACAGTAAAAAAAACCCCAAATAAATAATGTTATGGAGAGATAATCAGGCAGCTGAAACTATATAAAACTTGGGGAAAAAACTTTTCTGTTGAAAAATGTATATAAACCCTTGCCCCAAATAACGGACGAGAAAATTAATTAACTAATATACTAAAACCATGGGATAAATTCCCAGGCAGTTTCCTTGGAAACAAAATTAGATCAGCAAATTCAGATGATATTAATATTAATAAGAAAAATTATTTTGTATATTGTTTTCACTGAAAAGCATAAAAAAGTGTAATTTCACCAGAAAATAGGAAAACATATTGCTATAATGCTTGATAAAACATGAAGGTATTTTATACGTCAAAAAATACAACCGGTCACCAGATAATTTTGATTGTGTGTTTCTGCATAATAGAGACCTTTGTGATTAAAGAGGACTCCTTATTTACTTACAGTTCATTGCATGCTGAGGTGCTTTGCTGGAGCAGGTCTGGGTTTCTCAGTTAGTATCTTCACCTTCAGCTACTTGTCCTGAAGAAAAAAGTAGCACATATGTGATCTGGTGAGTCCCTGGTGAGACCCTGATGGAGAACATCTGGTCAACAGAGGGGATACAATAGCTAGTCCATTGTAAGAGAAATGCCTGAATCCACCCCATAAATAGTGAGTCATAGCTGCCTGCTGACTAGATACCAGATTTTTTTAAATATTCTTGGCTCAGACACTCAGATCTGGTTAGAGGCTAAAGGTCAATAACCTGCAAACATGTAAACCGTGAAATCATTTAAATATTTATGTCAGCAGCTAGGAAGTCAAGCAAAGAGTTTAATCACAGCTTGGTGGTCTGGCAGGGAGATAACCATGCATTAAATACCTGCTTCACATCTCAGTCACTAGAGTATAATTTCTCACTCAGAAGTTGCATTATCTGTTTTTAAACTGCTATCTTACACCTTACACTTAAAGCTTATGGCACTCAATAGTTATGTTGAGCTATGGACCTGTGTAGGGCACATGTTTGTCAGGGACAACAACAAATATATTTTATTTATCCTTTATTATTTTCTGCTTAGAGCCACATATAAAATTTTTTCTCATGGATTTCTCAAAAAGATATGGTTATTTAAAATGTCTACCGAAATAATGTACTGACAGGTTCTCAGGTTTATTTTCTCTTTACAATACTTTAACTACTTTATTTTGATTTCCCTGACAGCAAAACACTATTTTGGTTCTGAAAAAAGCAGTGCAATCCGTACAGGTTTCTTTTATTTATGTTGACTTACACTGTGCTATCTGTAAATATTTTAAAAGATGAAGTAGGTGGATTACAGCCCACCCACTCTTTCTTTTATTCTTTTTCTTAGACACGTACACATTTAAAATTGCACTAATGTCTGTTGAGCTAGGCTTGAAAGTCTCCCTGGATCTCTATTTCCTATTCAGAAGAAGCAGGGAAAAGTCAGAAGTGAGCCTATCTGTGTAACCATGACGACAAGTACTTGTATATAATGCTTATCTATATCGTACAGTTTCTGATTCCTTCAAGAGTTCACGCAGTTATAGGCTGAATTCTTTGGTAAGCTATCTGAGCCATGTCAAACGGTTCAGAGGAATCACGTTAGGATTGCTGGGCACTGTAAACACTTTGCACTGAAGAATGAATGAGAAAATGGGCTGAATGGTGGAACAGAGACACGGCTGGGTCTGGAAGGTGAAAGAAAGGGAAAAAAAAGAGGTGTCAGTAATTTTCCAGTGATTAATATTTGACAGATTGATTTGGAGTTGTTAAGAGAGATCTTCTGTTGCTATTCCACATCAAATTAGTGCCTAGCAGATAATATATATGGATTTCTGGAGAATAGGGATTTTGTAGACATAGCAGACAGTGTGCGGCATTATGCCAGCTGAGTGTAGAAGGCTAGTTGATCAATAATTAAAAGAAACATCTTGAGTTGAGGTTACCATTAAGCTATTTGAGGAATGAAGAATTCTCAGTTTTGCAACCTTTTTTTTTTTCAAATAAGTAGTTAATTGTTTTGTGTAAAACATGCATGAATTCTTGTAAGATTTTTGGAGTAATACATAAAATTACCAATGTTTGCAACCTCAGAGGTTATTTTGCCTTTAACATTGTTAAAATTTATTGTCATTACGGATAAAATATTGCGCTCCTTTTACATATAGATATTTTTTATTAATTAAATATTTATGTTATTTTATAATATAACATGTTACCAATATCCTCATAGCTCCTTGTCCGGTACTTGGGGAGATGGTCTCCAAAACTATGCCTGCTTCAAATTTCAGGTGCTGAGATTTTTCAGCAGTTAGAAGTCTGCCCTCACACTCTCATACATATGTCAAAGAAAACAACACAATAAAAAATAAGACTTTTCATTACAAGCTTGTTGCTTTTTTATTCTTCTTTCCCTTTTCTTTTCTTCATCCATACAGGTCAGCCGAATTAACTTTTGGCTCCTGAAGAATTTCTCATGGTAAGAGCCATGGCCAGAAGGGCTTTGCCTTGTAGATTTTAAACAGAATAAATAGGTCAAAAATCAGGCTAATAATTACAGAGCTAATTATAACATTAATAGAAGAAAATGTGCTATCACAACCTGATAGCTGAGTGATTCCCATGGCTATAGGTTGAAAAAAAAGACCCAGAAATACAGAAAAAGAAATTAGATTTTCAATCTGCTTTAAGCAAAATGAGATAAATATTGACAAAAATCATACAATATCTAAAGGTTAAAAGAAAGAGCAAAATCTAAAACTTTTGCATTCCTTCCTGTTTTTCACAGAGGCAGAATGAATATGTCCAAAGTTAAAATTAAGTAATTACCCTAGAACTACTCTTTTTATCCTTTTAATAAGAAAAAATATATTCTTTTGTTTTAATACATAAAGTATTCAAAAGGTTTCAAATGACTTCACTGAAGACCACACAAAACTCTAGTTTAGCTAAATTTGTGTCTTCAGGGCAAAAAATCTGCTAGGCCATCAAAATGGCTTCTGAAAGGACAAAGAGACACTATAACACCTGAAGATATAAACATTTTTTTTTCTTTTCAGAAAATGCAGCAATTAAGGAAGGAAAATGTATTCATTTATACATTATGCTAATTGTAACTTGGATAATATGTCACTCACTAGGCCAAGCAATTTCTGAGCTTGAGCAAGAGGATGAATAATATTTTTCTTGGCTCTCAATCTGGATATAAGGAACAACAATTATATGGCAAAAAATGAATTGACAGAATTGTTTTCTATTTTTTTTCTTCTTCTCTACCTGAAGATATATAATTCAGAGTTCTGAATGCAAGTCATCAGGGCAAGTATGACCTCATTTCATTGATGAAACTTCAGTACGGTCAGTTCACAACCTGCCCAGTCAAACATACCTATTCAAGTAATTATACTGTAACATCGTACTACTCTTCTAGTTATCAAGCTTCAAAAGTTACCAATGCTGAACCTGCTTGTAGAAGCAGGTGAAACTTTAATAAATGTTACAGTAGCTTGCGAAGAAGTGAATACTGCCAAAAATACAAAAAGTAGAAGACAATTGGATGCAAACTGAGTGACTTATTGTTACCGTGTGGAACGAGACCATCTCAGGTACAGTAGAAAGTGACAGATGAGAACCCTGTTTTAAAATTTAAGCTTAGTGAGCAGACAGTGGGAAAACTGCCCGTTCTACCCATTTACCCTTTTGAGGCCAAACCAATTGAAATCACTCCCGGACAATCTCATGGAGGAAGTTAGTTTACTGTTACTTTGTTTGCAAAGGCTGCCTTGTATTGGTGATCTTTGGCTATTAGGATGTACAGAGCAACAGAATGCTTTTGACCTTTGCTACCAAACCAGCAAGGATTCCCTCCCGCTTGATCCCCTTTTCTGTGACTTCCCTCTCTGTATATTTCCCTCTTCTACCATTTCTTGGAAATTATTTCTGCATATGAGCAGACAAACTGTCTACCTCTGTAATGCCTGAGAACGATGAGTTGAAGAAGGACCAATCAGGACCAACCAGACCAGCAAAAAAATGCCTTAGGCAAAAGAAGCGCTCCAGGTCCTGGGGAAATGGCTGCAAGAGGCAAGTATCTACCTGTGACTCATAAACAGTCTTAAACTATGATATTTAGAGATACATTTTTCTCATTATTTATCATACCACCTACACTTCTCTTTCTGGCTGTCTATTTTGTCAAAATTAGAAAAGTAACTGCTGTGCTAGAGGTTTTTTCTGGGTTAAAATTAACCTCTTCTTTCCTGCTCATGTGACTTGCTTAGGAAAGATAAAACTTTATCAAGTAACCTCTCTGTGGCAAAGAGGCTTGAATTACCTTTGCTTTGCATAATCCCTACATTTCCTTTTTTTCCTTTCTTTTCATGCTGCACATTACTTTTCTCATTTTTGGGTTTGGGCTTTTTTTCCTTATGTCTTCCACAGGAGTAAAGAGAGAAACCCCGAACTAAAATCTTGAACCATGTTTAACTGCTTAATATTACTGAGTGAAAAAGTTACGTTAATACTATTGAACTTTCTGGGTCCATTTAGTTCTCCTGAATTAAGAAGGTATCATCTTGCCAACCTTGACAAGTTCAAGACTTACAAAACATCCTCAGGAACCAATACGACAGTTTTGGTTTGAGGAAAAATTATTATCATTTTCCAACGGCCAGTTATATTAAGGCAAGATTTAGCACCTCGAATTGTAATCAGAAAAGGCCAAAGGTAATTCAACATACATAGCTCAACATGTTCAGTATAACTGTGTACTCGTTTGTAGTAAAAATGCTGAAATGCGTAAGAGGTTCTGTTTATGCATTTTTGTATAAAACATGAGTTTGCTCACTTGTAGCTAGTTTTTATCTTCTTTAGCCACTAGCCTTAATGCCTCACTCTGATAGTTTCTTACTTTAAGAATATGGGATGAATTATGTATTTTTGGCTGTATAACATAAGGGTGAGCTCAGAGTCCTCTAGATATTTACCTTTTGATTACCCTGGTATTTTCCTGACTTCTGACCAGTTTTTTCCATGCCATGTTGATCAATATCCAGCTGTCATAACAAGAGCTTACCCACTTGTCAGCTGTATCTGCTTTGCCTGTGCATTTTTCTATTTCATAGATCTGATCCTCTGTAATGGAAGACTGGAATAAGACATTGCATTCAAGGAGTCTGTGGTCTTGAGCAAGCCATGTCTGCTTTACTGGGCCCTGTACTTAGCTCTTGACAAGCCCATGTATTAGCATGATAGACCACAGTAAAATCCCATATGTATATACATATAAAAAAATGTGGTGGAATGTGCTGAAAAACCCATGCCATTCCTGGATACTTTCTAGATGCATGTAGGTGGATATGCTCTGGTGGGCATTAAGAGATAAAATCCCTTTGTCCCCAGACAAGATATATAGTTGTTGTTTGCTCCATTAAAGAGCAGAGTTCTGGGAGGAAGGGTGAACTTTTCCACAGCCACGCTGTAGCTGTCCACCTAGATTTCACCCAGTGCTGCACAAAATCCTTGTTCCAGCACCCGCAAGGATGTAAGGTTCAGTTTCTATGTATAATTCTCTTCCTCTTTCAATCTCATTATTAAAGCTATTTTACTATTTTATTTGTTGCCAGCTACAAAACAGTTCTGGGTGCTGTGTTTACTCTAGGGTATTCTGAGATGAAATGGGGACAACAGCATTTAGACCACTCAAAGCCCTCTTCTCTGATTTATTACCTTCCATTTTTATGTCTAGTTTTCACAAATAGCAGCATTTCTTGTACTCTTTGTGTCACTGGATCCTAAGAGCAAACTAAACCAGCTCGGCACTGGTGGCTGGACCAGTAGGGAATTTAGAGTGGCTGTAGAGACGTGTCATATTAACATAAAGGCTTTTACTTATGTAAAAGCAGAGTCTTTCCCTATTAAACTCCGGTGCCTTGTGCTCATGTATTTTCATGCACAGATATCGCAACCCTCTGCCTATCCACACTCTTTTTTTCCAGGAAGAAGCATTAGGGTTCTTGCCCTGGAAGTCCTGAATTCTGAATTTAGTCCTTCCTCTACATGGAAATTCAAAGGGCTACATTGAAAATATGCAGAAGGGTGAACAGAAGGCAAGAAAGGTCATCCTGGAAATGCGTTTCTCTGCTTCCTTCCTGGATCACTAAAGATTAATATATCAGAGGAAAAAAAAGTGTCTATGCAACTGTCAAAAGTATTTCCTGAATTCACACAAAGGAATCATCACCCTGGCTTTGCCCTGGCTTGTAGAACATTTACACTTTCATAACTTTTGGCTTTTTTCTCATTTTATCCCAGAACTGCAACTATTCCACAGTGCAAGTGACCTTTGACAATTCAGCTGCACTGGTAAGGAGTGAATCAGTAGCTGGTGAATTTGTAAGCCCTGGTTATGGTAGTGAGAGTGGACACAGAATTCTGGAATTAGTGATCTACATGTCCTACACAGAAGATTACACAGTCCTCCCTGGCTTTTCCTTGCATCATGTCAAAATAGATATATTCCTTGTTATTCTCATAGTACAAAGTCCATTTTTAAAAAAGTTTTTTCTGAGAAAGAAGAAAACAAGCAAACAAAAAAAGACGAACAAAAAAACCCACGTACCAAAATTGAAATTCCTAATCTTACCTTGACATAACCCTGTCATGTTACAACAATGATTAAATTTTTCTAGCAGTCTCAGGTATGTTAGCATTTTACTTTTGTCTTTACTTCTCACTAGTGTTGCAGTAGTATTACAGCACACATATCTATGACCTTTTGTCTTAAACAACATTCATCAAGACTTTCTTACAGTTTTGTAAGACTTGAAGTTAATTTCAGGCCTTGGATCTGAAATTTTCCAATCTATTTTGAGGAATTTTGAAAACATGCAAAAGGCTGTTCTCCTGTATTTAATTTTGCTTCTTTTGCTGCTTTGCTTTTTTAGGCACTTACAGTGCTGCAAAATGCTGATTTCCTGTGAAGACCAGTAATTGGATATTTACCTTTCCCATGTTAGATCTGCAGATGGATTAATCTTCTGCATAACTGTTCTTCTAGATTATAGCTGTTCTCAGCAAAGGCAATGGCTGTTTTGCCTTAACTGAGGTCTTTGATATGTAGTGGGAATCAAAATGTGTAGCAATGTTTTACCAGGTTTCTGCTTCAAAAATTATTTTCTTAATCATTAATTATACAGTGATTGCATAGATTTGAATAGTTTTAGATTTTAAATTTTCATTTTTACTTTGAAACAAGCAAAAAAACCAAACTGCTTTAGGAAAAACAGAGGTTTTGCTAGAATTTATTTTATAGCACTGAAATATATGAAAGGAATTGTATTTTCCTTTCTGGGCAATTTTTCTATATTAAATTGATATTTTATGTTAAAACACATCTTACAGCATTTAAGGCATTATAATAGAAACCAAATATTCAGTTGCATAAAAGAAAAAGCTTCTTTTGATCCTGCAAGAACATATAGCATTATTACCCATTTTGCATTTGTTCCAACTAGAAAATGTCACCATTGGATTTCACATGGAAAGAAAATCACTTATAGTGTTTGATACATGCAAAGTACTTGACTGGCTATGACCACGGGTTTTTGTACATACAGTGAATGTTTTTTTGTTGAAACAAACAAAAAAAAAATCATTAAATGTGTACTGTTACTGCTGCATTGAATTCTGTGGTTGGTTTTGGCCTGTGGTCTTTATACACTCTAAATTCCTGTCATATCAGTTCTGACTTTCTCAAACTCCATTGCAGGCAAACTCATGTTTCTGATGGCTAGGTTGGAAAGTAACTGCTGGGTATTTGAACATGAGCTGCAGTTAACATGGACGGTACAGTGGCAAGTCAAACTCCTGATATTATATCAAAGAGCAAATTCGTACTCAGTAAACTCTGAGAAGTCCCTAAATTCTCCCACTGCTTTCTTTTTCTTTGGAAGGCACTCACCATTAGAATTTTCCATTTTGGCAGAACTAGTCAGGGTTGGGTAGAGCAGCACCAGGTACTGCTCACGCCCCCTCCCAAGAGGATTCTCCTGCCAGGCAGGGAATCTCCACCCTGGCAGGGCTCAGAAAGCACCTACAGACCTTGAAAAAAGCAGCCTGTCCCTGTTAGACAGCAACTGTTGCCCTGGTTTTTGCTAAAGCCTTCTGTTTTAATCTTGGAGTCGGAATTCTTTCTCACACAGTTTCATGTAAATAATAGCCAATGTTTACTTAACCGTATTTTCTGTTTTTCATTCATTTTGTGATAAGACAACTTTGATAAGCATCTTTTTTCTCCAGTGGGAATGAGAAGGAAGTGACATGTCCTCCAATCCCTTGTGGAGTTCAGAATTCTGTAAGAATGTGACATATGTAAATCAAGTGTCTTTTCCCTCCTTTCTGCTGAACCTAGCAGGTGTGAGAGCGTCTTTATTGTGTTTTCCCAGACACAAGCAACAGCCACAGCCTAATGAATCTGAATAGAGAATGGTTCAACTTCTTTCTCTGACTAAGAATTTTGCAGTCCTGGAGAGTGCTTTAATTACTGATCTGTGCTGGGCACGGACATTTTCCTATCATTATCCTGAAAGTGTGCCAGGGCATTTTTTTCCACTTAGTAAGCGGAAAAAAATAAATACACATAGTAAGTGGAAAACAGAACTATTTCTCATCAAGAGGAGAAAACATTTGACTAAACCCCATTTTATCACTGGGGTAAAAAGTCCATAAGTTTGTATAGAATGTTTTACCTAAAAATATCAGCTGAGAGGAAAAAGAGACCATATTGATGCACAGGAACCTTATAATTTTATAGGGTGGGATAGGATATCTGATTTATAGAAACACAGCAGAAGTTATGGGGAAACAAATTTAAAAATTGAAATTAAAATCAAAAGACTCAAATCTTACATTGCATTTATGAAAGCAAACTGAGTTTTGTTTCAGATCTGAAGGCTTTCACCAGAACATTTCACCAAAGAAGAAAAGAAAACATGAAAATTTAGCAGTAAAAATAAGAGCTAGAAAACACAGGCTAGATATGCCTACAGAAGGCAAAGAAAAACTGAAATAATAATAATAAAGAAAAAGCTGAAAGACCTTTCTCAGGAATGAAGGAAATAAATCAAAAATAATTAAGACCCTTGCTTGGGGCTAGATAGTATAAATCAAAAAAACCTTAGGTTGAAAAGAAAATTTAATTTAAAAAACCCTTCCTTGTGCCAAAGATTTATCATTTTTAGTGCCCAGTGGGTCCAGAATAGTTTTTGGGTTTTTTCCTTAACCCTAAAGAGATGCACTTCTGTTTAGGTTGATAAATCCAGGTGACTTGTATGTTACTAAGCCTTCTGAAATTTTTTTTATTATCTCATTTTTCTTTCATATTTAAGAAAACAAACAATTATTTTTATATCTCAATATTTTATGTGTGATTAGTTATTGTAAAAACAATTAGACTTGAAAAAGTGACATTTGAAGTTGCTTTTTCCAAGATATTTTTAGTTCTCCATCATGACTATCACCTCATTTTGCAACACTCTGTTTTAAATGCTTTTACATATCAGAGTCTAGCAATCAGGAAGCACTACAGCACAGTTCTGTAATTGTTACATACTCTATTTTTAATGTTACAACTCAGACTAAGTTGAGACCAAAACTCTCATTATTATCCTGGAAGGAAATCTGATGTGATTGCATAAGGCAGAATTTCAATCAAATCCATAGTACTGCCATGGCAAGGGATGTGGCTGGGAAATGCAACCCGGAAAAGACCCAAGACCATAAACAGAAATGTGATTAGTGAAATCTGCAATGTCCTGATATTTGAGCTTCAGATGATCATCTCTAGCTAACAAGTCACAGATGAAAAAGCATCCCCAGGTGCAAAAGAGGAACGAGGATAGAACAGTGTAAGACAGCAATAGCATGGGTGGGGGCAGAAATAGGTTCGTGGTCTTTCTGCTTTATTTACAGATATATCTGTAAGTAATAAAGAAATATCTCTAAGCAATGCCATCACTGCAAGAAAAGTGTGAAAGAAGTCAGCAAAAATCAGCTGTGGAATATGAAGGAGAAGGTAGAACTACAGTACAAAGGAGAAGGCAGGCATAGAGGGAGAGGGGAGCCATCAGGTGTATACGTCTGAGATGAGAGGGGAGATGAGAGGGGTCTGATTATCTGAGGCATGATCAGCCAGCTGAGAAAGGTAGGAAAGCTGAAGTCAGTGAGAGGGAAGTTGATTGTTCTTTTTGATTAAGTGCTTGAATTATAAGACTGTTCAGTGGGAGAAAACAATGAACAATTCAATATGTCTGGCTCAGAATAACTTCTGTGATCCCTGGACACTAAGTCATATCACTCCCATTGTCAGGCAACTCCAGCGGCTGCTCGTTAATTTCAGAACCCAGTGCAAAATGAACTTCTTGATTATAAAACTCTCCATGAGCTTGCTCCAGTCTCTCTCTACTTCCTCTGCACATCTAGCACTGGCTTTCTCTTTTTCCCTCCAGACAACATTGCTGGTGTGATTAAAAGCTCTTGTTTCTACTGTGCCACCACCTCACTTACTTTCCTGGTTTGCCAGTGGCTGTATGAACACAGATTATTAATAGAGCTTGTGCTGTCAGAGCAGGAAAACAAACCACTACTGAGAAATTGTAATATGTTGGATTTTGAGCAGAGAGCAATTCATGCCTGAAGATGCATTTTCAGTCCTGAAGCTGGTTATGCAATGTTTAACAAATATAGAAGTTTGTGACCATGATCGGGCTGCTATTATGTATGATGTCCAGTGCTATTGTAATTCACCTCTTGTCTCTAACCAGTGAAAACAATCTAGTAGAGGGAAGTAGAAAGATGCTAATACCTGTGAATTAGTTCAGGGTTAACTTAGTGCATCAGAAAATAGGAATATCTAAAGTAGGCATTCAAAAACACTTGAGGATGAGCCATATTTCAATTTGTGAAAGACTGGCAGATTAGTGTTACTTTCATTGCATATCTGTTGCTTGTTAAAAATCTGATTAGCTGTCACACCTTGTTAAGCAGCAAGCTCTCTTGGTGTTCGTATTTAAGCTCTTACTTTGATTTTGATACTGCTTTTGTGCCAATATATGGATTGATTTTTAAGATTAATTTCTTATTTATTTTTTGTTGGTAAAAAATATGATAAAAATGCAAACAGAAATAGGGCATCTAAGAAATAAGAGTTTGCTTTCTAAATACCAATGCCTTTAAAAGCAGCTAACCCCCTTACACATTCTTCTTACAGCCTCAAGTAGCCCTGGTTTGGAGAGATTCCAAATGAATTAAAACTAATTAATGAGCTTAGCTTTTTTGTATCAAATGTCATGAGGAGGCAAGTGCCAGCACCGGCCCTAGGGAATCTTTCACTGAATGTAATCCTTCTCTAAAGAAAACAGAAGAACAGAACTTGGACATACTGGTCTACTTTAAAAATGCTTTACTGCAGCTTCTTTATGTCATCCTTTGGGTATTAGTCATGACAACCTCCAGACACAGCCAGTCCAGGCTTCTGCCCAGCCCAGAACTCTTGGAGCCCTACAGAATTTGGACTTGGAACAACCAATCAAAATATACTCCTACGCTCTATGACTCCACAAAGACTGAAGATTACAGAATATGTGACAGTTTATTTTTTCCTACTTCCTCACATGCACAGGAGTGCAGTTATTCTCACGCTATCCCTGATGCATAAAGTAAAATGATTTTATTTCCATTGAAAGTCTGCCTAAGATCACCAAAGAGTTGTGATCTAAAATAAAGAGTTGATCCAAACTAACTTCTTTTTTCTGCTCTCCAACACTGGTGTGGAGAAACACAAGCGGGATCTCAGATAAATGTGAGACCTGGAGAGGCAAGACCCAGCCAGAACTTTCCATGTAACAGAAGGAAATGACTGAATCGGATCTTACTTCTCCACCCACACAAATGAACCCCAGCTGCTGGTTTAAATGCTACAGTCACATGAGGGAATGGCTGTTGGCATATCATGGGGAGCTGTCCCTTTGAGAGATGCTTGAAAACCAGCCAGACCAAGCTGCTATGTTGGTACAGACTCCTGCAAGGAATGGCCTGGAAGGTAGATGCTGGATGAAGCAAACACCTGTCATATAACTTGGTCCTAAGGAGGTTCCCAACCAAATCTGATATGGAAGACGAGTTGTCATTGCCTGTGGTGTGTCACTAAGGCAGCCCTTCAAGGCAATGTTCCCTTTGAGTAGGACAATCATTTTCTGCCAGACAGGTTATTGACAAGCAATGAATTTCTATTCAGAGGTGAGGCAAAATATGTAAGGAAGTAATCTGAAAAGACCCTACTGAAATCACAGGGTTGGGAGACATTTCTTCTGCAAAATATAGATGCGTCCTAACAAAATCTGTTGACAGAATGAAGCAGAGAGGTATTATAAACAGGGGATAGACTATACAGAAAGAACATAAGCATCACCTTAAAGCTGAGTTAAAAATGGGGTGAAAGGTACAGAATAGGAGAATAGAATAGTACAGAAAGAGTCAGAATGCAAGGCCTCACACTGGGAGAATAAAATAATGTTGATTTCTGCAATGAGCCTGGAGATAGTGGAATGTGATGACTGAATAAAATAAATTGTTCCTTGTTTTGATCCCATTATGTATATAATTCATCAATGCAGTGCTTGTGAAAAGTGAAAGTTTAAAATGCAGCCATCAAGCTGTTTTCAAGTAAGCCTAGGAAATCTTCAGCCTATTGTGCAGGAAGCCAGTAAGGGTTCAGTGAACACTGTGCAGAGCCATTACCACAAAAGAGGTATTCAGATTGGAATTGGTACAGACACATAAGAATGATTAAGGGACTGTATGGCCTGTCTCACTAAGGCACGCTAGGAGGCTGGGTTTGTCCAGCAGCCCAAAATGTACAACAAAAGGGAGAAGACTGATTTGTCTTTGTGCATCCAGAAGAGAACGTCAAGCACTAACATTAAAGACAAGGACAGTGCCGAAACAAGGACAAATGGAGATAAAAATCCTGTGCATACATATATCATAAATCAGAAAAGGTTTTCAACCTACAAAGCAACTGGGAGGTCAAAGAGTAAGACATCAAAAGAAAGTGCTTGGCATGTTTTCAGAAGGATTCTCCTGTCCCTAATACAGAATCAGATAATTGATGACGTTGGTATTTTGCACCATTCCAGCCTTCATGCTAAACCCCATGGGACAGTGTCTGGTATCTCTGCTTACGTTTGACAATTTATCAGTCTCACTTCTGTTACAAATTTTGCTGCACTGCTCCCTGACCGACCTGAAGAAGCCCCGGGATACTCCTGTCCGATCTGTCTGTGTCACAGGACCTCGGCAGAAAGAGAACTGCAACTTACTCACAGGGTTTCGGTATAATCTGTACAACTGCCTCAAGGAAATCATAGGGGAAAGCAAGGAACTATCATAAGTGGACAAAAGTAAGTGAACAAAAGTAATAGGGGTTGATCCCATAAGACACTTAATAGAGTCAGATAGGTAAGTTCAAGCCATCACTGAAGACATGCTTTAAAAGGAAAAAATCAGAAGGTATTCAGTGCACCTACGAATAGAGAAATAAAGATTATTTTTTCAGGCTGAGAGTCAGGGACACAGTAGAATGTTAGAGTATATCAAATGACTGGCATCTGATGTTAAAGGCAAAAGTTGTAGCCATTCCTCAATTTTTTGAAATAACCAGATATGTCTTGTCTCTATCCAGAAAAAGTTCAAACATACTCAACATGCAATTTATGTACTGAATTATGCATATATATATACATATATATATACACATATATACATATATATATATATGCTGTTTACTTGTAACTAAAGGAAGAGAAAAATATAAATATGGAAGTACAAAATGAAAAAAAAAACCAAATAGACATATATATGCCAGGTGCCTGCTGGTATTTATACACATTCAGTGAATTTGCAGTTTTATAAGGTTTTTCGTCTGTTCTACACCAAAACATTAGTAACATGTAATAAAATGTGTTCATTATTTATTATTGACAAACAAATTATGCACATGCTCCCCTAGAGTGAGAAAACTGGAGATAAATAATCTGCAAAGAAAGAGGAAACATAGGAAAAACTAGGCAAACAAGGAAGGAATCCTTTACGATTGGAAAAATGTACTGATACAAGATAAACATCCACCTGGGAGTTAGACAGATGATTTGGAGATAAATTAAATAGCTTCCCAAGAGAGATCAAGTGTTGGTACATACTCGTCAATAACCATTCAGAAGTGATGAGGAGCTCTCCACGGCCATCTGGAAATGGCTCTAGCCAGCCTGGCCTGATTGATTTTATTAGCTGCACAATCTCATTTTTGTTTGATTGCTTTGTATCTGTATATGCACTAGGGGAGAAAGCATTTGGGATTTTCTCAAGTCTGCTGTTTGCTACTCTGGACTATGCCCCTCTCCATTTTCAAAGTCAATACAATTTTTCTTCCCTCTAAGATAAGGCCTTTTTTGCTCTGCTGTTCATACAGAGATTTCAAAGTAGTATCCCCCCTAAAAAGGTGGAGGGGAAAAAGAGCAGGATTTCACATTTACCCTGAGGATATAAAGCAGGAAGGCAAGTGTGGTGATGAAAAGGCCTTCCCCAGTGCACTCCTGGGTGATCCTACCTGTTAACACTTGCACTGCAGAATTTACACGTATTTCTCACACCAAGAAATATCTTACCCCCAGGAATACTTGAAGATTCTGTGTGTGGCCATGGAGAATGGGATTTGGCATTTCACGAAAGATGCAATATAAAAGTTACTCTGTCAAATATCAGGGAAAATCACCAAGTACTTTAAGCATCTGAAAAGGAGAATTTTCACAATACTCCTCCATCTAATTAGGCCTCTAACATTTTATAAATCCTTCTCCTTGTACACTTCTGCAGTGACTGCAATCTTAATTCCAAAACACATTAAACACTTTGGAGTGTTTTCAGTAGAATCCCTGTTCTCACAACAATAAGACATAAAATGTACATTTGAATTTACTGGTTAGAGCTATCAGTCCTGCTGAAGAGGGAAGGAGCAAAGAAAAGAAGACCAGATGAATAGTTTGGATAATATTTTTTATTACATTAGTTCACTAAAGCAGATGTCGTAGGAGTGATCCATGGGGATATGTACAGATTGAAATAGGCTGTAAAGTTACAAGACTAAACAGCATGGATGACACATTTACGTTTTTCAGAAATAAATATTTGGCACAAATATGCTCAGGACAGTTCTTTAAAATATGGCAGTGCTTTTTTACTAGACAAATGACTATTATTCTATGTATAGGACAAAAGTAGTGACAGTTATAGGGGCGTATTTTCTATACTCATTAAAATAGCTATAAAAATTAATGTAAAAATGTGCTTATAAAGCTTCACGTAGAGGTAAAGTAGAAGAACTGAGAATACAGGAGGTATAGGCAGATATACAATTGGTAGCTTCTTTTCTAACTATTCTTACAGAACACTCACTGCTGTGGTAGCTAAGGGCATGTGAGTGCCAGATGTTTGAAAAGCAATCTTTAAGTGACTGAGATGATAGTCTGTAATACCGATACTTAAATAGCATATAGCCCATTTTCAAGCAGTTTGGGTATTCAGACGAATACCTGAAGGTTGAACGTTTTTGAGGAATTTTTGAAGTCTTTTGAGGAATTAGACCATCTATGTAGCTCTCTTGGCCAGTTTCTTTGGAAAGTTTTGGTCTTAGTGGTTTATTTTTTGGACCAGATTCACGCCTGAATCTGTGACTTACTCCAGCTTTCCAGGTTTTGTCTGAAGGAGCATGAGAAAGCCCTGAGACTGGCAGGAGGGAGGATGCAGAGGGAAGTCAGGATGGCAGCCCCTGCACCTGGGGTGTCCTGCAGTGGGGTCTGTCCCAGCCCAGCAATCCTCAACCACTCACAGAGAGCTTTCTCACAGCCCCATCCCTGCGGGTTAGGAAGGCTGAAGACAGCTCAACCTCTCTTTAAAAACAGGCAATTTTAAATTAAGAGCCAGCCCTTAAGCACCCTGGTGTGACAGAACCATTAATGTTTTCTAAGGGTCTGATCCAATTTCCACTGGCATAAAAGCCAGTTATGAGTATGCTTAACTACAGGCCTTAGGTCAGATATAAATAAGCTTAATTGTGGGCCCTACATCAGTAATGAGCATGCTTAATTATTTTATTTGTGTTAAGCCTTGTTTTCTCTAGGGTAATTTTAAATTTCCTTGGCCTGTGTTCAAAAAAAATTGTCAGTGTAACTTTCTGGTTTTTCTCCTGTTTCTATTAATGAAAAGAACAATGATGAACACATATATCTTCCCAGAGAGCATAAAAAATTCCAGTGTGTTATGTTGGTCTGTTATGATTATCACTTACCTGCCATTCAAAAAACTTTATCTTAAACATCAGATATTAAAAAAGATGTATAGATATTTCCATTCCAAACAACTTTGTGTAATATTTCAAATTTCAGGCTTTAATAAAGTACTTAAAATACTACTGCTTTGGACTGTATAACTACATTAATTAACCATACCCATCCATAGTCAAACATATGCATCTTTTCATGGTGAAAAGGCAATTTCTTCTGCCTGCAGACAGATCTTTTTACTTGGATATAATATATCTGACATTTATTTAAATAACAGAAAATAGTCAGTAGGCTGGCTCAATTCTTTCCAGCGACAGGGAAGATTTGTACATTTTAAAGTGGTAACTGGGTCTTCTTTCACATGAAACATCTACTGCCTACAAATTTAACTTTTCAGTCAAGGTCACAGTGACTTCTATCCTCTCCACAATTGTTTTTCCAGCATTATATTTCCTTCTTTGATTAAATTTGCAATCATTGTCCCTAGAATCTCTCAATGCTGATCACATTCAAAGAACTTTATGATGAGACTATTTGGAACAGACCACAGTTTTAAGCACAAAATATAATACGTAAATATTTTTTGTCCACTTTCACATTGTTTTTTAAGAATTAAGGATATTAAAAAAAACTCACGATACTGGCAGAAAGATGGAAAAAGACCTTGACTAGCATATATCACAAAAGTGCCACTTTGTTGCATATACAATGAAGATTTCAGTTCTGAACTTGTTAGCAAGAGAAAAATATGAACTGTGCACAATAGAAATAATTTCTTGATAAATCTATTTCAGTTTACCTACCCACATCTTGTTTAGTGTCTACAGTCCTAAACAAAATTCCCTGTGTGACTTACATAGCCTGTTCTGGGGACTTTCTGTGGTTAATTTGGCATCTTTCTCACTTTTGCTGGGTTTTCTTAGTCCTTTTATGCAATATATCGGTTAAGATTATGTTTTATCAAGTAATTCATTATAGAAAAGCTATGTCAAACTTGTGCTGTTTGCTGGCTACTGGGGGCTTGACAGGTGGGCTGACAGACATTCCAGGACTATCAAAGATGTAAAGGTAACTGGCTGAGTTAGTTACCTTCCTGTTCCACAAAATCTTCAAAAGGTAATCTCTTTATGGCGGTGGTGAAATAGATTAAATGTAAGCTTTTCACCAAAGCAGAAACACGGGTGCTTAGCTACGCATTTTCAGATGAAAAGTAAAGAAAATTCTCTAACAATAATAAAGACACCACTATCAAATATGTATTCAATGATAAATGTGAAGAGAGGAGGTTGATTTTGTTAATTTTTGCATTCTCATTACAAAGAAAACTACCCCAGAAGAAGGCCACCACCAACCTTTGGAGACAATATTCCCAGCAAATGCTGCTGCCTGCTACTTGAGCTACAGAGGCAATGTAGATGTGTTAATCATTCTGAGAACCATCTGCATGTTGTTAAGTCCTGTAGATCTGAAGCAGCTACACCAGTATTAGCCTGAAGAAATATTTAAAGTGCCTCATTGAAGACCATAGGTTAGAGAAAGGTCTTAAAAGCATAAAGAGACAGAAAATTAAACGGATACACAGTAATTTATTTTGCCAAGAAATCAGTAAACAGCTAGAAAGATTTCAGTCCAACAAACATAAGAAACATCCTCTGTCAAAGGTATTAATTCAGCTAAAATGATACCTTAGGAACCACTTTTCTGTTTTCATAAGGGGAAAGGAGACAGCTTTTTTCACCAAGGCCTCCTAATCTCAACATGCACTAAAGCACTTGGAAAACCCATTCTGTGCATGCCTTCACTGCAGTCACTTGGCTTACACGGGTGACACACGGCATCTGTACACTAGCATTGTACACCAATGCATTGTATCACCAGCAACCTGACAGGCTGACAAACTTCCATCTGCAGCAGCCTGATTAGGGGTACATGTATCATATCTTCATTTATATTACTGCTCATGCAATGTAGGTTACTGGTTGGCTCTAATTATAATGTAGTTTCACCTTTGGTTGAAGTACAGATTTGCTCCTTTCTCATTAAAGGCTGGTAAAAAATCTGGTTGTGACAGATTTTATTTCTGGGATAAGTGGTTTCCCAGATTCTCTCAGTCTTTGCTAAACAGGTAGTGTTTAATCTCTGATGGCATCTAAAGCTTACGTGTTTCTAATAATCTCGAAAGAAACCTGAAAACACCCCACCAAGTTTTCCCATTTTCTTCACATGCAGCCAATGAGGTTCCATTTGAAAGGCTGCGCATTGTGCTTACTAGCTGGACCAGAAAGTCACCTAACTTACTGCAGCAAGGCTAACCTACGACCTACAGATGGGGTTGATCACTGAGTCCCATGGGGTGTCTACCCTGTCAATTCCTGAGCACTCCATTCTACAACTTATGCCTATACTGTATATTATAAAGCAGTATTTCTCTGGAGCACAGGTCTCATGATGCTTAGGATCACCATAAATCCTTCAAAAAAGATATTACTGTTTCGCATTCTCTTGGTTTTGTTAGGAGAACTTGCTCATCAGTGCTCATCAGTGGAAAGTTCCTCAATTAACATGTCCCTTTTTCACCTATTATCTGAAGTCTCAAGCCTTGTAAGCTGTGTCTTTGCAAAGGGAAAAATAATATTCAATATATCTGTTTCACATTCCTATTTACTTGCAGAGAAACTGAAACATTTTTCTGATTGTAAAAAGAGTCCAATAGGACAGGAATTTTTTTTCAGAAACTTCAACCCCCTTTTAGCCAACATGAGGTTCAAAAGTTCCCTCTGATCTCAGAACCACACTTGCAAGTCTTGCAAGGGTGTTTCTTTCAAGTCTTGTCTCCTTGTCCTAGCCTTCAGAGATGCATACATTCACATATGAAAACACTTCTGAAAAAGAACTCTGAAGTGTGCTGCAAGTGCTGTTATTTTTAACCAATGGCAGGTGCTGGCATTCAGGATGGAACAATTTCCATTTCATCTGCTTCCCTGCATATCAGCAAACCTTGCAATTTCCTATTACTATCCTTAAAGCAGTGTATCTTCCATCCTCTTTCATATAACCAAGCCAGAATCCAGAATTTCAATCAAGAAGGAGAGCTCTTAGTGGCTAAAGGCGCTAATATAATTCCTGTCAGTGCTTATTATCACTACTAGGTGTTTCAGTAACTCAGTTTATTTGACTACAGAAATGAGTGAAGTGTTAAGATCTCATTCTGTAACTGAAAAGGCTGAATTATTACGCTCATGTATGGGAAATATTATAAAGGGTCATGTTTGAGATTGGTCTTCCCGTCTGCGTGATGCACTGAGAATGATCAATGAGAAAATATGCAGGTTCTAATGAAAAGTATGATTGCTATGCTTTCTACACAACTTAACTTTCACCCCTGCTGACTCTGACAGTCACAAAGATCAAATCTTTTCAAATTTCTTTCACTGCAGTGTTAGAAAAACCTAATTTATGTTTTGAATCTCTGCAAAATTGTTCATTATGCAAATCCTATTTTGTGAAATAGATGTGAGAGTGACAGAACTGATTGAGGCAGAAAGGCAAAAGAGGCTATAAGTTACGAGAGATAAAAATGCACTGGAGTGAAAAGAAGAATATTTCTATTCAGGTGCTGCTGGAAAATTATTTAAAAGTCCAAGTTCATGTTTTTGTTTCTCAGCTTTGTGCCTTACTCATCTGAAAATAAAGTAGCATATAAAATTCTTTTATACTAAACACAGCTATCTAAACTCCTTTCAGCTGTAGGGACATACTAAAATCTACTGGCTGCAGTAACTGTATGCTCAGCTTAATAGCGTATGACTGTACTGCAGCACTGCTACTTCATAAGTCTTGCTTGGATCATCTCTTGTCAGTCAATTTGCTCCAAATGCTAGTGCAAATTTGCTGATACAAGGGCTGCCTTCGGCCCTTTAATCAGATAAAGCTGCTATTAACAAAAGATGGCAGCATGGCTCATTTTATTGCAAGGCTCCTACTACATGTGTTCATATTTCCTCGAGTATGGCAACCACTGACCTTGGCAGTCTGGATTGATTCACCCAGTTCAAGGATCACTTAGCTTCTGTGCTGAATGATGGTCGCTTGGCTAACTGCAGTCTTTTTCATTTCCTGTTGATTTAATAGTGTTTCTTATTTTATAGATTATCATAGCATTGAATTATAAGTTTGGATCCTAATTCAATTTCAGCCTCTCTCAAAGCCCTTTCCAGAACACTGTTAATCAAGGAAAAGCTCCAGCCTCTGGTTTATTTCCCAACATACCATAAATATGAGTATTAATGAGAACATGCATAGACACATTAGAGGGAAAGAGGAGTCACATATAATATAAAAACACTAAGCTCCTCACTAACTTTCATTCATTTTTTAAAGACAAGAAACCTTTGGCTTTTAGAATTTTTATGTGTTTAACTAGAAATTTTTAATATCTACCATAACCCAAAGCCAAAATTTAAAATTTGATATGAAGTAAATTTTATAAAATATTTTAATGGATATGGTTCTGAGAACAGAATTAGGAAATGAGAGACATATACTGATTTAGAGTATATGTTCCAAATTATTTTCACCATTATTTAGTCTGGGTGTTGTGGGAGTTTTCCCCATGATTATTTTCTGACATTACAGGATTTAAAAATTAGCATCAGAGAAACATCCTCAAAACTGATAAATACTTTACAAATATAGAGGACTATTTTCCTAAGGCATAACAAGCTAATTTCAAGCATAAACTCTAATAATGGGACAAGCACAGGAAAATTGGTAGGACAATAGAAAAAGCTCACGCAGTTACTCAGTTAAGAATCTGCCTGTACCAATATGATGGAATGAATATTAACTTCTTATCAGTTTTCTGAGTTCTGAATACAGTTCTGGCCGATAAAAAAAATACAGGATGTAACCAAAATGCCACTATGATTCTTTTATAAGTAAATATATGCAATAGCTTTCAGTGCGAGGTAGTCATACCCGAACTACATGTAAGTGAAGCTATATGCAAATGAAATAGTTCAGGCACTCACTGCAGAGTAGCTGCAGCAGCATGCAGCTCCTCACAGGCTAATTTATTCAGTTTCTTGGCATGGACGCTGAGCTGAATGCAGAAGGGTACTTGGCACAGTGTACTCTGCAGCACCGGGACCTCCAAAGAGCAGGGAAGCACCGCACAACACACAGATCTGCCCAGACAAGGAGCCTCCCTCCGCAGCCACCAAGCGCTTTCTGAGGCCACCCGGTTCACCTCCACTTGTGTGCAACAGAGCCAGGTCTGCCACTTGCACGACTGGGAGAACCACGGCTGAGCACACAACAGCAGCTATGCAAATAAGGGTCCAATTCTTCCTCTATGGTCTACCATTTCTGACTTGACAAAGGACACATATTTTGACCACTTGGCTACCATGAGTGATATTTAAGTTTCAAAGTTTGCTTTGGCTGACCGTCTCAGTCAAAGGAATAGCTGTGCTCTGCTAATCAAGATTTTGGAAACCTTGCCTGCTCCCTACTTCAGTGTTTCCCAGCACTTGCCATTTTTTCCACTGGGCTTCTATGTTTTGATTTTTTTTCTGGTATGCTCAGCCTACCAGTTCTCTGAAATCAGCCATTTTACAGATTTCTGTCCTTTATCGGTCATCCCATCCATCTGTCTTCCTCTAGTAATTTTCAGACTGCAGGACTTCAGTAACATTTTCTAGCATATCATTTCTCCCTGGAGCCTCTCTGGGCTACTCCATAAAACTGTCTTACTTATGTCTCACATCGGTGCCCTCAGCTTCATGCCATGCATCAGTGGCCTCCAGCTCATTGCTCTGCATCACTGCCCTTCTAGCCCATACTCATGGATATTGGCCCACATTTTAATTAGGATAAAACTGAAACCAAACAAGAAATATATGAAGTAAAAATGCAAATCAGGTTCAGTGAGTTGCAGGTGCTATCATTTTATCTTAATGAGCATTTTGTATGGAAAGGGCTATACAAAGCACAAACAATTCTGCTTCAAAAATTCTTGTGGGCTTTATTAACTTTTTGACAACAGCCTAATTTTGGACCTAAAGAGAACAGACATCCTATCATCCAAGACTGCTTTCCCAAGCCAATAGTACACTCCTGTTTTGAATGATAACTCAGTGTCATTACAGTGTTTTTCAACACTTCCTGTCCTGTTCATGATAAAATATGAACAAATAAAGTGAGAAATACACAAGGATGCTTTCCCATGCTCTGGTGCTGAATGAAATTAGTAAGGTATTACTAGACAGAAGCATACGTAATTTGTGATACTGTCTAGCAAAGGAGTGGAAAAAAAGCTGGAAGGTTGTCCTAAAGTGAAAACCTCCACCGAAAAAAATAATCAGATTCATTACTCTGAAAAGTCAAGGTAGGTTATATGTGTTAAGCCATGTTTCACTTCTTCTGGGTAGTTAAATTCCTATCCTTATGTATGAGCCTAATAGTTCCCAAACTTTATGTCATTTTGGCATTGGTGCTGTTTGCTTCAGCAAAAGGCCCAGTGTGCATTCCTTTTATTTGCTTTCTCGGAGGTTTATAAAGCAGTATATTAGTTATTAGGCACTTGCATAGTCTTTTTCTGTTCTATAGATAAGGGAGGAAAATTATATGAAGTATGGGTCAAGCACTTATGGCTTGTGTCAGTCAAAGTTGTGATGTTGTCTTAATCTCATTATTCTCACAGGTATAAAATAGAAGTAATTTCTATAGTGGTTTCATTTATAATTCTAGATTAAAATCCATGGAAGTTAGAAGAAACACTTCTAATATTAAAACAAAAATTTACTTCTTTTTTGATGTTTTCAATATTTAAAATACTTAGCTAACTCAAAGCAAGAACACTCAAAAGTTAAGAGGAATTAGTATATTTAGTCCAGTCCAATGCACAAATATAACATGGGTTATAAATTTAACATAACAGTGCTGCAGCTACCTAGCCCATTAGTGTGAACAGGTTTTAAATCAAATAAACACAAGTCATGAACTGCTATCGTAACAAATCTGCAGTCTACCTATCCCATTCCACAGTCTCCATCTTGCATCCAAATGTACAGACAAGTTAATCAAGAGATCACAGGGAAGGAGACCTGTGAGGCTCTCTGTGCTGCAGGGCAAAGGACCATTCTTGTACCCAGAACATGCAGTGCTGAGAGCAAGGTCAGCTCAGTTACAGTCACCCAAGTAGCATTTTGCAGTCTTGTCAGTCTCTGCAGAGCGAAGCTAACTAATGAGACTGAAAATTAGCCACCTAATTTTAAGCCAAAGAGGGAACAAGTACTCAAACATTTCTGTGCTGTAACTGCAGCATGTTTGAAATGAAAGACATCTGTTGTGCTAACTCATTATATGCACAAGGTACTGAAAACAACATTGGTCCTACATAATAAAAGCCCACAGTTTTCAGTGGCTCCTTGCGGGGAGGAAGTCAGGAGGAAAACAGTAGTAGACACTACTTTTTAACGTTTTTTCCAGCACTAATTAGGAGGAAAATTCTTTTTTATTTCACATCAGCTTCTAGATCACTTCATTCTGGATATGGCAATTCAAGTCTGCTTTTAAAGACATAAGACTTCAGGAAAAAGAAAGAGAAGAAATATAATGTCATAAAAGCAGTTAATTTGTCAAACATGCAGTTGATCTTTTGGTCATCCTTTTAAATTCAGAAAAGCATTGAAATGAGTGACATGAAAGTTTAAAAATTGAAAGGGTGGTGTACAGAAGTTAGGCAAACTAGAATACTTCATTTTTGTCATCTCAGTCACACCATGTAGGACAGCTGAAGAAGGTTGTATCTCATCACAGCAAAGAATAATTTTGTCCAACTGAAACACCTACTGTAGGTTAACAAGACATTTGAAAAAGTCAGTTGTGTTATTTTACACTTATTCCAAAACTTTCAGTGAGAACTATATGCAAGATTTGCCCATGATCTGGTGAATGATAAGGAAAAATAAGGATGCTTAGCATTGACTTTCAGATGTTGTCCCACTCGGTAGACTGGGATTTTGATCAGGATCCTGTGGTCAACATATATGCTAAATGCATAAAAATTGAGAGACAGAAAACATAGCTAGCATAATGCTGTTTTTTATAATGCCAAAGATTTTTGTCAAATTCTCAATTTTCACCTAGTTTTGTTCTTCTTTATTTTCTACCTATGACCTTTTTTGATTTTCTTGCTTTCTAACTTCTTTCTCAAATTTCAGTATTTGCACTCTGCAGTGAATAACATATTCTTCTCACTTAGTCTCACATCCTCCTGCCAACTCCAACTCCCTCCCCAGTCAACCTATGTTAAAAAAAAAAGTGTCTCTCTCTTTCTCTAATGGTGTTTAGTATCATTAGCCAGGCATCATTCATTACGCAAATCCAACCTTATTTTCTGCTTCAGTGATGGTAGTTCTCAATTAATTTAGCAGGTTTTAGACAAAATAGATGACACATAAATGTGTCTTTTTTTTTTCCTGCCAGGGTAAACTAGCATCTGTCTGAATAGTAATCATAGAGAAAAATGTAATTTTAGAGTAAAACCAAAATCGCTGTTGTGAGAAAGAAAAACACACAAGACAAAACAAATTGAAGCTACTCCATACTCTTTAAAATCATATTATGGAATTCACACAGATGTTTTACTTTTTAAAGAAGGGAAGGAAGGAACAATAAATAGGCTTAAAGTCACACACAACAGAGCACAATGTTAATGTGAGTGTATGACCATCACACTGGACATTGTATTTAGATGAAAGGTTCAGGGGATTCTATATCCTTTCTTTGATGCTGACCGATAGAGACACCTAAAGAAAATATACAAACAAGGAACACAGCCAGAGATACTTCCCACTGTCTTCCCAACTTTGAGCAGTCTATATTTCCTGAGGTGGACATGGTTTTCTTGTGTTTTTAGAATCTTAAATTATTTTCCTTAAACAACTTGGCCTTACTGGTATTTTGAACACATTTAGCATCTGCAGTGTCTTGCGTCAGAGTTGAAACACTTTGCAACTGGCTATCACTGCAGCTTATCTGTGCCCAGTGTGAAATACTCCCATATGTTGCTTTGATTTTGCTGTCTGATAATTTCAGTTCGTAACTTTCTTTCTCAAATTAAAACAAATAATTGTTTATAATCATTCTCTCTGTATTGCTCATGATGTATAGATTTCTAGCATACCTCCTTTAGTCATTTATCTTCCAGACTGAAGATCCCTCAATATTTCTCCGCAGTACATAATCTCTCTGCATCTTTCATTCACCTCCATCTCCTCCTTCCATATCTTTTCTAGTTCTATAATTCCAGGAACAATATGCTTATGGGTCCAAGATGGGCAGAAATGGCAAAGTAATGCACAGTATTTTGACCATAATAACATTTTCTATCCCACTCCTTGTAAATGCTATCTTTTGCTTTGTTAAATATCGCCCAGCAAAAAATTGATCTTGTTATAGAAGAGAAGAATGAAACCAACAAATATCTTTTCTGAGTGCACGGTCCTTCACTAGAACAGTCTTTCCACAGATTTTGTTTTTGTCTCTGGACACTGAATGTCATCTGTCATTTTATTGTCTCGGTATCATGAATACATCAGCAGTTCCACAGAGTCTTATGTTGTAGTTTATTAGCATTGGCATAGTTGGTCACTTCTTTTCTTATTTTTTTTTATTATTTACAAATATGCCAAACATTGTAGGCCTTGACTCTTGAACCCTGTCATCTCAAATAGCCTTTTATTTAGTGAAAACAATCAACAACACCGAAATAAAATACAAAGACTCATCTTAATTAATCTAAAAATAGATTAATTGCTAAATACATTAGTTACTCTGGGGCTAATGGACCAGTATAAATATATAAAATGTACCAGCCCTTGTCAAACAAATTGAACTTCATCTGCTCTATGAACATCCTGATTAGGTAAAACCCAGTTATGGAGATAGCTTTATGGCAAAGCACGCTCAAACCATCATTGAGATCAATCCATCTAGAAAAAAAAATATTAAACATTACCTGATATAAGGGCTGTCCATCAAAACAGCTCTGCCACCAGTACCTTCAGAGACCACATCCAGGTTAAAAAAAAACCTCAGGTGATTTGGCCTTTTTTTTTATAAAACATGAAGAATGAATCTAAGGTGATTTCTAAGGAAACCAAGGTAGTAACCATAAAGGTCTTTGTAAATCAAAATCTGCAGCTGGTAAGAAAATTAGAGTTTGGAGCTGAGTGAAATAATGAGTGTATGTGTTCCTTCATATCTTGTAGATAGTTATAGTTTCATTTGTCTCTGTTAATAGAGTCTAAGGCTGAGAGAGAGACACGTACATTAAGCACTTTTTGGGGGATGTAAAATACTTTCTGTGGACACTTCATTCTCTTCTCAGGATCTGTTTATTCTCTCTTGTACAGTCAACTATATTTAAAAGAATCTCTTCTGAGACTTCTCAACCACCTTCTCTGTCTCCAAACCCACAAGGTGTGAGCTGCTGCAGGCACACCTTGGTTTACAGTCAAGCTCTGAAAAAGAAGAAAGTAACCAAGTTTCAGAAGGAAAATAGGTGAAGACAAGTATCAATTTCATGCTCATGCTGTAGAAGTTCTCAAAGGACAGAAAAATAACTTGTCTGAGAGCTTACAAAGGGAGTTCAAAGAAGACCATTAATTTCTGCTTCATTAAGATTATGCTCACAAGGAAATTACCCGTATAAAGCTAGAAGTGGTCAACAATATGCACAGCCCAAAAAAATTTAACCTTAACAGCATCTTTATAAAGAAAAAAAGAAAAAGCCTGACAGTATTGCCTTCATAATACTGTGCTCAGGGTCAGACTGAAAGCAAGCCAGGAAGTGGGGGAAAAAAAATGGATGCTAGTAAGCTACTAATTATATGGGGTTTTCCCAAGGTCATTGTGTGTTTTTCAGTATATGTTCTCAGCTATGTTGGATCTTTTAGCTCTCTGAGACGACACAAGAGTATTTATGTAATGATAACTATGTAAACTGAATTGGTAAGATTTACATAATTTAACCATTAAAATAAAATAAACTTCTTTTGAGGATATAGTCTTTTACTACAAACCTTGAGTGCCCTAATCTGGATAACAGACCTCTTAACACATCCTTTGTAAATTCTTTAAACCATTATAATTAAAATGTTCTAAATTTTAATTTGAATACCTGGTTTCAATTGTGAAACCTATGTTCATCCAATTTAATTAGCTAGAGAAATATGAATATTTAGTGCTCAGTTTTTACAGTTCAATCAACAGAAATTACAGGTTTGTGTTACTTTATCATTAGAAATCTTTTGCATGTTCCAGATTTTTACATTTTATTACCTCTGTTATGTAGCAGGACCTCCCACTTTTTGATAACAAAAGTGAATATTTTATGTTGCATTTATTTATAAATTAGTATATAGATTGTTTTAAAAAGCAACAAGTGCATAAGGGGTTTTCTGTCTCAGGAGAGGGTGACAGGGTCAGAGCAAGCTGCTCATTTGGCTTAGTTTCCATATTACATAAATAAATGATCTCGGACACAGTTAAATTCTGGAAGGCCTGTGAAGTGTTGGGATATCTCTGACTCTTTAGGTAATCCTAAAAAAGTTGTAGTTTGTACTGCTGCAGAGATATAGCTGAAATAAACTAGTTGCAAGAGAAACAAACGTAACTGGGATAGGGCTGCTTCTTCTCATCAGGTGTCAGGGTCAGAGAGCTTGTCAGAAAGATGCTTTTCTCTTAAAAGTAACTCAAACTAAATCACAGCTTGACTGTTCATTTAATATTGTTATTAAACACAATAACCAAGCTGCTATAGAATCCATTTTTTCTCACCAAATTACATTCACAATTTTGAAAAGAGAAAACAGTAAAAGGTAAATATGTAGTTTAAATTTTATCTCAATTCGAAGGTTGAATACCTCACAAAAAAATTTCCAGCTGACTTGCATATGATGATATCAGCTCCTACCTACTTATATTTGATTAGGACAAGGGAATTACCTTGCCCCACCAAACACTGTATTAGACCCATCCAAAAATAATTCTGTGGACTTTTCATTACACATAGATAAATTTTTAAAACTTATATTGTCATCCTTTTTTTATTACTGTATTAATTCATTTAGATTTAAAATAATAAAGAAGTCCTTTCAGAGGATCTAGATGATCTATTATAACTTTCATAATATAAAAATTCAGCACATTAAAGCAACACTTTCAAAAAGAATTCAATGTGTATGCTTCAACTCCCTTCTCTTTTACCTCCAAATGTCCTTTTGTCCTTCTTTCTCTGTACTCTCTGCTTCATGAGGCATTATCCTCTACCTGAGTATTTTCAGCCTTCCCAGAGTCCAAATATACAATTATTTTAAAGTGACTTAATTTTATGCTGATAAAGTTCATTGTTATAAACCATATGATTTTTTTTCCTTTTGGGGAAGATGAAACACAAGGAAAAGCAATAATATTTGGAGAATTTATGCTTTACCACCTGCTCTTAACTTTTGTGAAATACAGAGGACAAAGAAGGGAAATAAGTGAGACCCCAGAATATCCACACTTTCAAAATTGCTCCAGTTTCATCATTTTGAAAGATGATGTAAGATCATGGAAAGGAAGCAAGAAAGTCCAAGAAGGAGTACTTTGACAAACAAGTAATCTTGTATTATCTGTTATGTAAGTGTTCAGAACAGCGAGACAGGAAGAGCAGGTTAATGTCCCAAACAAAAGTATTCAATACACTAGTTAATGCAATATGCATACCTCACACTCTTTCTTTCACCTTTTATAAAACAAGCAATTCCCATATGAAACAGAGAAAATGAAGCAGTTCCAAAATCCTCTTAAAACAAACAACAAAAACAAAACCTTACAGAGTATTCTGTATTTTGTGTGCTTTAAATGGTAACATGATCTTCCAGACTGTACACTGGATGATCTTTTCATTCACTCATCCAGTGCTCATTTTGCATTTAATCTCTTCTGAGGAGATAGAGAAATAGTTGCCAATTTTTTTTTTGGAGAACCTTAGGTGACTTCCCCATTTATGCCATATGATTATCAGTACCACGATTTTCTAAAACTGACTCCTCCTTCTTCAGCCCTCCGCTTTTTTTCTCATTCGAGAAATGCAGACACATTTCCATGTCTACTATCATATTCAAAGTAATTCAGTAAATTTTATTATCATAGTCCTTGTCTCCAAATAGCAGGAAATGGTAAACAAGGGTAAAAACAAGTATCATTTTCTACTACCAGTAATATGAAACAAAACAAACAAGAGCTCCTTCAAACATATTTTAGTTCTAATAACCATATTTTTTAAAAAAATAATAAAAACAAATACCCTCTCTCCCTAATAATAGAGTTTCATCATGAAACATCCTTGTAAAAACTATTTAATTTTCCACTACAGGGAGGGAGGATTTGATCTCTTATTAAACATTTTATGGAAAAGTCTAAAAGTGCTTTCAATTATTTATCTGAATTGAAATCTAGGCCTGGGAAACTGCTGGCATTACACACACACACATAATATTATCAGCCCACTGAGTGCTATTAGGTCATAAAATGCTGCTGTAGCAACATCTCTGTTACAGCTGCTGGTGCTCATGCAACTTTTACTACAGTTATAAAGCCATTTATTACATTTTCTTTATGATGCTAATGCATTGCGGTCTGTTATTTTATTGTTCCCACTGTGATAAAGACTGAAATGTATGATAGTGTGGAAAAAAATACAAACCTAATAACATACCCTGCTGCATTAAAAATCTCTTAGATAAGCTTAAGAGACTCATAAAAATATTAACAGGGGATACCAAAAGGGAAATATTTGGTAGGACATTTTCTTTCATTTATTTTATTGTTCCCCACAGAAAGTTTTTTAATTGTGCTTTGTCAAAATATACAAAGGATAATATGAATGTGACTTCTTTTCTTAATTATAATGCCATCATTGTGGAAGGATATGATTTGCAGTGTACTATGAGGAAACAGAACTAAATAATATCTAAATAATCATTGAAAAGTAGAAAAGTCGTTAGAACTAATCATTCCCTTATACACAGAGGTACATAGCAATAGATAATTACAATTTGTTCAAATTGTCTACATTCACCTATTTGTTTATCTAATTTTCCTTCAAGAAAATGCTGTTTCTTTTGTGGAACAATAAATTCACTTAATTAACTATTAACCTGGTGCTAAAGCTCATTTAGAGACTCACCCACCAACACTACAATAACTCAAATAAAAATTCATTACTGTTCAACTAAGGTGGAATCTCTAGGTTGTGATTTGGACATTCTTCTGGATATGGATTATGGCTAGTTTTCAACAAGTGGAGCAGGAAGAATTACTTCAACTGTGATAGTTGCAAGAGTGCATAAGGAACACAGTATCTTATAAGAGGGCTCTAACAGTAAAGATTCCTGTATTTACAAAATCTGTTTCCTTTTTTCCTTAAAACGACCACAGACCATTCTGAAACAACACACTGTGTCCCAGAAATAACACTGTTTCTTCTTAAAGTATGCATCTTAGGAGAAGATTCTGACATGGATGTTAAAAACTAACTTTCCTACAACTTTTCACAGAATAAAAACATCAAAATAATATTTGTAGTTTTGAAATAAACACTATTCTCACAATGCTAGGAAAATGGCATGGACTTTCCTTTTTTTCAGTTCCCTTTTCTAATGTTTATAAACTTTCAAGTGTTATCTACTCTTTACTGAACTGGTATGTTGATATTAGTTAGTTTTTTTAAAAATGTTCAGTCGAACATTTTCAGGAGTTTACGAAGGAATTGTCAGAAATTATCAAAAAGCTGATGGAGACACTAAAGAGACTGAGTTTGACAGATAAAATTTGAACCTAATTTTCACTTTCATTTCGAGGGGTAGCTTTGCTTCCCTGAGAGCTGCAGCTACAGCCCTCCACAGCTGATAGTACTTGGTCTTTTTACATATCTTCTTCTGTGTCTATAACACACGCAGCCTTTTATTTGGACAGAAACCAAAACAACACCCCCCAAGCAAACAAATAAAATCCTAAAAATGAACAGACAAACAAAAAATTAAAGAACAATTCATCTTACAGAAGCAAAATGAAATACAGATCATTCACCCAAAGTTTTCAGAAGGCAGTGTAACATCTCACCAGGTGTCCCTGTCCATGGCAGGGGGATTAGAACCAGGTAATTTCTAACATCCCTTCCCACCCAAGCCCTTTTAGGATTCTATGACCAGAGCACATCTACTGGCTTAGACACAACTTTATCATCTGTTTCATAATAATGGACTAAGAGGATCCATGTTCTGAGATGGAAGTGCCAATCACCTGCATTAATTTTATGCTCCTAAAATTTTGCACGTGATGCTGGAGTCAAGACCTATTGTCTCAGCCCACTTGCAAATAAACCTCTTCTGGGACAAAAAATTTTCATTAGTGTACATGTCTCAGAAGAGGCCCCAGTTCTTTGCTAATTGGTCACTTATTCCCCTCACTCTGCTCAAATTGGACAGGAGTGGCCAAACAATAAATGTTCTAAAATCTAGCTCTGAAAATACCTCAACTTGCTATCTCATTCTTGACTGTATCAACTGACAAGAAATACTAATGGCATCCCACATAGTTTTGAGATAAAAACACATTTATTGACCAACACTCTCTTATTTCTATAAATATCTGGCTGCAAGTCACCTTTTTCAACAGATGCACCCAAAGCTGCTCTACGTTGTTGCAACTCCATCATTTTACAATGAGTCCTAGCATTAAAAGTGTCAGACATAGACTGATGACTCACTCAATAAAATAAGGCAAGAAGAAAGCTTTTATAACTTATGAAAAATAAAAGATGGTGCAAAAGCAAACACATTAAAGTTTAAGAATTATCTGGTGTTATTTTGAAGGTGCACAACATGAAAGGCTTCTATAGCAGGAAATCTGGTACATATATATTCCAAATTTATTTTTTTAAAACATTTCTGTGCTAAGCAAAATAACAGAGGGATAGTTTCTGTGCTGTGAAGTACTTAGGCTGTTAAACTGTAAATATATTACTTGAAAGGATGACTACTAAGAAGTAATAATTTAGCAAGATTCACCCTAGGGTGTTGTCATGACTATAAAGCAGTATTAGAGAATGTTGTGGGAAATAAATAAATCAGCCATCAAAAAGACATCAGCAGGAAGATCCAGTGGCTGAAGTAAAATATAGACAATAAAGGAGACAATAAAAATTGAAACTTCCTACTTTAGTAGTTAGGAAACAGAGCTATTGAGGTACTCAGCAAAGCTAAAGACAGAGAATCAGCAACACCTGGAAATTATCTTTGGATATTTTTCTGCTCATTTGGTACAGAAGACTGGAAATACGATGACTGGTTTTGGTTTGGTTTGGTTTGGTTTGGTTTGGTTTGGTTTGGTTTGGTTTGGTTTGGTTTGGTTTGGTTTGGTTTGGTTTGGTGTGGGTCCTTTTTGTTGTAAAAGTAGAACTTCTACCTGCTTCAGGAAGTGAACAAGAAAGAAGGAATGCACATTCAAAGGAACACAAAAAAAGGACATGGTGAAAGCTAAAGGCTTACAACCCATAAATTATTTGTGTATGGTCTGAAAGAAATTTCTGATATTCATTAGTCAGTTTTTCTAATATAATGGTGTTTATTCAGTACTAAAAATTATGAGAAGAATGGTTAAAGGTTGTCAGAGAGTAGGAAACAGTGAAGAATTATTGTATGGTGAGAAAAATGTATTGAAGAATGTGAAAAAGCTTTCATGTATGTTGGGTAGATTACATGAAGCTATATATTAGTGTGTCATGAATGATTTTCAAGAGTGGCTGAAATGATGAAGATTTGGAGTGTTTGTGGTGTTTATATGTAACAGCTAAGATGTAGCTTTGCTTTAAGGATTACAGTAAAATGCCAGCTAAAGGAAAATAAAAGTGTGAATTTCCCAAGCTGTTTCCTTGTCATTCTGATTATTTCTTGCCTCTCTCTTTCAGGTGTTTTGAGGCATTCAAAGGAAAGCTACCCTAATGACTGCTCATTGGGAAGCTTATATCTTTTTTTTTTTGCATAGATGGACAGAAATTATGATGCCACAATGAAATTTATGTTAATTCAGTAGTCAAATTTTTATCCATTTTTGAAAAAGAGTAACCTTCAGGTCGAGCCATGTGCTTATCTCGTCATGGTGAGAGAAACTGCAGAAAACTTAATGTAACAAAAGCACAAAAAGGTGTAATAAAACATCAATTCAGGAACTGAAAGCTTTGAGGTGTTCTTGAGAAGTGAAAGGCTTCCAGACTATTGTAAAAAGTAAAGACTCCATGAAGGCTACTTGAGGAGTTATAGAGTCTGTTGGAAGCAAAGTCGAGCTAGGAAAATACGTTTCAGTCAATCAGTGTATGTTCAAAACCAGTTTCCCACTATCCCATCCAATTCCAGTATTTACAGTAGGTTAGAAAGCAGGCCAGGAACAAGTGTTGTCTAAAGAAGAGGCCTGATAACTTAAGGATAGTCTGGAACAAAAATGTATAATTTTAGAAAAGCATATGAGATAGAAGATCTTGGACCCAGTTCCAAAACTAAATGAGGAATATAGTCCTACTGTGAGCACTCATTAGACACATGGCAAGAAGATGTACACAGACATGAAGTGATGGATAAAAGACCTGCATGGGATTGTGGAAAAAATTACAAAGGCATTGTGGCTAATTATAAGTGGACTGTCAGCGGAGGATGGAGGAGAGAAACTGAGTTTTATGGCAGGGCAGAAAAAAGATACTCTCATAGAACATATTGCTACAGATGGTAGGAAAGTTGTCAGTCCAGAGTGCAAGATACAGGCCAAGCCCTGGGGACAATTAGTCTTACCGTAATTGGATTTACTGACAAAGAAATCTGCTATACAGGATAAACTGTCATTTCATTGAAATAAAAGTCATCTAAACCAATAATTGGGAGTTTTAGACACCGCACTGGGAGATTCACAAGTGGGTTCCTACGAGCTAAACCACAGAGCAGCTGGAGAAACAAACAGATGCTTATATCCAGTTGCATTTAAGCACCCAGAACAATCCCAAACCTGAGGTGTCAAAAAGGGTTGCAACAGTACTAACAAATGAAAATGTCTTGACCAACAAGAATATTTGCAAAATTATGTGAAATACTCCCATTTCAGAACATATGATCATCCACCGAGTCAGGACAGTCTTTTCCCTTCCAGAGGCCTGATCATTCCTGGGCATGTCATCCCACAATAGCAGTGTCTTGTTGAGTCTTTTCTGTTGAAGCTGTTTCTGTTTATGTACTGCAGTCACTGAAAAAGGGCTTGAATTTAGAATAACTCATTCAATATCTCAACTAACAACTAATTAGCTTGTTTTGCAGCATTGTCTCACTTCTCTGGCTAATGAATTATAATAGTTTTTCAAAGCCCAGCAAAAATATTTGTATGCACTTAATACAGTATAAAGCAACATTGATAAAAATGTTGAAAGAGAGGGTTTTGGCAGGATACCCATTTGACTATTTTTAGGGTGTTCTAGAAGGCAGTATGATAAAGCTCAAGCTTTTGCTTCAAAGCAGGGGTTTGGCTCTCCTGTGGTCCAGACAACTCATCCAATTGTGGCCTTTGAAGAGAAGCATATCTCTCCTCATCCAATTCTTCCTTTTCCCTCACAGGATTTCCCAGCTCTTTTTCTATTTCTTAGTCTTTGCCTTCTAAGACATGAAATCGCAAGTGCACACATAGTATACTCTTATCACACTCCTGACTCAGGCAGTCCAAGAGAGATAAAATGAGAAAATGCTGTATTTTTACATCCCCTGCAGACTAAGGATACAGCAAAAGCCAGGTAATTAAAGATTTAGGCAGCTTTATACAAGTCCTGGCAGAAAATTCAGTGTTGAGGGACTTCAGGTATCACAAAGGAAATGCAGCAGCAGAAAGGGGATTTTGTGCATGCCAGTGATGCTTAATTTGGAGTTAGTAACCCAACTGCCTCTTTAAGAATCTAAGTCTCTGTAGTGAACCTTCACCTAATATCACGTTGTTCACAATAAAGTCAACAGCCCTGTGGTAACTCCCATTTTACTATCCCCCCAAGACTATCTTAAATGTTTTAATATATGGGGCTTTAATGGGTTTTCCCACTAGTCTAAGTTGGAGCTGGTACCACAGCACCAATATTTTGATATAATAGATTCACAGTTTGCTCCACTGGCGCTTACTAACACCTGATCTCTCATCTACCAGCCTCTAACAACATTTTGTTTTGAGCTATTGTTATCACATGTGTCTACGGGTGACTTTATGGTGGTGTATCTCATATTGCCCAGATATGAATTCTGTGCCTTTCTGTGCCTTTCTGTGCCTTGAAAACTGGGTGTGAGAGAGAGAAAAAAAAGCCAGATGAACTTTCCAAAGCAGCTGTGTGCTCCAAGGTCACTACTCCTCTGCGTTCTCCTGCAGCAGGGAGAGGAGCAGAGGAAAGCACCTTTTGGCTTTTCCCAGCTCTTGGCTCCTTTTCTCAGAAGAGAGAGATGGAGAGTTAAACACCTTTGTCTCCCTGGGACTTTGACTTCTTCTTCTTCTTCTTCTCTTCTGGAACTGTTCAGAACCCCAGAACATCAGAACCTCACCGGGAGACCTTACACCGTCCGGGAGCGGGGGGCCCGCACGCCAAACTTCAGCTCCGGTGAGGAGAGAGACAACACCCACAGAAGGACTTCAAAATCTTCCCAGGTTTCTCTCCACAGCGAGAGATTTTATTATTTAGCATTATTATTCTTTTCCTGTGTTGGTTTTAAATAAATAAGTCTTTTCCTTTTCACTTTCCTCCGAGGAATTTCTTTCCCGAATCTGGAGGGGGAGGGGTGGCTGAACCTGCCTTCTATCAGAGGATATTTTCCTCCAAATTTGCCTCACACCAGCACAACACGTTATGTATCATATTCTGCAGTGAGCTTATTATGTAACCAGGAAGTCAGCACTTTCCTAAGCACTAGTGGAACAACTTATTTCTCATGCAAAACTTTCAACTTGTTAGTATGCCTTTGCCGTCTAGAAGAGCAGCGCTCACAAACTGAGACGAGGATAGAAGGGAGTAAGCTATGTCTTGTTAACAATACATTTAATACTCAACTGCATACTTAAGAAAAAAGCCCCCAAAAATTTCAATTTCCTGCACAGAAGATCACCAAGACTTAAATCCCTTATATGAAACTAATTCCAGAAGCAGATGGCTGTATACAACTTTGATGGCCCTTCAGTTTCTTTATTGCAAATAAAATACTTGCTAGGTTTGGTAAAACAAAAGTGGAGCACAGCTGTCTTATTTGTGTATATTTTGACTAAGCACACATAATCAGTCTATAAATGATGTGACACAGTTAAAATTAAAAAAAAATTACTCACAGCATGTCATTACTGAACATATGCCCCCAAATGAGTAGGCACCAGGTACCTGTCCTCTAGGGGCAATTCATCAAAGCAAAATAAAAGTAAACTACAATATACTTCTTTTTAATAAGAGGAGCAATCCTTCTGACATATAAAGAAGCCTTAAGCATGGAGGTATAATCAAAATTCTAATTAACTGTCATAAGCCTTGAGCAAATGTAAAGCACTATCTGATTTATAAAACTTTGATCAGACCATGATTAAATTATTTTTAGAGATATGCAGTATGTGTCAGATCTCAATTATCCAGAGCTATCTTACCTGCAGGGAACTCTTGTTCAATTCATACAACATGTTTTGTATGCAGGGGCTCTATAAAAAGAATTTTCAGTAGGTTCCTTCTAAAAAGATTCTTTTTTTTCTGGCAGGAAGTGGTCTGATGATCTCATGTTATCTTGTTTGCTGTTCCTGGAGATATATGAAAGACAAAACCACTATAACAAATGCTGTGTACAGGTTTTCTTGATTGGGAGAGAGAAAAGTGTATTTTTGAGAGGAAAACAAATGAGTTTTCAACCTGCAAATCCTGATTGCCTGTCCTATCCTTATTACTGAGAGCAGTGAGCAACAGCTGCATCTTGCATGGACAGAAGGACTGAAAAGGAATATCTGGGGCAGAAAGGTCAAGAGCTACCAAGTCGCATCAGCTAATAGCCACCTTACCCAGAACGCAACACTGACCTGCTCCATGCCTGTCGTCACTCTTTAGACCTGGAACAGCTGAAGTGTACAGGATACACTCTTCACATACCATCTCAGACTTGTTTCACAACCTTCTTCTTTCATCATTCAATTTTTTCCAGGACCATATGGCTGCCTTTCTGACAGCCCCTGAGCCTCCTTTCCTTGTTTCTGGTATCGGAGCATGGTGGCTGCTCATGCAAATTCATGAGATTTGTCTTGAACAGGTCCCAGAAAAAATTACGTCACATTAAAAAAAACCAGGAAACTTTAATTCATGGGAGAAATTACAGAGGATTTTATTTTATTTCTAAGGGTCACCCTGTTTACATTTGTTTTCATTTCAAGATTTTTTTAAGTGAAAATACTAATTTTTATGAAATTGTCATTAATGCTAAAATTCTTAGCATTAAATAGTGGCATCTTTTTCAGGTAAGAATTATGAATGAGCTGAACAATGTCAATTTAGAAGGTAGATTTATACAGAGCAGATGTACAGAAAAGACTGCTATACATATGACCTCCCAACCTCTTGCTTCCAACCTCCACTATATTCACAGCACAAAAGCAAAGTTTCCTGTTCTGCTCAAAATCTACTTCCCCATGTCTTTTATCTTATAAAGTGAAGTTTACTTTATCTCTTCACATATGGCAGACACTTTTTTATTATCTAGTTTTTAAACATGTAGTTTTTCTATCCGTTCCAATCCTACATGACATTCTAAGTAGAAGAAAGTGCTACTGCCAAGAAAAACAAAACAAAACAACACAACAAAGCCACAATAAAGACCATTTGCAACGATCTATACTACTTTCCTGATTCTCTTGCATGTTCCCAAACCCCTAACTTTTTGTCTACATATTTTTTCTGGTGGATTCTCTGCACCTAAATTTGTTGGCATTAAAATGTTTAGTTGATTTAATTTTACTGCCAGAACTCTGCCCCTAAAACTCTCTTACTGATTTTTACTATATTTGCAAAAAAGTGCTTTTGCCAATATCTCTTATTTCAATAAGCAATATATGCTAAAGTGTCAAGACTTGGAATATGTACCACTCTGCTAGGGCTTTATTGGCCTCACTGCATCATAAAGTAGCTGGAAAATAACCAAAGTAGCTGAGAAAGCAAAAGTTGCTAGGGCAGACCAAGTGTGTCTTCCTTTCACTTTACATAGTTACTGTTAACTAATCCTAGTCACCTTCTCCATTACCTTTTCGGGATTTTCATCTTTTATGAGCAGGTACATCCTTCACCATTTGGGAATTCCATGGATTCATTTCCATGGAATCACAGAACCATAAAATGAGATTAGAAGGGACCTTAAATATCAGCTATTTCCAACTAGACCAGGCATTCCTACGAATGCCATCCACTAGACCAGGTTGCTCAAAGCCCCATCCAACCTGGCCTTGAACACTTCCAGGGCTGGGGCATCCACAGTTTCTCCAGCAATCTGTTCCAGTGCTTCATAGCCCTACAGTAAAGAATTGCTGCCTAATATCGATTCTAAACCTATTCTTTTCCAGTTTAAAGCCATTCCCCTTGTCCTATCCTTGCTCACCCTTGTCTAAAGTCCCACTTCAGCTGTCTTGTTGGCCCTCTTCAGTTACTGGAGCGCTGCGATAAAAATATCTCCAGTGCCTTCTCTTCTCCAAGGTGAACAGCCCCAACTGTCTCAGCCTGTTTGCATTGGAGAGGTGCTCCCATCCTCACCTTCATTCCCCTCCTCTGGATTCCAGCATGTCAATATCCCTCTTATTTTTTATAACATCAGTTAAGTTCTCCACACTTCCAAAAGTATTCATTTCTGAGATTCCAGAGACTGCAAGACTGGAAATGTGGGAAAAGGGAAAAGGATAATTAAGCAGCCTCACAAAGCCATCTACAGCATGGAATCAGGGATATTGCCAGTATCAGATCTGGTCAGTCAGTGGATGCCACAAGCCAGAGCCTATCCATATTACTCCCCACTTACCTGTGCATCCAGCACTTGATAATTTTCTAGCTATTCTTACTGGCTTATCAACAGTAGGTTTTAGAAGTTTTGATGCCTCATTTCCTTTCAAAGGCAGTTTCTTTGCCTTCAAAGTACAGGAATCATTAATTAAGCATAGTGCCCTCTTAGACACCTTTGTCATTAATTATGAATGAGAGCAGTCAAATATTCTATCCTCATAATAATGCCAAGATTAGATTAATATCAACTCTGAACTCTAGGATGCCCTCCAAAGTTCAGAAACAAAAGACCAAGTAAGAAACAAGAAGTTTTAATAGAAAGGAGAATCTTCTCTGTGAGTTGGCCTAAGGTGGATGATGACAGGTTTTTCAGAGCTTCATCTGTCTCAAAATTTGCTCTCACACTGAATAAGATGCACTAGTTCATATAGGAGGAACACTGAATATTCATGAAACGAGTATCTATTTTGTGACTTCCTGGCTTAATTTCTTGCTCCATAGGTTTCCTTTTATCAGTAGACAAAGCATCTGGTCACAGATCTACAGAACTATACTCAAGAATATGTAATCTTGTTCTTTTAATATAATGTGAAATGTAGCTTATCCATATCAATAGACTTTCTATGGAAAACTCTGAATTTCATGAAAAATCAAGCAGTTTTCCAAAGTTATTTACAAGTAAAAAAACATAAATATTGAAAATTACAGAAGCAGATTATATTTCTCAGCAGTAGCTTGTGTCTTGCCATGAAAGGCTTCATTGTCCTGTCTCAGCCTTACTATCTGCACCAGGTCTGCAGCGCCAGAGGAAGAGAGACTGTAAAAGGAAGAGGGAGAGAGAAAATCCCAGTGCATATCTGACATGCTAATTCTGATCTGTGTAACACTGCCTGCATTAAGGGCACTAGATGAACTGTCCTATTAGCTTCAGTTAGAAAGCCTAAAATGGTGATTTTCAGGGTCAACTGACTCACCTTGGTCATATTAATAAACTATTTTAATAAATATGAATTATGTATATAACTCCCAGATAAAATATATATTAAGATGCTACATGCAATAACCTTATCTCAGCTTTATAGTGACACGAGGTAATAACCATATGGTTATGAAAAATACATTTTAAAGTTTGAAACTCTGGATTAGATTTAGCTGGTTTTTAATGGCATTTTTTTATTATTATATAGATAATTTTTTTTTCACTAGGTATTACTTTTGGACCAAATTAAGACTGTGTGGTGACTTTAATCTCACACTTCTGATTTTAAAATTATTAGAATTCTTGTAAGGGTAAATTAAGTTTAATTTGGAAGCCTCGAATCCTTACAGTGGAAGTAATTGTAAAATTCCTGTAAAGTTTTACTTCTTTATATTATTGATACATTTCCTGCTTTATCACTCTTATTCTCTCCCCACAGAATTAAAAAGTAATTGAGATGCATGCTAGTATATACTATCCCTATCTGGGTGAAAATGTAAGTTATTAGAAATAAGTATTTTTTATTATTACCGTTTGCTTGAAGAGCAGATTGACAGGCGCGTCTGGCCAGGGGAAAGGAAGTCGGGTGCTCTGACCATGAACCGTGCTGCTGAACCAGTCAGCAGGAAAGTCGGTGCCATCCCTAACTTGTCGGGCTCTGTTTCCCCACTGCAAGCTGAAAGCACGGACAACCCAAGCCTGGCCTTGCTGGGCTCCGTTTCCACACCCACCCCTCCCGCACTGCTGCAGCCCGTGAGGGATGCAGGGTGTCCGAGCCGCACGGAGCCCGCACAGGGCGGGTGTGCTTAATCCACCCCTCACCTGGGTGCGAAGCACTCAGGTGATTGTTCACCCTGCTTCTGCTTCTGGCAGCTCTGTTTAACTATTTGCTGAGACATTGTTCAGAGTATCTGCTGTCTGTATGATTACTGCAAACACAATAATATTCAATAAGCTAATTTCATTACCACATAGAAAGAATTTAGGTGAGATTTCAATCCATTGTAACTCTATAGACACAGAGAAAGACTCTATTGCTTTACTCTTATCTACAGTGACACAGAAAGTATGAACACGGATGCTAAATTTCCTAGAGGAGCCAGTGTATAATTAATGTAAGTTAATTAATGATATCAGTTCTTTGCCCAAAAAATAAATGTTGCAATTTTGTGAAGAATGTATAGTCTTGGTCAAAGAAAGCAAATATGTTCAATACCTGATTTAAACACAGAATCAAATTCCTCAACTCAGCAGCTATGACAAGGCTCTTCATAACTGCAAGGAAGAAATTAAATTAATATATCAAGTTAGCATACTGCCGTGTAGAAATAAGTCAGTGTTTATACTGTATTGTACTTTACAGTATTAGAAGAGTTGAGAGGAATTTGACCAGTGGAATAAGGCAGCAGACACATTGCTTGTGACATTGGTGGAGTGTATCTCAGAATTTTTGCTCCGTATGATTTTTCATAATCTGTGTTTCATGATGTTTGATTAGTGTAAAGTCTTACAGTCTTACAAAATGTAAATGTCCCTCTCAACCATTGCTAAGTCAAAACTATCTCACTTTTTGCAAGGTTCTGACATAAAATAATATTTGGTTCTTATTCCTGTGACCACACTAAGTCATGCCATCTTTTTTACCAGAGCACGCAGTAAAGCTTAAGACACAAACAAAAAGGCAGAACTAAATGCATGAAAGGAGAGAGAACTAGCGTTACTCTGTTTCTCTACAAATGTCACCTGTAGTGCAGCAACTAAGAAATGCATACCAGCCAGTTGGTATCAAGCTTTTACAATGGTTACAAGAATATCTAGAAATCAAATCTGACTCAAACTTGAACCAAAATTCCAGACAAAGTGCTGTCTTCATGTAGAACGTAGAGTAGGAACACTAGTAAAAGAGCTTAGAAATGAGAGCCAAGAGAAGCAGGGGACAGAGAAATGAGGTGCAGAGTAATAGACTGAGTTGCTCTTACTTACATGGGAAAATTCTGCCAAATGCATCACTGAAAAGAGTTCTACAACATTTTGTCATAGATATCAACATTCCTAACTTCTACTATTCCTTTTTTCTTGAGATAGAATCATTTTAAAGACCAAAGAGAGAAGACAAAACCACTTTTCAGAAATCTCTCTAAACTCAGACTCAGATTTTAGTCTAGTTCCTATAATTTAGTTGAGCATCATTCTACATTAGAAACATTTTGTTTCTTTTCAGACTGGTCCAGATTCATAATCATTTTGTAGATATTTACAAGTAATTATTAAGATATATTTAGTAAAATTATAGCATAGGAATATTATGCACGCCTCTACGAAAACAGATTAAAAATTGATGTGTTACAGATGTCAAGAAACATTTGAAATTGTAGTTAATTCAAGCTGAAATCTGAATTCTAGAATTATTCTTGTGAAATTTACAGTACCCAACAAACTGATACTTTCTCAATATTATCATAATAGCATTTATTATTAAGTTCCCAAAATATTACTCTTTTGCGTGTGGTTACTGTTTTAATGATGTAAAATACCTTCATAAAAACTCAACATTTTTTATAAAAGAATTAGTAATGATTAGGTGGTTAGAAATTATGAGAGCAACAGACTAGAGATCAGTTCATAGCATATTTTAACACAGCTTTTGCTCTAGAGACAGCTGGTGCCAGAACTGAACTGAGTCATTTTGAAGCAGAACATAAATCTAAGCATAAACACTTTCTAATTTCCATAAGTATCTATTGTACTTACTTTACTTAAACTGATAAGGTTATAAGTTCTTTTTACAGTTGTAGCCTCTGATTTCATACAAGTATTTATGCACAAAGGCATGTGAACTGCCAGTATTATTAGCACTTTCAAAGACATTTATGTGAAACATTCTACTAATGCAAGTATTTATACACATCATATTGAACTTCTAGCATAGTGTGCAGCTTTAAAAATTGTTTCCTAAGGTGTCTTTTTCAGTAGTAGACATGTTACTCTTCCTCCCTTCCTTCAATTTCACTAAAGGCTGCTTTGCCAAAGTGCCTAATTGAATAAGTGACAGGCCTTTATTTTCCTGTGTATGTCTTCAACAGAATACATTCAAGTGAATAAATTGTGCAATGTATGATATTTATATGTTTAGCTGATTTATTTCTTCCTCAAAATATAGCATCAAGTTTATAGGCCTACCAAAAATTCACAGTTCTGTCAGCAGCCAAAGCTGTCTTTCCTCTTGCATTTTGAGATTCCATTCTTAGAGATTGCAACCACTTACTTGAACGTATCCATGAGAAGTTTGTGACTTTATGAGTTTTCAATATGATTCAATCAGTGGATGCAGCTAAAATGGTTTGGTTGGTATATAAGAAAAGACAAAAGATATTCAAGGTTAGCCACCTTGAGAATATCACACTCACCTTAGGTAATGGACTCTCTCATTACTGGAAACATTCCCATACGTTTTTTTATTTTGGTTATACTTCTCAGTCTTTCTTCACTGTGTGTTTTCCACACACTTTGTTGGACTTTCTTCCAGAACACATGGGTGCACACACAAACAAGATGGGTTTGAGTACATAACATTGTCCTACCACTGTGTTTTTGCATATTTATAAGGTTTTTTTCTTATTTTTTTGGTCACAAATTTTGCTGTATGTGATTTTGTCAGTTTGTGGTATTTTCCAACTGAGAAAATTATGATTTGTTTATAAACAATACAATAATAAAGAGCAAGCATAGGTTTTCCTTAGAGGGGAAAACTGGGGTCCCAGTGCCAAGATGATGAGCAAGGCTCTTTATTCTTGCTCTCAAAGGAAATCCATCTGCAGCTTAGGCGTTGAAAGTTGAAACCCTCGTGTATATTTCAAGCCCTTTAGCTGAGAATATCTTGATACAGAGCCCATGAACATTTGTCTTGAGGATCCAGATAGCCTGGAATAAGTTACCTGATTTGGTTACTATTGGTAGTTGCTTGTTATGAGTTTATAAGGTAAAAAAATGGGGGCAGGGGGAGAGGAATAACTAATTGAGCACAAAGAACATAAATGAAGGAGAGATGGTGAAGACTTCTTAAACTCTGGTGTAAATATCCAGGGACTTTACACTCAACAGGGCAAAGAGTCAATCATTGTGATTGCTTAAATAAAATAACTTGTAACCAGACTAGAGCCTCCAGGCATCCTGGCCTTTAATGCCAGGTTTTGAGTATAGTCCATGAAGAGCTTCCCCTTTTCCACGACATTCCTTTTGGCTTCTTCCAGTATGCTGCAAATGTCCTTCTCTTCTGCAGACATGGTCAAACTTCCAGAAATATGGAAATCTCGTAAGGACGGTCACTGCCCATTCCAATTGCTCCTCCATAGCTTACACGTGCTGAGTCCTCATGATACTGTGTGTAAAGGTAGCAAGTTGATCCAACATATCTCACATCAGAATTAATGCCTTCAAACCTGCCAGAGCTGGTAGATGTACATTCTTTTAAGAAGAAGAAGAAATGTGGAGCTGCTCTCTCTCGCTTCTGACTTAATACTGTAATCAGTGAAGTTGTATACAAGAATGGAACCACCTGTTTTTAAATTAGCACTATTGAATTTTGTAGAGAGCGAAAGTCTAAATTAAACATGCTCTCAGACAGCCTGCTAGCATTTCAGGTCAAGGAGATGAACATACTCATCTTTTCTCTACTGCAACACACTTCTACATCTTCTAAGAAGCAGTGGACAGAATTAACTACCAAAAACTGAGGTATGTAATGAGTTCAGCGCGAAACGTGAGAAACAAGAGTGGCTAGCTGATTTTGACTAAGGATTTGGTTAGTATCCTGATCTCCTTCTACTGCCTTAGGCTGCTGCTAAAGTAAGAGAAAAAAAGGCAAGTACATGTGTCATCCAACACCACTTCACGGAGTTGACATATGTTTAGCTCGAATGATTTTCCGACTTTGTTGTGCTTTGCCTATTCAACAGCCATCAATGTACTTCTTTTCCAAGTCCTTTTTCACTCCCCCTTAAAAACTGCCTGTACTCAAAATACCTTGTAGCAAGAAGTTCTACAGGTCTCTCACCTACTAAGGGAAAAGTACCTACTTTTGTAAATATTTAATCTGCCTTTCAGAAGCCCTTTATTTTTGTGTTGGAAGGGAGAGTGAATAAATTACCTGAATTCACCTTCTCTTTGGCACTCAAAATTTGGTGTATTTCTAACGTATCCCCTCTAAATCACCCTTTTTTTCCTAAATGAAGAGTCTTACCCTACTAAGTTATTCTTAAAAGGGAAAATGTTTTATATTTTTTGCCACTGTCTTTGCTTTTCTCACTTTAAAATTGCAAAATAACCTGAGAAGTGGAGACCATTATAAACTGCAATACTTATGGTATGCACAGGAGGACAACAAGGATCTTTCATTTATTTTCCTATTTCTTTTTTAATAATTAATTTGGTATGTATGTTTGACTCCTATTGAGTATAGAACTGTTGTTTCCTTCTGTTCTATTTTTATCTGGTTCTTCTTACTCAGAGCCTGGATCAAAAACATGAGAGACGCTGTTCTTCTTCCAACTTAGATGTTTATTATTTCTTATCTGTGTTACAGCTACACAGACTGTGCTTCTAAATTAAAAAGGTAAAAAATGGTGGCAAAGTTCTCCTTCCAAGGCCTTTTAAGGCCCAAGCTATCCAATTATATAATGTGAACAAATTTATTTTTGCTTATAACTCAATAATCAATTAACCTGAGTTCTGCATTGTGGGCTTTTTTCATCCAATCACAGAAAAACCCAAACTTGAGAAGAAGAAGAAGAAAGAAGTACTAACCACCACCCTAATTCCTCCATCTTGTTACCTGTATATCTATTACTACATCCCAAAACCTAAAATTCTACATCTTTCACGCAGTGATCTAACACACTTTTATTAATCACACACTCTCAGTGCTATCACATAATTTTGGAGGCCTTTTTCAGGGCCTCAGGTCAAATGCAGTGTGCTTCTGAGGATCAGTGCTTGTCAGCACCAAGAGATTAAAATTCTCAGAATCCAGGGCTCCAACACAGAACTGATATTGCCATGAGACTATCTAGTATTACCACAAGATCTCAGTCTTGAATGGTAATAGTCACCTCAGAGTTCATAATTTCTTATGTGAAATTAAGGTGTTTTTTCTCCAAGAGCATCACTTTCTCTTTACCTGCAATGGATTTTTACATGCCATTTTGTTAACCAGTCACTCATTTTCATAGTGTTCTCCTTAATTATTGTGTTCTTTCACTGTCGCTGCTGTGAATAATTTTGTATCATCAGCAAATACTCCCATCTCACTGCTCATCTTCCTTTCCCAGGTTGCTATGACTGTTTTGAACAGGACAGGTTCCAACACTGACCCCTTGCAAAACTCTACTGTGATCTCCTTCCTTGCCAGAAACCTAATACCCTATCACCTAGTCAACTTTTAAAACTATTTGACTAGTCCGTTTAAATGATGATTGACCTACATGGGGAAACTCCTGAAATCACTGCCTAAGTTCCTTAACAGTGTTTGGTGAGGGATGTTTCTAGAAGTACAGGAGAAGTCCGGCATGCTTTGTCAGCAAGAGCACTTTCACAGACATTTGTCGACACCTTCAAAACCTGCAGTAAGCAAATTTCCCCTTCACATTGACTCACTTCAGGTAGGTAATATTGATTTATGTAATTGCACATACATGTCTACTAAATTTGTCCTACTAAATTTGTATTTCTTTTAATTGATTCTGATAATTTTCTTGGAGTTATTCAGGGACTTTTCAATGCTGAACATAATGTGTGCATGTCAATTTAATATTACTTTACACACCAAAGATATTTGTTCACCTCTATCTCTGACTGCAGTTGATTGAATCTAAAATAAGTAGATCAGTCTAATTTGATCTGATTTCTTTCATTTCATATCCTTAAAATCCTCTTTTGAAAACTACTGACTAAAGTAGCATTAAGTAATTCACACTAACCAACACTAATTAGTAACTAACACTAATTTTCTAACCATAATAATTATGTAGCCACATAACCATAACAGTGCCAAATTTGAGTGTAAAGAATGTTTTGGTCTATAAGATAGAAATGCTTTGAAAGACAAGCACAGAAAAGTTATGAGCATTCTCATTTTTAAAAAAATCCCACCTCTGAAATCAAAGAATAGCAGTATTTTGTATTTACTCGTCTCTCATCTCTGATCCACATCTAGTTCATACATATTCTGGCCAGCAACAACATATGCAGTCTTTCCCTTTATCGTGGCAGACATCAAACAAAGCATTTTAAGTAAGTGTTTAGACTACAAGCAATTATTTTTAGTCAGCTCCTTAAAAGCTCCTAAATCTCAGTGAACACCAGTGATAAGGCTCCCATATGTCTAGTGATGTTGTTGCCATGGCTTCTGACATGATGACATCGGGATATTAAGACATCCAGAAATAACAGTTTGGGGGGTGATTTTCTGATAGTATATCTAATTAATTGATGTTCCTGTTCATGAGAGGAAGCTACTTTTGCTGCAGACACATGCTGAGTGGGATTCCACAAATACTTGCCAATTCACCTGACTCATGACCCATGTCTGTTCCAGTCTTGGCACCAAAAGATTTGTGACAAACTGTGCTGATCTGTGCAAGAGGTACCTCTGATAGCTGAAATTATGCTACAGCTACAATGCTCATTTTACATCACTGTGACCAAAAATAGGCTAAGAGCAGATTACACTCACTGACTGCACTGTTTATAAGAAGAATGAGCAATCTCAGACAAGTCTGACATTATACCCCTGTGGTAATGTTAATAATGGACAACTTGCGTGATTTAAGTAAATTATATACATATTTTAAAAAGTAATAACTGTTTGAGCTCTGGTTATTAAAGCTTGGAGGAAAAAAAATATTAAAGGTCAAGTTTCCAGCTTTGATATTTTATATAGGTAGGGTGCCAGTCAAGAGTGTGAAAAGTCATAAAATAACCTCATCGTAGAGGAAACAAGATATATTGTAAACCTAAGCAAGCTTAAGTCCTGTGAGAATTCTAATCATGATTTATGGATGAAATTGACCTGGATGTATTAGGATGAATGTACAATTTTTCATACTTTGCCCTATGAAACTCAACTTCAAAGTATTTTAAGTTAATGCATCTCTAACTGGGAAACAAAAAAGTGATTTTCTTTCTTGAGATAAATGGGAGGCACCAAACAAGACAGAGGAACTCTGTATCCATCTTCCAAAATTGTCTTTAATGCATGTTCCATCAAAATAAATACTCATGTTATAAAGGTTTGCTCCTTCTATATGTTCTTGCCACTGTATTTCTAAATATTATTGACAGGGTGACAGAATCTCTATCTTTGACCTTTCCTCTAATATTAATAAAAATTCCATAATGAACTTTTGCAAAAAAACCTCATGCAGAATTTTGCATCAGAGATCTGTCTGAGAAGTAACAGCAAGATATCCTTGTAACCACATAGACAAGCTCTTCAAGTCCTAAATCATTCACCTAAAATGAAAAAAAATGTCCTCCTTGACTACTGGATAATTGCATCCCACTTAGAAAAGGCACTTCAATGTATCAACAATGCTGGTGTTGACATCTGCCAAGGTAATTTTGATGCAGTCTTCTCTAATTACTCATCTTCATGAAACACACAGACTTAAAGTGCGCCTTACTTTCCTTAGAGATGGCAATAATGGAAACCTAACAGCATCTTGAAATGCTCACATTGTCATGATAGAAGTTGTTCAGGAATTAATATAGGCATCAAGGGAAAGAGACAGGATACTACACCTGAATTTCAACCAAGCTAGGAGTCCCTGGACTTTTGTGGATATAGGCTGAATATGGATGCTATTTAGCTGTCTCCTAAATGTACAAATGATGTATTTCCCAGATAACAACATCCATCTTGAAAATAGAGTCTCGGACTAGATCTCTAGACATCTTAGGAAGACCAAATGATTGAAGAGGTGAATAAAGACACTGAGAAAAAAACAGTCTAAAAGTTCAGTATGTACTACTTCAGCAGAGAGCTCCAAAATACCTCTGAGACAGATAGGCAAGGATACAACTGACTTCTTCTGAATGTACTGAAGCAGATCTGGAACTTGACCAAACAGATGCAGAAGCCATGCTTAAAATATTTGAGAACCACTGACTTCTAATCAGATTGATCATTTCCACCTATCAGCTAGTCATCTATTAGACCTTGATGATGTACTTGAGTTTATATGAAAAAAAAGTTTAAAATATTACTATTTCTAAGGGAATCATCCTGAGAGGGAGACTATCTTTAAAAAATTCTATGATGATTTATCCCATCAGGAACTAAAATAAGTTTTAGATATCAACTCAACAAAGATGGAAGGAGAAGGAGGGAGACAGAAAGGGCAAGTAAACAAATCACTCAGAAGTAATATTCTGTGAAACAAAACTTCGATGGTACAGAGAATTGTGTCCAACCAGTTTGAAGAACTGAACATTGTTAGAAAACCACATCATTTTCCTATGAGTCATATAAACCAACTCAGCTTTACAGTTTCCTGTATTAAATATAATTTTGAGCAATGCCAAGGTGCTAGAATGAAAAAGAAATATATAGATATATATATAGTTAACGAAATACGGGAGGTTGTTGTTATCAAGAGCACAGCTTTTTTTACCAAGATACTGGTCAGCAACATTTACCCTATTTAATCAAAGCAGACAGTTAGATACACTCATTTTTAAAAGCATCATTACAATCTGCTACTCTGAGTGGTACAAACAGCTAAAATTTCAGAGACTAACATTCATAGTACATTTTCCTCTGGCTTGTGTTTTAACAGGTGAGCACATGAGGGGGATAAAAGTATGGAAAGTAAAATTCTCCCTTTGATTTGTTCTGTACCTTTGATATGACAACATCCAGAAAATGCCAGCTTTTGCCCCTTCAGTCATCAACTGAGCCCAAGGACAACACTCTACAAATGGAAGCGTTTGAATCTGAAGTCAAGGATCTGTTAAGATATGTCATTTCTTCTGCTTACCTATGACTTAAGAGCATCTATTTCTTCATCTGCTGAAAAGAAGCAGCGCAAGACAGAGCATAAACTAAATTACATTCCTTTGCTCTGCACAGAAGCATGTTTTGTAAAAGTAATGGTAGATGACACTATAGACTGTAATAGTGAATATGAAGTATTTTCTCATGTCAGTACAACCATGAAAGAAAAATATTGTTATGCTTTTATAACCTGTCCAGTTAATGTGTGTATAAATTGCAATGGTTTACAATACTTGAGCACCCACAAACACATACAACCTAAATGTCATCCTCACAATATTATCCCACAATTTAAAACACTTATTTCCTCTGAATCCCTTTTATTTGATTTACCTCCTGCACATTTCTTTTTATGATTAGCTGTGACAAAAATAAATCTGGAGGAGTAAAGAAAACATTTTGCTGCAGCATAGTAATTGTTTCTGACACCTTCTGTCTGAAGCAGATGGATGATCTCAAAGAAAGAAACTGAAGAAAGAGTTTATAGGATAGAGCCTCCTCTAGCACATAATGAAGACACTTCACTTTTCAATGCTGAAAACGATGATTTCAGAAGATACAGATATAGGAATCATTAACAGTATAGTGAAAAGAATGCTTATTTCACTTTACTTCTTGTATCTGACTCTTGTCCATGTTCACTGAAAATGAATTCTAGTCAAAATATTACCAAATATAATCAAAATATAATACATGCTTGTACTAATGATTATCCCATTGTTTTGAAAAACATTTGAACACAAATCCACATTATTGGCTTATTTAATTGACTACACACTCTATGAGAAGAGGGAGTAGTCTGCTTTCTGAAGAGCCACAGGCTAAAACATATTTAGACAAATCATCTGGCAAATGCTTAACTAATAATCATTTACACTCAGAGACACTGCGATTGATTCCTCAGTTTGTGGAATGAAGAAGTAGAGAATTACTTGGGCAATGCATTTGCAATCACTTCACTGCTCCCTGCTATACAGCAGTGCTGCCAGTTGCTCTCCAGAGCTAGGAATTTTGTAATGATGATTGTGTAAAAGCAAACAAAAAAAAGTTTGTGGCTGAGCTAGCATGAATGGCATTTAGAAGGAAACTTCAGACAACAGCCTTGGATGCTGTGCCAAGTTCCAACAACCCAAAAAAGGCCTCCCGGAAGATGAAGATTTGGCTTTTGGCTTGTCCAGCAGCTTCAAAAAGGTGCTGCAGTGGGACAGTGCCATGTCAGCTACAGCTGGCAGTTTTTCATGGAGCAAAATGTGTTTCCCATAAGTTTCATTGAACTCTTTTAAAAAATACACCCACTGGCACAAATCTAGATTACCCTCCCAATTAATATGGAATATAGCCCGGACAGCAGTTCTTCAAGCATACAGCATTAATCCCACAGATTAGAAAGGGATAGGAAATTAAGAACAGATGTTTCATAGCAGTGCTGTGCTAATGATGGCTGAATTAGTGCCAAGAGAACTAATATATCCACAGGATATCCAATACTGCCAAGCCTGGGTTCTCAATTACTTTATACATGACATTACGTTTCCAGATCCAAAACCATTTTATTCAGAGCTCTGGGATTTCATCACAGCAGTGCATTGCACTTTATGGACATCGCTAGTGTCTCTTGAGATTGCTCTCTGTTTCCCTCATTCCACCATCTGTGCTGTGCGTGGTCTGCTACACCAGGGAACATTTCAGCAAGCAAGGTGATTCCTACCATTATGAACTTGACTAACACCAAAAGGAACACCTTTGAAACAGCAGTTAACACCTTAAAAGTTGTTTTCAGTTCACTGCATCTGGGGCACATGAAATCTAAAAAGTAATAAAGTCAGTAATCCTATTTTTTGAAGACTAGCAAATATGTCCAAAAGGGAAAAAAATATATAAAATAGATTAAATAACATGAGATTTTTTTCCTAAAGAGGCTTCATAGAAAAGGAATTAAAATCTTTGACTAGCTTTAAATCAGACAGTGAGATGTCAAAACATGGCACAAAACTGACATCCTTAAGAGAAATTTTATTTGACACAGGGTGTTAGAACCAGGATTGTCAGCATATTAAGATTATCCCTTTTTTATAAAGGGAGAGAAAGGCGGGGGGAGTGGAAGGGGAGGAAAATACTGCTGCTAGGAATACATTAGAGACATAGAAAAATGATGTGTGAACAGTGATGCACACCAAAGAAAGCATCAGCAGAGAAGGTATACATACTTTGAAAGGGGTGAAATGGAAACAAGACAGTTTCAGAGTCAAAACACTGAATCTATGTCTCTAAAGTGTCAGAGCTTTATGCTTCATTTGGAAAGCAGCAAGTAATGATTGCCACTACTGGTTAGTCTAAGAAGTAATGCTGAAGAGACAAAATAAACAACTAACCATTGCCTAAGGTACAGAGAAGGAAAAAAAAGCCTCTGTATCTCCTGCATTTTGAGAAAAATGGGCCTGGTGATCTTTTACATTAACATTTTTCCTCAATTGTTTTTCAGAAAACATAAAATTATGTGTGCTTTTATTAAATATTTTCATGGCATTTGTTTCACATTATGTGAAACTGCACCTTTAAAAAAAAAAAGAAAAAATTCTGTTGAAACTCAATGCTTTGAATTTTCAGCAGAAGTTATTTCGAAATAATACTGCAGAAAAACCTTCGAATCTAGAAATCAGTATATCTCATAGCAGCACATTTTTTGCAGGCAAGTTAACACAAAAAACTCAGTGGAATACAATCTCCTAGAGATAGTACAAAATAAATTCAGCAGAAATATGAAGCAAAGTAGATTTTTAGCAGCAATACTGAACATATATTGGAATTAATAACTGCTTGTGTGAGAGACTCATATAGAGATCTTCAGCTGTGTAATACCAAAGAATGATACTGAATATCTACACATCCTTAATGCTCTTTGAAATACCACAGTCTTTCGAACACAGAACTCCTGCTTCTTTAGATAGCTTTTTTCTTTCCTTGTTAGATGGGACTTCATACCAAGCACAATATAAATTATCTTTTCACAGATTCATACAAAATCATGGAATGTTTGGGGTTGGAAGGCACCTGTACAGATCACCTAGTCCAGCCTCCCTGAGCAGGTTCCAGACGTTGAAAGTGATTAGAAAAACATTTCCCAAAAAACCCGAGGGGAGTATATCAGTACCTCTCTCCTTGGCATCAAGATGTTTTGCAATACGGGAGTTGTCAAGTTTCAGTTAGTTGTGAAGCAACTTTGTCTAAGGTTACCACACCATTTATAGCACTAAGTATTAGCTGGCATAAAGTTGTAATGCAAACAGTAGAAGTCATGTATTTTGCTAACTGTATATACGTTTATTATTTCTACTTATCACTACTGGTTATTAGGATCAGGTGAAACCTAAATTAGCTTAATTTTTATGGACTAAGATTATAGATGCTTCAAATTGCAAACTATTGTAATTACAGAAACCTATTATAATTCCTCTAAAAAGAAAGGGCAGGCAGACTATAAACTGACTGAGCAAATAAAAGTATATAAAAGACAAAGTGCTAGTAAGAAAAGGGTGAATTTTATTTCCTAGGTAAGACCTGGAGTGCATTAAGTGTGGTAATGAGATTGGAAGAACAGGCAGATGCCCACATATAATACCAGTGTTCACATTCAATTCTACGTATAAATAACACAGTGGTTCTTTTGATATGACACAGAGGATATGTTTGAAGACATAAAGGTAAAAGATAATCTGTGAAAGAAGGCAATATTGCTGTGCTTGTAATCAAAGAAAAAATAAAATAAAAATAAAACTTCGTTGAGACAACCTGATAGCTACAAGATACACTTGGTAAAGAAAAATGATGCATGCATAATAGTGCTACTTGGTAAAAATACATCAGGTATAAGGCAGACTATGGGCATAAATAACACAAAGCAAAGAGTGTTTAGAGAAAAAAATGTTTTCTTAAACACTTAAAATCCCAGGGAAAGAAAATAATGATTAGTGTATAGGAAAGCACTAAAGACTGTAGAAAATTAATAAAGACGGTAGTGGCAAATCAGTCAATAATACAAAGATAGCGATAGAAATAAAAGATATACCATAAAAAGTTCTTGTACTTACTCAGTTATGGAAAGCAAACAAAAAAAGGGAAGCAAAGGGATATTCTGAAGTTGGAAACTGAGATGGTTAACATGACTGGGAAAAAAAAAAAAAGGAAAAAAGAAAAAAAAAAGGTGAAAAGGGGACTGAAACCAAGTGGAGAAAGGAAAATATTAAAATCCTTCCCTATTGTGCACTGAACAGGTAATTAGACAATTAGAGCTGTACAAAGCAGTGAGAGCTCCAGGCTCAGGGGAATTATAATTTTTAGAGTTTTGCTGAAGGTGGGCAGAAAGACGGGACAAGTATTGGCCAAATTCAATAGCCAACTAAGAGCAAGGAGTACTGGAGGACTGGAGGGCACATAATGCCACCCCAGTGTTCAGGAATGGAATGAAGAGGACATGCAAAAATCTAAATAGAAGAGATACCACAGATGAGAGGGCACCTGAAAAGCCAAAAGAGCTGCACTTGTAAAACAAATAATGTGCAAGTCAGTCAGTGGCAGCCAAAACGGTTTCGTATATCAAAAATCATAGCCGGATTCATAAACAAAGGTAAAATAGTAAATATGATGCCTCCATATTAATTTAAAATATGTTTCTGTGCCTCAGAAAAGATTAAATTACAGACATACTTTAGACTATGATTTCAGTCTCTACAGGATCCTTTCTTCTTATAATTTTACTTTTCAATACAAAAAAGAGAATTTTCACACATGAATTTCACTCAATTATGAGTTTTCACATATGTAAATTCATAATTAGATTTTTTTATGGTAAAGCTAGATTAGCAATCAGAAATTTAATTCAGTTCACGTCTTAAGTATGGATCATGAACCATTTGGGGCCAAGCTTAGCTGTGCAGCTGTAAGTATACACTAAACTCACTTATATTTCTTTTTTATATATATAGAATGTTTTACTACTGAGAAAAACAGAATTCTGAAAACACTAGAGCTTGTGAATGATTTCATTCATTTAGATGTCAAGAACAAACATATAAGTTTACTGAATAGGAATTAGACCAAGTGGGTATTTAAATGTCTGCCTAACTTAGGGCTTTATTGAAACAAAGTGAAATTTTCTGTGTTTAATTTCTGTAATTATAAACCAAAATAATAATTCCATTTTTTCCTTACTGCTTTTGTTTGAAGCATAAGTGCAGTGGGTAAGGCCATGGGCTGAGCCCTCGGCTTTGGATGGCCATTTTCTAGAAAGAGCCATTGGATCATGGGTCCCTCATGTAACTCAGGGCCTGTTGATTCCACCACAATGTAGGCAGGAGTTCCTAAACTTTACAGGTTATGCATATAAGATTGCACAACCACAGCCTGAATGGAGATATTCAGCTGGAATACCAGGGGAAACAGGATTCAGGGCACTGAAGCCAAATGATGCTTCCAGAAGTACAGTTTGTTTGGAAGGAGAAAGTTTGGGACTCTGATACAAAACTGCTTCCTAATTTGATTAAACTACGTAACAGAGATTGAAGAAATGTGACACTGACTCATTGCTTTTGTATATATTGCAAATTTAATCACGGGCTCTTGTGTGATTTAGAAGCTGAGTAAAATTAATGCCAATACTGTTGAGAAAATACTAAGAAGCAGAATAAATTAATTAATTTTTAATAATTTTAGTTTATGGACTGATAAATTGTTTCAGTTTATGGCACAAAGTATATGGTAATGATGAGACTGGAAACAGAATATTATCACAGAGACTCAGCCAAAAGCAGTCACAAAGCAGAATACACATCAACAAAGAAAGTTTTAAGGTCATTATGGGCAGTACTTTAAAAGACTGGAAGTGTCTATTTAATATTATACACCACTTTTATTTAATTTATATAGATATATATATAGTACAGGATAAAGCTATGCATAAATGACAGGTAACTGGTGGATAGACCAATTTATGCAATAAATATACCTTTGCATAAAAGCAGCTTTTAAAAATTAACTGCAGCTGATAACATTTTTTCAAGTGTTAATTGCTTATAGTCCAGTTAAAAAAAACCCTTATTGTGGAACTGTCAGTGACAGTCATCTACTGTCATATCTACTGATATTTATCACAGTTTTTACAAGCCTGTGCAATAATCAGAAATATAGATACATAGTTAGACAAAGAAGTCATGCTTTCCTTCCACAGCTTCACCAGAGTAAAGATATCTTCTGAGTTTCAGAAGAAAGAAAATTAAAAAGGTTTTTTAAGAATACCCTTCCTCTTCTAACTCTTCAGAAGAGCTTATGCTTTACATTACCTTGGGAGGAGGGTGAAATAGAGGTCTCTTTGATTAAGTGAACAGAAGGCTTCATTGGGAGATTCTAGCCTTTAACAACTCCTGAGGTGGCACCTTACCCTTTTTCTCTGTGTGGTATGTTTTGTGCAAGTAGCTGTGGCTGTCTGCTCCTCCTCCACTGGAGTTTAACAGCATTTGCTTGCATACCTTCTACACACAGGGTTTAATTTTCTCTTTGGGATAAGGGGAGGGCTTTTTTCACTTCACACTTAGAAAAGCCTGAATCAAGCAGGCAGACTTTAGTCTCCTGCTAGAAATTTATACATCTGTGATGATTTAAGACATTTGGATCACCAGAATTTAGGAGATTTCTGGTGCTCGCATTTTTCCCTGTTCCTCAATCTGCATAAAGTAAGGGCACTGGAAATAGACCTATACACACATGTATATCTCTTTTGCAGTCTCTTTTCAGGTTTAGGCACAGACACAGTTCAGTTCAGTCCACAAACAAATATTGTCCACACAACCATGAGCTCTTCTTGTCAATGAAAATTTTAAATTTGAAACAAAAATGGTATTTCAAAATTGCATATTGCACCAATACACACGGGAACATTTAAGCTCTGGACATGTATCACAACATGCTTGAACTTAGTAGGAGGCTACTGACTTTGAGCAAATTTGTGGAAAAAGGAAAATATTATGGTTACAGAAACAGCAATAAAAGAATCAAGTTATTCCTCCCCTGAGGGAAGCAATACAAATAGAAGGCTTGTCACTTGTAAGTAAAGAATCTGTGCACAGGTGCTAGACAGAATGATATATACCAATAAAAATAAAGTAAGAAGGGTAATGGCCAAGATATGAAACCTTGAGAGAAAAACTTAGTAAAGATATAGGAGTTGTAAACCATTTATCAATAAAAGGAGCAATTTAGAAAAGAGTGGCCAGCCACAGGAAAATCATGCATCTGTGTTACCTTTTTTATGTGGTTATGTGCATACACTCATACAGTGTTCCTGCATGACTAATCACATGAGTCCTACATCACTGACTGACTTAATGAGTCCTACTGTAAATGAGAAACAGAATATCACTGCTTGAAAATATAAATTGTTCTCAACACTTGATGCACTTGGTGTGACTGATATTTGAGCTCCATGGTGCCCTAAATGTATGCCATATTTGGTTGCACAAAAAAATCTTTTCACTGATAAACCAAATAACAGAGACTTATTAAAACTTTTATAGTAGTGTCTCTTACTACAAGTTGACTAATCTTACTCCTTAGGAAGAATGAGTTTATTAGAAAAACAAGGCTTTTTTGAAGATGTTACTTGCACATGTTTACATATATATATGTGTGTGTGTGTATCTTTGTGTTACACTGCAGTAACTTTTTAGTCCACTGACTGATTTCAGGCAAACATGAGAAGAAGAGAGAAATATATGAACATTAAGTTACAAATAAAAAAATCTGTTAAATTTTTTTAAAATTAGTGTCTTTTGTGGAAGAAGTCTGTGGTATCCCTTACTGAGGATCTTGTTTATCAATAGATTCTTTTCACAAAAGCACCTCCAGACAGGTAGTACTGTTCCAGCTTTTCTACACCACTTATCACTCGTTTAAACTCCCAAATTTCTTGACACTAGATGTTAGGAACAGTGTACGAGTGCAAGAAGATTCAGAAGAAAAACAGTCTCATTTTAAAACTACTTTTACACTTTCATTTGGAGTAAAAGATAATAGACTTAGCTAATCCCTGTGCTAGAGTACAGTATGTGTGTGTGCAAGAACTAAACTCTAGCACCAATGTTGTACCTAAGACTATTAGACTTTAATGTTATTAAATTTTAGAACTTTTATGTAAATATATAACAAATTCCTGTTGTTACTCAAAGATCTCTACATTGTGCCATGCACACATAGCATTACTCTCAAAATCTTGCAATGAGCAGAAAGGAAACACACCCTAAGTGCAATGGCAAAAGTTATAGACATCTTAACTAAAAACAATAATTAGTTCACATCAAAGCACAAAAAATAATCACTGTTACAGAAAATGTCTTAATAATCACTAATACATGCACTCTGGAACTATAGTTACTCTATACATTGTAAGTATGGAAGTAGAGTCTTCTCTGACTGCTTCCACAGTTACTGTATATGAGTCAGAGAATCACAGAGTCATAGAATGGGTCAGGTTGGAAGGGACCATCATGGGTGGTCTGGTCCAACCTCCCTGCTTGAGCAGGGTCATCCCAGAGCACACGGCACAGGACTGTGCCCAGATGATTCTTGAATATCTCCAGGAGAGGAGACTTCACGACCTTAGATACTTTTGGTTTATCTTTGTTACCCTAAAACTAATTTTTCTCAGTTCCCAGACTTTAACTATCCCCCTGTGAGATGTTTACAGAATCCTGGTATTATAAACTCTGAGACTATCTCAGTTATTTAGATGATGGCGCTTATAATGCCAAGGTTGTGGGTTTGATGGGCCATTTGCCTAAGAGTTGGACTTGATGGTCCTTGTGGCTCCCTTCCAACTCAGAATATTCTGTGCTTGTGTCTACCTTACTATCACCATCTCATTCCTGCACACTGTACCCTACAGTGCACCTCACTTTCACAACCTCTGCTGCTATCTCATTCTCCTGTTACCCTACACTCTGTCATTACATTGCATCCCTAAATAATTCATCCTCCAGAACATAAGTCATGGCTGCTACCAAAATAATTTAAAACAAAATAATCTGAAGTAAAGCAAACCAAGCCTAGACACTAGGCCATTAGAAAAATTGCTGTTCCAGTTAAACCAGCCAAGTCCCAACACTCCAAGAAAAGCAAGGAAAGTTTTGACAAAGTCTGACAAACCCATCTGTAAAGGCTTGCAAAGTCATTACAAAGATTGAGACCTAGTACTAGTAATAACAAATTATACCTACATGGTACAGTACCCTGCACACTAAAATCCCAAAAGAAAGCACAGATTTCTTGAAAACTTGACAGAACCTTTCAAAATGTGTTGAGCATGATTCACAGTGTGGGACAAAGCCAAAACATTTTATCTTGTTATCCACCATCACGTGGTAGAGGTGGATCAGTTTCTCAGGTTCAGTACCCTCCGCTCACCTAATTCCCTCTCTTTGTGCCATGTACCCTCTCACCAGCTGTTTGCACAGCACACGCTAATTTAAAAACAAATGGCTGAATGGAACATGCTTCAAAGACTTTATCTGGTATTTTTAATATGCCTTGCTTGGAAACCTATCAATACTTTTTAAAAAAACACATCTGAACATTACAAAACATAGAATGTTAAAAAGTTAATTTAACTGAAGGACCAGATGTTTACATTGGTGCCCAAGGGTGCCATAGCATTTCAGTATTATGTTATTATTGCCTACAATCTATTCCAGGCACTTATATACTACTGAGGAATTCCCTGATCATTATAACTGTCAACATGATGGTTTGATAACATAACCAAGTGCAGCTACATTTCTGATCTACCACTCTGAAATATGTAGCACTGTTACTTCATTTTGTTACAATAGTTCTGAATGATCAAGCCTGATATAAAAGGAGATCAAATTAACTGAGATTGTAGTTGACATCATCATTACACATGGGTTCTCATTGTCAGTAAAGATGATAAAATCTATGACATGTTCCTTTGAATTATAATCAGTCCTATTTTGAGTTTTCCCTCATTACATGTTTTATTTAACCATACAAATATAAATGTCAGTTTTCAGTGAGGAGGATTATGGCAAGGTCATTAGCTTATTAGACTATTGCAGTAAGTAATATAAGCCTTCAGAAAATGAGTAAAGCCTCTATGGATCTGAGCAAGAAAACACCAAATTGAGCAAATTACTTTTTACATAAAGATTTCTCTAAGTAAAACTTCAGGTTGCCAAAGCAGATACAGCCACAGCAGAAATATGATTTCTCAAATTCAAGTTCTTCAGGTATATTTCCTTGCTATTAGTTTAAATGTGATTCAAAATATTTTATTTAAAATGCTATCTAGAAATAAATCTATTTTTAGATGCTGTAATAATTGCTTTGTTAAAAAGTAAAGTCACGGTATGTAAGAGACTGATTGAAAGGAAACTGCAGTTTACTTACGGGAGTCAATGGTAATTTAATTATCTTATTCCAACTGGTGATGACATCCGAAGGGAAACTATTTCTAAATTTACTTTTTATTAAAACTTAATTCAAGCACAGCTAGCCAAATGTATATATACTGCAAAAGTATTTTAGCTTCAGTGCCATTGTCTGACTAATTACCCATCACTTCAGTGAGGAGACAGTCCTATTATTCTAAAATACCAGAAAATAGACAAACACAAAATACTGTGACTGTAAAAAAAAAAAAAGAAATTAGCTAATAGAGATGAAAGTGAATTAGCCAATATATGAGGGATACTTTTTTCTACTTTCTGTAATACTGAGACAGCTCTGTGCTCTGGTGGTAAGGAAGCTTCCACAGGGATTCTCTGGCATGTCTTTCTAACCATTGCCAGTGCCATATTCAGTAGCAATGGCAGCTCCCTCTCAGTTATCCCCATTTGAATCCAGGTGGTGCACAACTGGTAGCCAGCAGTGATTCTTCGAGAGACAGGAATACATACATTTGAAGGGAGAAAAACCCTTCTGAGGGCTGCTGTTAGTGTCGGGCAAGAAGGGATTGCTTTGTGTACAGTATTTCGACTGCCACTTCTGAACTTGACCCCATAATCATCATTAGTTACACATATCAAGCACTTGAGGGCAGATATTCAGTTTGGCAAACCATTAAAAATATAAGTGAACGAGGCCATTAGGAGTTCTTGGCAGCAAAACTATTCAAAGCCCTTATACCTTAACTACATTGTGCTTAACTGGGGAATGCCCACTTGGCATAGCTGCAGCCAAGACTTATTTCCTGCTCTTCTGGAATAGCTGTTTTCTTTCTACCGTCCAGGTGGTATCTCCCATGCTGCAAAGAAATTCAAAGACAAGAAATATTTTTAGCTCTCCTTGTAGCTCTTAATACAGTTATGGCCATTACACAGCACATTAGTCTTTTTCAGGGATGTTCTTAGCAATAAATAGGTTTTGGGCCTATCACACTGCATGATTTTATTCTTCCAGCACATCCCTTTTTTTTGTACTTCAAATAACTGATCTCGTACTGACTTTTTAGGACATTTTCTCTGATTTTTATTCCATTGCTATTTTGAATTCTCCTCCTAACATCTTTTCCAATATTATTTCTGCTGTTTAAAATTTTTTTAAAAGTTTTGGGGTTAAGGTTAAATATTTTGAAGCTAAAGGTTCATTTCTGCCACAAGAGTAACGCTGGAAGATGGAAAAATAAGTAAAGTATTGGCACATTCAACAGTTGGCAACTAGAATAAACTGGTGTTCTGACTTCTTAGAGCTGGAGGCTGTTCAATCCATCTAGTTAAATTGCCATTCAGTCTGAGTATTGCTTGGGTGAGGTATCTTTTCAGAAAAGACATACCATCTGGTTCTGCTGCACACCAAAATAAATAATCCATCGATCTTGTTCAAGGGGTGAACTGTTAGCACCACTAAAAATATTTTTTCTAATTTTATCTATATTCTTACTTATCTTTCAGCTTTGGTTTTGCTATGTGTTTCATTGTTTTCTCTTGCAGCTTTTTCTGTGTAACGGAAACCTCAGTGTTTTTATAGGTAATTTTATCAATAAAACACACATATCTGTAAAACATAGAATCAAATGTGTTTGATAGGTCCCAGTTTCCATTAAATCATGCCTCTTCTTGCTCACTGTATAAACATTATTTCATTCTTATATTTAAAAATCAAATCTTATATCAATTTTTGCATATGTTGCCTGCAGTCCAGTTTTTCATTTGCCTTCTTTGAACAGTAGCACAGTTCTCAAGCTTTTGCGTCCTACACTATAGCCAGTTTTCAATTTATATTATTAATTATCACCAGTAGGTCACAGATGGAACTGGTCTGTGTGCTGCTGGGATCTGGAGATTGCAAAAGGTTGGCCTGTAGTTCACTTTATTCTTTCCAGTTAATAATGGACCAGAAAGCATTTTATATGAGTGTATTATCCTTATTCTTCCAAATAAAGAAAGGAATATTTATTCCTTACTTCTGCGTTTTCTACATCACTGCTAACAATTTTACCATCTTCACCTATTAAACTTCTCACATCAAACTTAAGATTAATTTTGTATCTAGTATACTATAAATCTTCATTCATATTAATATCAGAAATACCAGCTATGGATTTTATTCTGACATCTTTTGGGGTTCTTTTCCCCCTTATGATTCTTTCCATTTATAACAGTTGTTGTCTTATTTAATTTTAGGTTAAAACCCTTTAGGTTTTTCTTTATTTCTAATTGCTGTCATTATTGGTCCCTGAAACAAGCATAGGCATATAACAAAAGCTGTCCTCTTTTTCACTGTAGTTGTATAGATGTTCATATATATAAACTTTTTAAAAGAATTTTCCCTTTTAATTCTCTCTGTCTCTTTTTTTTTTGCCAGTCAGAGTCAGTCACACTCTTCTGATTTTGAATCAATTTCCTATTTAGACATACATATTTATGTATATACATATGTACACTGATTGGCACTTTCCCTTGCTCATTTGCACTGTAAGAAATCAGGTCATAAAAATTAGTCTCTAGGCAATCACTAAAATCCAGGTGATTTATTTACCTCCAAAATTATCTCATGTTGATTTCAATACCTTCTGCATATCAAAGTTTTTAATCAGATTCATAATAGTGAATCAATGCAGAACCACTGTATATAAAGCATAAAGGTCTAAATATTCACACAGACCTGCTCCTTAGGTGTTTTGTTTTCATTTAAACTGTAATTTTTCCTTTTTTAGCTTTACAGACTTATTTTCACTAGTTAAAATATTCCTTTTCTTTTTTTGGCTGTTTTGCGAGTGCTCACCTAGCTTATAATTTGCATCCTTGATCCTTTTTTAATTATTTCTACATCCTTGTTGATAATTGAATTTAGTTAACCTTGCATTTGGAGAGAATCTTATTTATGTAAACTCTAAATATACATATTAATGAATTCGCTCTGACTTTGTGTTGTTGAAATATTATTACCATTTCAAGTTCATCTCCTTCTAACCAATTATTTCTGACAGAGATGGCTGTGAACCAAAATCATATGGTCAAAGTTATAGATTACAGATTTTCAAAATCCAGATCCTGTGCTTTAGTGCAAAACCTGGTTTAGTACACACACACACATACACACACACACATACACAAATCTAATTAAAGCTTTACTCATAAAAATTTTGTTGTAGAAAAGAGAGAGCTAGGGACTTCCTCTTGTGTGCAAGCAAAGGGTTAAGGAAGAGGGCTTCCATGTTGTGGAAATGAAAGATTCTGGAATTGAAGAATGAGGGTTACTCTAGCACCAGCAGATCAGTTCCCTGGATCAGTTGCAATAACCTAATACATGGTGATGTGCACATACTGCCATGGAGCTTTATTTCATGGCCAAAGGGACTCGGATGCCCTCCGTAGGGATTTCTCTATAAAGGCTCCTCCCTGGGTAAAGGAAACAATGGGGTTTTTTACTAGTTTCTTTCACTATGTTTCAGAATCACAGAATATGCTGAGTTGTAAGGGACCCACAATCATCAAGTCAAATTCATGATCCAGCACAGGACCATCCCCAAGAGTCACACCATGTGACTGAGAATATTGTCCAAATGCTTTTTGAGCTCTGTCAGGCGTGGTGCTGTGACCATTTCCCTGGGGAGCCTGTTGCAGTACTCAACCACCCTCTGAATGAAGAACCTTTTCCTAATATCCCACCTAAACCTCCCCTGAGACAGCTTCAGGCCACTCCCTTGGGTTGTGTCGCTGGTCACCACAGAGCAGAGATACCAAGTGGTCTCAGTCACTCCATATACGGCTTCCCCTCAAGGCCCTTCACCATTTTCATAGCCCTCCTTTGGACAGTCTCTAATAGTTTAATGTCTTTCTTATATTGTAGTACCCAAAACTGGCCCCAGAACTCGAGGTGAGGCTGCCCCAGTGCAGAGCAGAGCGGGACAATCCCCTCCCTTGCCCATCTGGTGAGGCTGTGCCTGATGCACCCCAGGACAGGGTGGCCCTCCTGGCTGCCAGGGCACTGCTGGCTCAGGTTCAACTTTCTGTCAGCCAAGACCCCCAGGTCTCTTTCCGTGGCACTGCTTTCCAGCACCTCATTCTCCAGTCTATATGCACCTTCAGGGTTGCCCCATCCCTGGTGCAGAATCCAGCACTTTCTCTTGTTAAACACATGGTTGGTGATTACCCAGTACTCTAATTTGTCAAGGTCTCTCTGCAGGGCCTCCCTGCCTTTCAGGGAGTCAACAGCTCCTCCCAGTTTTGTATCATCTCTGAAAGCTTTGTACCCCTTCCAGTCCTGTGCCCACTTGAGTGTCTCAGTTGAAGCATGGAGGAGAGGAATCCTTCACTTATGTCACTACAGCACTGACTCAGAAAAGCTGCTTGGAGTTCTTAGTCCTGTGTGCATTTCCAACCACTATGTCACAGTCATAAGGATTCTCACAGGTCTGAAGTCTTTGCTACAGCAAAACCAGACTCATTGACAGGCACAATTTTTCTTTCCTGATGTGATTCTTTCCTGAATCAACTAATAATTGTGGATGTTTCCAAGGAAAGGTCAATTTTGACAAATGATTCCTAGGAAAACACTGCATATCTGCCTTGTCATCTTGCATCTTTATCACTAATTATCTTCCAATAAAAAAATCTGACTGCAGTCAGTGTAAATCTGCCTTTTATCAACCCCTTATTCATCCAGTTTGCCAAGTTTTCATCTGTGTTAAAGCCATATTACTCATTTTTACCAGATGAGACTCTGGCATGCTATTTTTAATAGCAGAGATGTGGGCAACTAGTTAGCCCTGCATTTGAAGAAAACTGGGAATTAATAGCCTTCCAAAGCTTGTGTATGCTCCCCAAAGTACTTGCCTAAACATGAGACAAGTACTTCAGTCCTTGTTCTCCAAGTAGTTCAAACATAAATCTATTACATCATGGAAAATTTAATGGAAAACTGATCAGCAGAGAAACACTACTCCATTTTTGCCACATCTAAATACTCTCTTAAATATCCAGAGTAAGAAAGTGTCGGACAAGACTGGATTTCAATTCGTCACTGACCTGGGACACACAGTGCTGAGCTCTTAGATCATATGACTGACATTGCTTCTCTGTTACCTAGTGAGTATATTTGCAAGGCATTAGGAGTGTGATGCGTCACTAGAGGGCAAGAAAGAGAGACGGTGGGAAAACAAGCAGCAATTAATACTCCCATCTGAAAGACTGCTTCATGGCAACATTAAGGCGAAGATGGGATCTGCTAGGATTTCAAAATCTTCCTCTGTGTGGAGAATCTTTGTCAAAAAAGATAAAGCTCAAGAGCCAGGGAGGACCCCATAGTAACCAGGATGGATTGCCAAAGATGAACTTCTGCCTGATCCAGGCTGTAAAAGGAAAAAGACAGGAATACATGAGCTCTCCTTCTGGAGCTATGTATCCAATCTCTTTCTCAAAGAATTCAACCAGAAATTATTTTATTCAACTGAGTAGCAGTCAGGCTTATTGCTCTGTAGAGCTTAGGGATAAAGGAAGAACAACACAGTGGTTGTAGCCTGTTGCTTGTGTAGCTTATATCACATATTAAGTGGAGCCAAAACTAGAAATGCTAAGCCATTACTTCATTTGCTTGTTTGTTTCCTTTGTCTGTCCTCTGTTTTGGCCCAATGAATATTCAACCATTTTTGCGCAGAATGTGTCCTTAAAAGAGAAACTGAAAGATTTCCCCACACTGAAATATTGTTTGCTGATGAGTTCACTGTGTTATTTCTTTAGACTCATGATGGAAGGAAAATCAGGTTTCTCCCATCTTTGACTAGAATACTAATTGGTATAGTACAGGATAGGAAAGAAAGATGTTTCTTTATCAAAAGACAGGAAGGAAAAAATCACTTCCTTTGCTTGGACTTTTTCATATTCCACTGCAGTAAATATGCTCCATGTGTGTCTACACAACTGGAACGTACACACGAAATGGACACAAAAATTTCTACACTGATTCCCAACAGGGTTTAGGCTTCAGCTCAAAGCTGGCAAAATGTATATGCTTGCAGGTGTGCCCAGAAGCATACATTTACATGCCCTGGAGGAATCTTGACAGAAATCAAAACATCAGGAAATTTTTGGTGTCAAGGGTCTTAATACTGAATGTAGATTCATAGAATAATACATAGGGAAGCAAAGATGGTGTTTTTTACAAAGGCTGTCTTCTGAAATGCAACTTTATGTTAAACTAACTAAATTAAGATGACTTCTGAGAGTCTTGCTACCACCAATACTCAGAGATTATGTGTCTTTTAACCTCTAAATAATGTTTCCCCTAGAAACCATGAGCCAACATCACAATCTTTCATTTGATTTTAACAAGCTACTCTGTCCTATGCTGTACTTGCTGGTCTTAACCAGATGCTTTTAAAGCATTTAAATCAAAGGGAATTATGATAAAGGCACAATAAATGATGAAGCAATACTTTGTCTCCTTATAGCTATTTATGAAACATGAAAAACACAAAATTGAAGAGAGTAAATTCAGAAAATAAATACAATGTCACAAATCCTTAAATTAATCTAAGTCAATATCTTATTGTCATAAACCATGTTTAAGGTTCACTGGCATTATAGTAAATACGTAATAGGAGCAATTTTCTTTTCCAAGATGTATCTGGAATCCTGTCTACCTCCTCAGACTCTATTAAGTAATAAAGATATTATATTCATTGCACTTACAAATCAAAAACAGAACAATTTATTTGAAATCCATAGAAAAGAACACTTCCCTTTTACTTCAGATTTTGATTATAATCTTCAACTAGTATAATTAATAATAAAAGACATAGATTTCCCAGCTAGATTCCCTCCTGATTTCAGCTACAAACTGTTACATTGAAAGAAGCTATCACCTTCAAAGTAAATCTTTTTAAAAAACTCTATGTAATCAATATCACTTACTGTGGTAAAAACTCTAGCATTTTATAAGTCTGGTTACTTTCACCTTTGTAAATTCATTGCTTTTATCTCAACTTCAAAATAAAAAAGAATGAAATAATTTCTGTGTGTATAAAGATCCCATTATAGCCTCAAGTACTCAATGTTAACAGTGGTCAGCCTGAGCAAGGAATGAGGAATCAAAGATAAACACATAAACAAAAGCAATTGCAAGTTTTGGAATTTTTTTATACTGGAAATATTTTCATTCATGGTCAGTTTCATAAGTCATTCTCCAGCCTCTGGATTTTTTCTGGTTTTTAGGATTTTTCACCTCAGTGAATTGACCAAGAGATTTTGTTTCTGCCATGTATCTTTGAATTAGCGTATGATGATTGCGTGTTGTTTATATAACAGCTACTAGTGTAATAAAAATATGTAACCAGCTCTTCAATTATGCACATATGTTTATGCATGTCACTTCTGTTGTACTGATTCCAAAATATTTAACTACTCCCTTACACTTCTTTATTTTATAATGCAATTAATTCTAAATATCCTTTCCTGATAAATAGTAATAGCAACAAAGCACTGTTTATAGTCTTTCTATGACTTTGCTGCTCAGCCACATTTTGATCACACGTACCACCAACCCATACACTACCAATCCATCCCGTGTCTCAGCTATTTGCTCATCCTAACCTGCCACATGCAGGAGCCTTGAGGGCTAAAATCATCTCAAGACATTCTTTCTGCAAATAACAACTGTAAAAAGACTGACCTGTGATCTCATCTTATCAGATCATGATGACTCCAGAATGCTATTTCTGCCTGCTCATGCTCAAGTGAAATCACTGCCAAGACAGATGAAGTGAAGGATGTTACAACAGCTGGAGCCCATCACCAGGACAAGTGTACCCCAGATTATCTGAGAACACATAAACAGTCAGAGCAGACCAGACCAGAGATCCACCCTGCCCCATTTGCAGTGATAGGACCCTGCCAACATCCTGGGGCTGCAGAGCTCCTTGTCAGCCTCCTCCTCACAGACCTCCTCCACCACGCTACACAAAGGTGAGCAGACTCCAGCCAGCCAGCCTACCTACCTATCTCTAAACCAAACCTCAGGAATCTCCTCATGCTCCATCCCTCCTATTTTCTTGTCTGTGCCCCACCACACTTCTACAAAAGAGGAGAGGGCAGGGAATCCCAGCAAGCGGCCCTGTGCTGAGAGTAGATTTCACTGCACACTGTGAAAGGTGGAAGCTCTTTGTGGAGCAGTGAGTATGGCCATGTACAGTCACAGGGTCCTTTAGAAGGTAGCTCTGGTGCATGTGTGTTGAATATGCCACAGACCTCTTGTAGAATCCACCAAAAACCTTTGCTGAGATCTGGCTGTGCTTTGTCATCAATCATTTTAATGGTGTCCCCAAGGATATAAAACTAAGGTTTTCTGTCATTTTCCCTAAATGCCTGTCTGATCTTTGTCAGTGTATCACAGCCAGAATCACATTGAGTATTCTTTTAGCAGCCAATAGGTGCAACAAAAATAATTGGTACCAGCACAGGAAAATGAAATGTCATAGAAAACATTTTGCATTTCAATACAAGTGCATTGTTAAACTCAGAAGTAGTAACTGAAGCTTGGGACCAATCAGTCAATTCATTAAAACCAAGGGATATGCCAAAATTTCCTCAGAAGGAGCTAAAAAACCTACATTGCTTTTGGGTTTTTTTAATAAGAAAATAATGACCTCTAGCTGTCTAAAGCAATGGTGAAAAAAAAAAAATCAAGTATGAGCAAGAATGAAGTTTTCTGCTTAAACAAAGCAGATAAAGGAAATTGCAGTAAGACTTAAAAAAAACCCCAGGAAACATCATCTTCTGCATAGGGTGCATGGAAGTTTAAAATATGATTTATGCAATTTATGGGGGTTTTTTTCCCCACGCATTCAGGAAAGTAAAAATCTGTAAGCAATTTTAGCATATATATAAGATTATGTAAAAATTACACCTGGTTCAGATCTCTGAGTTCCTACACAGTGGAAAAGTTTTGGTCCACGATTTCAGTGAATGGAACGCCAACATGCAGTTGAAGTTCGCAAACTTAATTGGGTCTAAAATGAAAATATATCTAAAACACAGATTCTCAGCCCATTAACACTTCTCACCCTTTTGTTTTTTAGTTCAATTAGTACAGATAATAGCCTGCCATGTTAAACTATGTGACCTCTTCTCTCCTTTTTCGAGACAATACCAGTGTTAACCAAAATCTACACAATCTTACTGCAATCTTCGTTACAATAGCTCTCTGACAGGCTGTCATATTAAGGCATCCCTCATGAACAGAAAACCACCTATTCTTTAACAAATATTTGACAATTTTTGCAAATATGACTCCTACAGTATTTAATACAAAGGATTTGCAAAGGTTTTGTGTCTTTTCTGTCAAAACTGTAGTGGAATGAAATTATCTCGCATTTTCACAGAGAGTACAAGAACTGCTCCCCTTGTCAAAATTCCTTTGCTAATCATTATATACTGCATGCTGTACTAGGGGATATGCAGGTCTTGAATATTTTAGTGAGGATTACTGTGTTTAGATATTGAAAAAGAACATAGAACAACTCACATTCACTGAGGTCCTGAACTGTTTGCTGTTCAGTCTTATTGTAAATATTGCTACTAAATTTGTCATTTAAGTGCATGCAGCTGCTGAATTGATATTGCCCATATCTATAGAAATTTAATATTGGGGTTATGAGAGCAAGGCAGTTAAAAATTCTAATTTATGTATGAAAGCCTCTATCAGCTGGATTTTATTTCTGATTTTTTTTACCAACTACACGAACATAAACATTGGATCCATTCAGAATTATAAACAAATGCCAAGTGTAAAGATTTTTTTAATTTAAATTATACAACATGATTAACATTGTTGATACTATGGATTAATTTCTATTTCCAGGCTCATATTTTTGAATTGTGATAATTCCTTATAAATGCATTGATAATTCCTTTGTAAATTTCCAATTAAATTTCATCAGTATAAATATATAGTGATATATGAGCCCAGATTAAGTTATAATATTTTGTATTACATTAGAAATGTATATTATATTAGAAAATTATATTATGTTAAAAAGTTACCTGCCTTATTTTCAGGGGATGGGAAGTAATTACTTAAATATTCTTTTAAATAAAGATGAATAACAAAAAACACCTCTTTGGTGCTATTGGTAACCAAAGTGTCAGATGTCATTATAATTACAGCCTTAGTAAAAGGGCATTTTGTGTAAAAAAGTTGACAAGAGTTATTATTTAGCTAGATAAAAGGATTGTTTGGGGTATTTTAACATTTAAATTTAGAAGGATACCTGGCACATTGTCTGGATGAACAAGCAAATATTTAATTTTTACTGAAACTTTCAGCATTTCAAGAAATTCTCTTTGTCGTCTTCATCTTTTACCTTAAAACAAATCCCTAGGTTTTAAAGTCTGTTTTCCTGACTCCTTGGCTTACTGGAGTACCAGTTCGATCAATACAGGGATCGATTTGAATCTAAAACACTTGTTTCTTCTCTGCCTTTTCTTTGAATTTAAATACCTATTTTGTTAATTATCCCAGAGATAGGTACCATTTGTCTCTATTAATAGTGTTGCTTTTTTTTTTTTTTTTTTTTTTTTTTTTTTTTTTTTTTTTGGCCTTCTACAAAACATCCCTATTTTTTCCCCTTCTCACTTGTAAGCTTGGGAAAACACATCCCACCAAACCATTCTGTTCACCTTTCCCACAATGTACCTTTGCCTTGAAACACCCAAGAGACTGTTTGTCATGGAGAGAAACTGTAAGCTGTGATCACTTAGCTCCCTGCCCCAAGAAATTCTTTGTAGCTGGAAGCCTGTCCATTTAGCCACACAGGAGGCACATAAATTCTGTGACACCCACTTGTTACCTCTCATCATCACCCTTTCATGGGCTAATCGGTCCATTTGTATTTGTTATTTAATATTGGCCTTTTTTGGCAGTTCAGGCTTGGCTGGTATTCAGAGTGAAAATTGTATAGAGAGTAAGTTCATACCTCAGTGATAATATGGGTTAAAGGTTTGAGTTCTTTTTCTTTTCTTTTTTTTTCCCCCCATTAAATGGACTATAACCAGCACAGGTGATTTACTCCACTGCACCAGACACACATGGCATTTCCATCTCAGTAGGGCTTCTGCTCCCACATTCATGAAATGCCAAAGAAAGACTCAGTATCTTGGACTAATGTGTTCCTTCTCAGGTCTCAGGGAAAACCAGGAGAAGGGCAGAGCCAGATTCAGGCTCCTTGCACAGAGAAACTGTTGACACTTCTTTCTCAACATTCCCCCATGTCCGATTTCATCTGGGGGAAGGCAGGTTGGCAAAGGGGGCTGCTCAGTGGAGTGAGGGTCGGACAGTGCAGAGAGAGGGTCCAGAGGAAATGACATACAACTTACTGGGGTTAAAAATTTTAGGAAAGGCTGCGGTAAATGCAGGCAAATGACAAGCACCTTCCTTTGCATGAAGAACGATTAAAATGATCTGTGATGCACAAATTATATGCTGTAATTGTGGAGACAGAATTACCTGCACTGGGACACGTTTAGGCTCTGCTTTCCAAAGGTTAAGCACGTGTGCCACCACCTGGCACACATACAGCTACAGAGATGGAGCTACCTTTGTGCAAATGGATTTTGGGGTTCTGTTTCTTTTTGATCATAGGAACAGCAATTGATAGTATAGAGTATTAAGTACTGCTTCCTCTCCTTCTTCCTTGGCTCCTGCATAATAACTTCAGCTTGCAGCACAGCAGTGTATGGATCAGCATTAAATTAAAAGGTTCTGTCAGAATAACTTCTGAAGTCAAATGTTACATCTATGAAAATAAAAAGTTGGCAGTGGAAGTGCTGACATAATTATAGCAAAGTAAGCAAACAATTCTATACTTAGAAGTATGTAAACTGAAGCTTTTAAAACTACTTCCTTCCCTCTGGGAGACCAAGGTGGCAGGGGTTCATGTTAAACACAGAAATTGGGACTTAGGAGGCTCAGCTATCATTATTTTTGTGCAGAAACCTGAGTTTCTCTTACTTTAGTTTCACATTTACAGCACCGCAGGGTATGTAGTGACACTCAAACCCAAAACAAATATATATGTATTTTTTAATCCCAAGCTGAATGGAAAACCAGCATGTATAGAAAGTAATAAGGTGTAGCTCAAGTCTAGTGTGAAAATGAACAAATCACAGGCAAGTATTTTTTTAAAGATTAGTTTCTGATGTGTTTGTGTTTTCTTATGAAAGCTGACAGGTAGAACAGTGTGCTTTTTAAGAGACTGATGGAGCCCCAGCAAGACAGGTGACAGAAGCAAACGAAAACAACAGAAATATCAGATCTGCCTGCCCTACTTTAAAAAAATTTTGTCATAGGGCATGATTCTTTTGATTATTTTTTTTTCACTTATAAGACAGTGATGGAGAAAAGAGGTCCGAAGTTCATTTTATAGTTCAAATTTTAGGTTTCTCTGGTTGCATTTCTTAATTGGGGAGGAAAAAATAATGGCATATTTTGTGAGTGTGGTGGGATGGAAAGACACACTGTAGACACGTATGAGTATGATTGTGAGTCTAAACTCCTGGCACTAAGATAGCAGAAAAGATTTTAATGTAGGCATAACTAATAATAGGAAATGAAGAAGCTGCCTTTTGTTCTGACATCCTTGTAAGATGCTTCAGTAATAACTGTTCTTTAGAAACCTTTCACTTTCATCCCACAGAGACTTTGACACAAGGCAGAAAGATGCTCTTCCTGAAAGCTCTATGTGACTTACCTGAAAATAGATAGAGGAGAGAACAAAGCTTACTCCTTTAAACTCATAGAGGAACGTTAAGTAGCTTATTACAGATACACAGAACAGAGAAGAGCTCCTGAAAAGGCCTCTTTTGGGGCCTCTTTGGCCCCAAAGGTTCAGACCCATGGCCTAAGAATTCTTTCTTTCCTCCCTAAATCAGAAAATACTGGTTTAACATATCAAGACAATATTGTTTTAATTTTAAAAAAGGGATAAGGGTGGTGAAGTACTTTCTTGAGATGCCTCTGAGCCATCCTTAGGCTTTCCTTTGCAGCATAAAAGACGTAAACATGGTTGTAAAAGGTTGAAGTTCTCAACTTTTTGTGCAATAACAAGAGTTCTAAAAGTGAAACTTAAAACATATACAACCATTTGACATTACAAGGACCCATAGTTTTGAACATAAGCAAGGGATTTTATTTATGAGTATTAATTTGAACTATACAAATACATCCTCAGAACAACAGATCATTTAGACAGGTACCTGGTAAAGCAAATAAGAAAATTACAAAAAGATTTATTAGTCAATCACCTGTATCAATAGCAATCCCTATTTTTGTAGGATTATGTGTTCCGTCATGTCAGAGCTCTTACAGGAATTACATAATACTTCAAAGCAGGGAGGGAGATTTTGGAGAGGAAAGGAAGATGAGGAAAGGAAAACAAATAATTCATTAAAGAGGGCATTCAAGAAGACATAAATCAGTCCACAAATAGAAATGTGAGACATAGAGTTAGGGTAAGACTTGCTTTAATCCAAATACCAGGAGATTTATAGACATTATTATTACTCGTGGCTTCAAGTGGTTTAGATATAAAGCATTAGACCTATACTGGGAAGGACATGAGTCCTCAATGTCAGAGACTATACAGACACAAATGCAGTAGCACTTATTATTAAATCTTGTTCATGTCTTACTACTATTTAATAGCCTGTAATGTGTTCTTCTCCACAATTATTTAGTAATTCTTTACTTTAAAATCCTTTTACATGTCTATTCACATTGTGCCATCTAAAGTACTATAAGTGCCACAAAAATTATATTTTGAAACTAATTAATTGTGAACTAGTCGCCCACAAAGTTGTCATGGATGGGGTGATGCAATTCACTTGTACTAGAGAAGTAGCATTAGATTTATTGATATAAACCAGTGATTTAACAAAGTTTGATAGTAAATGTGACAGTGGTTTAGCCAAATTTGATGATAAGGTACACTTGATTACTGCATGGGGAACAGGTTCAGATAAAACTGTCAGGAAGACCCTCCCATTGAGTCATGTGGTTCAGAAGACATCTTTGTTTTCTAAACTCTTTTTCAGAAGGGAATCTTGTGCTGCTGGATTCAGACTTAGCCCCAGGCTTGGTCAATGGTTTATGTTTAAAGGATTGTATGTGTACAATCCATACTTTATATCACTTAGCTAAGATTTTAAAGTTTAGCATTCTATCAATCACTTACCAAGAATCTATTGTAGCAAAGAACCTCTCAGCCTTAAGAAACAACCCTGAGAGACATCCCTGCTCAAGTGGAGATCCTGGTGTGCACCTGCTGCCATACTGGAGAACTCAGTGGGCCCTTGGCTTTATGCTATATATATGGAGTGAGGTAATTAACTTAGAGATATATTTGCATACCAGCTGTGTTTTATAATGGTGCATCCTCAGCTAGCCCTTAGATCTTGAAGAAGACTTGTGGCCCTTAGCTGTTGAGCAAGATTCAAGGCCCTTAACTATGATGTTACCATCTGTAAGCAGATGCAGCCATCACAGCTGTCACTGGTGGTTATTGCTTAAGCAGGTAAAGGGGAGCAGGGGAATCCCATGGCCACACCAGTATTACTGAATTCTCAAGCAGTAACGTACGATTGCCTTCCAGGGCCCCCCACCCCCAATATATCTTGTGTGGTTTGCACCATCAAGCATTTATTTCCAAGAAAACCCCAAATAAAATGGGAGGATGATCTACTGGATCAGGGAAATACTTGTTCTAAGAATAAATACATTCAGTTTTAAATTCTTCTTTAAGGAATAAAAGAAGAGAGAGAACCCTTTTAAAAGGGTTCAGCCTTGCTCCCTTATGTTATGCATATGTTCAGTGCCAGTGCCTCCTGTGCAAAATGAATCTACAGAACCTACACCACTGTGTCTAAGCACAAGACAAGCCAAGTCATCGTAGCTGCTGAATTACAAGCAGCTTGTGTTCAGAGACCCTATGGTTGGTATGCTAAATGGATTAATTATTCACATTGATTATATTGATCCACAGGGCCTCCCTGATCTCTCTCTGAAACAAAAAATCCAAACATACTCCTACTGAATTTGAACTTTAGAAGGATGTAATTTATATCATTATCTTTTTTTTTTTTTAGTTCTTTTCAAAGAGCAATTTAAAAATAAGCTGTTCAACTTTTCCTTAATGTGAAAATATCTTTCCTTAAAACATGAATTAATTAGACAAAAGAACTTTGACTTTTCAGATCCAGGAGGCATTGCATACTTGACGTCCATATCCTAACAGGTTTGTCACTGACAGCTAGCCTCTTACCCAGTTTCTAGTCTAAAATCCCTCTACCACCCTCACACAAAACTTATACAAACATGCTACATGGCTTTTGAGCCCAGGCTATCTCAAGGGCTCATATGAAACATGCCAAGTTTTTCTTTAAGGCAGTTTTTAATCCATTTCTTTTGCAGTGGAAGTATAGCTGAGATTGAGATATTAAATTTATTTTTCTCTCCAGAGTCATTTTAGAATTGCCTGGGTTTCCATTTTCTGTTTGTAGTGCTTATTCCGTGAGCTCCAATGCCCTGGAGGCCACCTGTGGGCTCCTAGACAGCTGGATAATAATTCCATTCAGCCAGCTCTGTTTGGATGGTCCCTGCCTCACCATACATAGAGATCTTTCTCAGCGCGTCGCTACCTTGCGAAGGATCAGAGACATGTTGTCATGTGAGTTCAGCAAATGCAACTGTGGGAAATGCATTCTTCAGCAGTAGCAGCATGAAAGTACATTGAAAAGCCTGGCAGAGGCACGGTTTAAATGTACAGCCTCATGGTGGTTTAAAAACCTCAGGATACCTGTACAATGGTAAGCCCTGGCATGTTTTGTCTTTGTCCCTCTTTAGTAAGGAGTTCAGACACATGCTAGCCCCAGACTTCAACTCACAGCTAATTGTTGTGTATGGGAGGCCCTCTCAAGGGTTTAGGTAGATGTTTCCCACAACAGGCAGAAGATACAGAATGCATCAAAGGGGAAGCACATAAAAAAAAAAACCAAACCCTTGTGTAGGGGAAAGGCACTTAACCCTGGAAAGAGACCACTCTGCTGTAAAGGACCTGGCACCTGGGAAAGTACCCTTAAAGCCATATTTTGACAGCCTAAAGAGGGAACAGGCTCAGAGAGAAAACTGTAGCAAAATCAAACCAAAACCTAAAACTGCAGCTTGGTAAGCAGCCAGTAATCCCACTAAATCATTTCCACAAGGTAAACCGGGGGGGAAACATTATATGCTGGACAAATAAGAAACTCAGGGCAACCAGTAAGAACAAGCTCTATTCAGCTCAATCTACAGCTTTACTTCTCTCCATTCATCAGCAAGCTGTGTATTCAGCCATCAATCTGAGGTTCTCTCCATGGATTGGCAACATTCCTCCCTAGGTTACAAAATTTGACCCTTTTTCTCCTTGTACTAGTTTGAAAACAAACCAGTGGGAGATCCTAAGTCAGAAATATAATTTAATAGGAAAATTAAAATAAATGCATGAATACAAGAGCACTGACAGAGTCAGGATACAACCTGACACCCCGTTAGTCAGGGTGGTGGTAGCAGTCCAGATGAAGTTGTCCTGTCAAAGCGGTGATCCTGTAGAAGGGTCTGGTCTTCACTTGAAGGTCCAGTGGTAGCTCTTGTCCTCTGGGAATCCAGTAGGTGTTGTGAGTGTGGTGTTCCAAACCTCAGATTATATCCAGGTGGGAATGCTTGGTTCCTCCCCCTGGGCGGAGCATCTCACAATGAGCTGATGTAATTCTATGAGTCATGCAGTGAGGCTGGATGGCCCATTAACAGAAAAATATCTCTCTGGAGGGAGTTATCAGGGATGTGTCAGGGAAGAGATAAAGAGCACTCCCCCACATGGTTTTAAGAGATGGTGATAGAATACATACTTTTGATTACATCCTTCATTGTAACCTAAGACACTCTTCCAGCTTAGTTCCAGAGGATTTGATCCCGATGTTACCCTCTAAAATAATGCTAGTAACAGGTCTCTAGTTTTAGCATATTCCCTCCATTTGTCCAGTGATGCTGTGCTACTGTTTTCTATCTAATGAAATCTGAAATTCCTTCTGAAATGAATGCAGGCCAGCAGTGTCACCAGCTGCAACTCAGAAAAAAACCAATGCTTAAAAATTAAATACTGATATAATAATTAGAGCAAACACTTATCCTGTCTAGCAAAGCACACTATGAATTTTAAAAAAGGACAACAAATATCTAGTTTTATTTCTGCCAGAAAGAGGCCTTTTGGCCTCCTCGAAAAAATATGCAGCAGGGAAAGGAAATTAAAGATCAATTATCACAATTAGTCTTTAAAGAAACAATGGTAAAGTAATGAGTGCATACAACAAAACAGGTCACAGCATTGAATTCTCTCAAGCATTTCTGGAAAGCTGGAAAACATCCACACAAAAGACCTCTCATTTCCATTGCACACAGAGGACTAGCCATGGAGATATAAGGACACCTCATAATGACTTGTTCAAGGACAGAAAATCCTCTGTGCTTTAGTGCCATAATTGGAGAAAAGAAATCTCATTCTCACAGATTCTGTGGAGTCATTGTCTAGCAGCACTTCTGTACCTACATTCGTGTAGTCACACAGGCAGTGACATCTTTGAGGCTAAGACCCCAGGCTATGACCACTCTGCAGAACTCTGGTTTCTTCCACCAGGAAATTCAAAGCCAGCATGCTGACTGCTATGTCAGTCTACATTTGGGCTTGGATTATCTCCTTCATTTGGGTGTTGTGCAACCAAAGGATATGAGCTACACATCACAGGTCTGCTTCTGCCAGAAGACATCCTGGTCACGCTAGAATTAAACACTGCATATACCATGCCCACAGTAAGTAGCACCATGAAACACTGGTCTATATTTTCACCCTCCATCTACTGTATCCAGTCTCTTTCCTAACGTCCTATTCTGCCTTCAGAAATCATTAATTTAATATCCTCCCTAATATCTCCCTTGGTTTTTCTAAGCATCTTACCACTTGTCCTGATTCAGATACTGTCCAGTCAATACTGGTGAGAATGCTCAGAAGCACAGTTTGTTCAAAAAACATGAAATATCTTGCAATTTTGCAGGCAATGAGGCACACAGTACTGGAAAGTTTTGTCTCAGACTTCTGAACAAACAAGTACCCAAAGAAATAAAAGTGAGAAGTTAACTACAAAAGGGACAGAGCACCCCATGCAGGCTCCTTGCAAGCAGGAATGTACCATACACCTTTGTAGATACAGACATACCGTGAAAACAGTAGTAAAAATGACAGAGAGTGGAGAAAAACACAGGTCTTTAACAATTTTGTATGCATGATCGTATATTCAATTACATGCTTTTCTTTTACCTGACAGAACTGCTGTTTTTCTGCTTCTAAAGCTCAAAAACCTCCCATTTCTCTCTGGATACAGTGCAATGATAAACAGCAATTTAACTGCCATTTCTACAAAACTAGCGCTTAGAAAGCACCAGAAAAGGCATGTCTTCCAGTAAGTGTCCAATGTCTTCTGGTTTGGTTTTTTTTTTGTCTCCATTCCTTCTGCTTTCATTTTAATTTTTCGTGTGTGAAGTGGCTTTATAAAAGTCAGTGGTGATATTAGGAATGGACTTTATCAGCAGAAACAGTCATTCATCAATAATTATCATCAGCAGAAAGAGTCATCTCGTCACAATTACCAGCGTGACTAAAAAAGTATTTATGTTCAAAGAAACATAAGTTAGGCCATCATTGTTTTGTGCAGACCTGAGGCTGCAGGAGGAAGTTTTCTTCTGTTTTTGAGTTCCCTCCATTTGCCTTTTCTGTTCTGAATCACTCCTTAGCCTCTTCTCTCACCAAACACAGAATCACAGAATATTTTGGGTTAGAAGGGACCCACAAGGGTCATCGAGTCCAGCTCCTGGCCCTGTACAGCACCATCCCCAAGAATCACACGGTGCTTCTGACAGCATTGTCACAGGAGGAAAGAAATGGTCAATGTCACCTCCTTTGTCAGATGATCCCCACTCAACCTGAACATTATCCTTGGAGCATCTTTCTGATAATAGCTCACATTGCATTTTTCCTCTCTCAGTGAATAACTAAGAGCACAACTTGAGGACAAAATACACTGAAAATTCCAAAAGTAGAATCCTTCTTTGACATCAGTCACTGTTTACCAGGGTAAAGTATTTCTGTTTCTTGGATATAATCTATTATTAAATGAAGGTATTACTTTGAACACTTGATCTGAAAAATGAATGCAGCAGACAAAGCTAGCAGATGCTAGCTACATAATCTGTACTCTGCTTTCAAGCACACAGGTGATTGTAGATCACCATTAAGATAAATCAGAGAAAGACTGGTCTGTTCAAGAGAAAAAGGCTTATTTTTCACTTGGAGTAGGGCTAATTCTGCAACTGAACCCTCTGGAACAGCACACTGGTACCTCTTCTGCCTCTCAGTTTTGCTATTTGCAATTTTTGTGTTTTAACACTCTGGTAACTTGTTTTGGTACCTCTTTCTATGCAAAATAAACCTTGCTTCAAGTTAGCAGAAATGAAGTCTAAAGAGAAAGTGCATTATATACCTTTGGATACAGCATCAAATACCTAGGCACACAATCTGCAAAATGTCAATGTAGCAACTGTGTGAAAGACCGCAATGTTATCGCAATGTATAGAGGTCAGCAAGGTGATTGACTAGCTGCTATTGGAGGTCTCAATTAGACAACTAAAATGCTATGAAACAACCATGGAATTCATGTCTCTGAATGTCAGTAAGAGCAAGAAACTTTTGCTAAGCAGCTTTATTTTCAGTTGCGTTTCTAGAGATCTTTTCTGGGTATATATACTTTGTTCTCTGCTACTTAACATCATTATCAGTCTCCTGGAAGGCAGGGACCTGGATATGATGATATTCTGGAGGCACGAAAATTTTATTTCAACTTTTAGTTCATTTCAACAAGGCCAAATGTAAAGTCAGACATGGTAACAGCGAAAATCCTCCATGCCACTATAGTCTGTTCTGTTAGATAGTGACTCTAAAAGATTAAAGAGCTACAGCGACTAATAGGCTGCATGTGAGCTTTTAATATGATGCTCCATCCAATAGAATAGCACAACCCTTTAGATGTAAAAGTAGGTGAATACCAAATAAGAGCACACCTACCTACCACAAGTATGATTGCTGTCATGTCTGGTCTTATATCTTCAGATCAAGAAAAATGTTGAAAAGGAGTTACCAAAGGAGCAGAGAATCACTGGAGGATGAAAAATATGTACAGACCAAAAGTCTCCAAGCGCTAAGTGTATTTATCTCAAAGAGAAGCAAAGAGGTGAGTTGATCACAACCTGTATGTGGATACACAGAGAACAGAGCACCTCACTCTAGCAGATGTAGGTTAACACACTTCAATGGCTAGAAACTGAAACCAGACAATTTCAACCTAGAAAGTGGATAACATTTGAAAGTAATTAATGATTAGGTTTCTAAGGATTGTGGAAAGGCTTTTATTCAACACGGGTCGTCATTTTCTTCAAAAGATGTCCTCTAGTTCAAATGCAGCCATCCAGGTTTCAACAGGAATGAATGCAGCCAGGTCCTACAGTTTCATTATGAAAGAGGTTAGATTAGATAATCACAGTGGGTTTTGGAAGCCTTTAAACATATTAGACCTACCATGAGGAGCTTAAGATTATTTATGACAGGATAGCATAGCCAGCATGGAATACGATGAACAATGCAGAAACTTTTCTTTAGGAAAGAGAAATTACTTTAGTGATCTGCCGAAATAGTTTTTGTCAGAATTAGCACTCAGAACAAATATAGGGCAGATAACCCCCATCATTAAGGGCACGTGTCTATGAAATATTCCTGGAAGGGGATTATTCTTATTAAAATAGTTATCTACTGGACTCCCACAATAAGGTTCAACATCTTATTGTGCAGCCAGTGTATCACCATGGTCTCTGCAGCTGAAAAATGCTGGCGTGCACAGTAATGGCAATAGGTAACCAACCATGATACAGAAGTTTCCCTCACCCATCTTGGAACTGGAATTTGCACAGATGGCTCTAACTCACCAGCGTTCTCTGCTTCTTAATATAGGTCACCTTTCATCATAATGGGAGGCATTAATCATTTGAGGATATCTATGAAATTTATGACATTTAGAATATAAGAACTGAATCCTGGAATATAGATCAGGACTCTAGCATTTGCAACCCACTCCTCTCAAATTCAATTGGTACAGAACTCAAACAAGGACAACTGTATTGCCCACATCTCTGTACTCCACATTAGTCTCTTCTGAATGCCAGCTCAGGACAACAGGGTATAAGCAATGCCAAACTAAATAGTATCAAAAGCATAAATCCATGCAAAGACATCAATTAAGAAATACAAGGAATGGTAGAGATGAATTCCTACAGAACTCTAAAAGTTGAGTCCCCACAGGACAAAAGCAAGCTCCTTAAAATCTTCCATTCTGATGGAGAATTTTTTATCAAAACTTTCCTGCGAAGTAATGAAACCTCTTCTCTTTTTCCTCCTCAGCTCTTCTTTCTCCTTTCCTGAGAATATTGACCATTTCCCCATATGTTTTTAAATGATTCAAAATAAGTTGTTTCCCTCTGGAAACTGGAAATTAAGCACTTCATTTGTGGTGTGGCTTGAAATGTTCTAAATTTTTATTAAATAGTTGTAAAATAATATGTACACTGTCTTATGGGAGACGCAGTGTCTGTGTCCATTCCCTCTTATTATCCAGACTCTGTCAAAGGCTGTAAGCAAGCAAATAGGAATGTAGAGAAAAAAAGCATTGACCAGCACTCCCCCTATCATTTAACATCATCTGTGTTAGAATACATTTAATACAGTCCCATGGTTGAGAGTTTCTATATATGTATCATTTTTACATATTTGGCCTTTCACAGAAGGTAGATAAAACCCCTGAATTTAGCTTGACTTTTAGCTCTATGGTTAACTTTTTGTGGCCCTTCCAACAACAGTTAATGAGAAGAACCTTGCTCACAAATGTTATAAATAATGTAAACAAGAGCTCATTCCTATTTCTTACCTTGTCTGTATTGGGATTAGAAGCATTTTCCATTACTATTAGCAGCTACTGTTTACAGAGAGATTTGCCTGCATTCAGCACAAGTTAAACAAGATCTAATTTTTTCTGTCTACATAGTCTGTGGTCAATCCACTTCAAAGGCACTTTGCTAAACTAGAAACAAAGCTATAAACCCTTTCTTGCATGCCCATGTCCTCTAGATAGATATCTAGCCTTAAATTAAGCATCACAGGCATGTAATTTAAGGCTTTTAATAGAGATCTGAACAACTGACTAAGTTGCAATCTTTTTTCATTTCCTTTCTGCATGTTCATAGTCCCGAATGAATAATCCATGGTCAAGTAGGGAGGAAAGAAAGAAAATACATGAAGGAAAATCTAAAACTGAAATTTAGGAGATTGAAGAGATGCTTATGCTTCGCAAAACTGAAAACACATGCTAAAATCTTTGCATCTTCAGTAACACGCACACACGGACTCCGTAATACCATGAGTCCTTTTCTTTGTAGCTGTAGCCACTTACATGAATTTTATTCCCCAGCTCATTCTTGGAAACTGATTCCACTAGGACATTAACTGTACAATCCATAAACCCTTTTGTGAACTGGATTTTAGAAACCTGTTACTGTGTCTCCTGCAAGAGTATCTTTAACCTACACCATTTCTGCACTCTGTTCTTAATACAATCCAATGAACAAATTTTGGCACAGCTGAGGGAAAAGAGTGGCGAAAGGATAAAAAGGCTAGAGGTAAAGGAGATAAGGTTCTATTTAAGCTACCACTGCTACTGGGGAAAAAAAATTAAAAATTATGCCTGGAACAACCATTTAGTCCTAAAACCCTTTTCCCACTCGTCTGTTCTGACAATTTTTTTTCCCCTTTTCTCTTCTGAGACAAGGAGGAAAAGTAATATTTTATTGCCTTTTACCAGCTCAAAAATCTGAGAGAATCAGAAAGCAGAGACTTCCAGACCATAGCATAAAATTTGCAGTGATAATATTTTGTACTAACAACATTTAGGAAAACTGCGGAATTTTTATTTAAGGAAAGACCAGATTTGGAAGTACTGATAACTGTGGAAAATGAGTTGTGCCTCCTGAGAATTACCTTTCTTCTTCAGAGGAAGAGGATTCCTGACACACTGTGTTTGCCCCTTTTTACATTCATTTAGTAGCTGTCAGAGGTGGGGCAAAATCAGTGGCTACTCCTCCCCATTTCTTTACATGGGAGTACATGACCAGAGCAGGAAGGGAACTTTGCCCACAGGAATGCTTTCTGCATTCTTTCTTCTCTGAGTGTTCACAGGGCAGCCAGAGGGAACCTAGACTTTATTCTCCATACCTTAATTGCGATCAGTACTAAGACATGACCCAGGTACTCCCACAGACTCTTCTGCCATTGAAAAAAAAATGGATTTTATGAACTCTACTGTATACTCCAGATTTAAATAGCATTCCTAAAAAATGTACAGACTAAAACCACTTTCTCAGTAAGTAGGGGTATAATGTTAATTAAAATACATTTGGAGGTCTTTAAAGGCAAATTAAAATACAAGATTTTTGCAGAAACACTATTTTTCATTCCATCTAACAGTAACCAGGATGATGCAAACCCTATGCCTTGAATGTTTAAGATTAAATTTTAAAATCTGCTGAGAGCTAAAGCTGCAAAGTTTGGATTTTGACCAAATGACTCAGTAGAGGTTAGTATAATGTCCTTTCTTTCTGGAATTCCTAGAGCAACCACAGTTGGTTTTGTTACGTAATAAGCTGATAGCAATCATTTGTTTCAAAATGTTTTTTAACTCAGGAAGGCGGGGTTGCACACCTTTGCAATAAATTTTTTATTTCTGTTGACAAGAATGTTACTTGTCAAAAAGAAATTTTTTGGACCTGTTTTGTTTTTTTGTTGAAATTCAACCTCATGCTATTACATGACTATAACAAAAAATACGTCACCTGATCCTTTTTCTTAATTCTTCTTACAGTCTCTTTCTGAAAGGACTGAAAGACTTGATGGACATGTAGAGGGATACAAGTACTTTGAATACTACATTTCTGGCTCGGACTTCACCCAGGTCAAACAAGAAAGAGTGAGAAACTCGTGTTGCTATCAGATAGGTGCTACCACGTCTCCAGTAAGGAATATGGAGCACGCAGCTCACTCCCAAAGGCCAAACACCACTGGCTCAGAAACACTGCTGCCACATCTGATGCTAATTGGTGTGTGCTGCATCTCTCTCATGACAGGGAGCGAGGGAAATGATGAGTCAAGGAGAAAGAACAAACCTGTCATTGTTTGAGATGAAGGTATAAGCAAGGCACCTCGGTGGTACAAGCAATGTCACTGCCCAGGTGTACGGTTCCGTAGATAAAAGGTCCTCACAGCTGTCAATATAGGACCATCCAGAGACACACCTACTCATTACAACTGAACAAAAACATCTTTATGAGCAGGACCACAGATTTTTCAAAGAAACCAATTTAGGAGAAAATAATGCTTTTACATTATAGGAAAAAGTGATTTGTCATGACTTTTACATTCTTATTCAAGCAGTTTTGCAATGCAGAAGCTAGACACACTTCTTATTGAAAGTACTTACTGGTAGGTCGGTAGTTTGTGTTAATCTTTTTTTATTCCCTATCTTTTCTTAAAAGGCAAAAAAAAAATGCTTGCATTGTAACTTTCTATGCTTTTTTTTTTTAACTAGACTTCTAAGCTGGGAGTTATGCATCTTCTTTTAGACTGCTTTCATTAAAAATCACTGCACACATACATTTTCAGAAAAAGAAAAATACAATTTGATTCATGTATTTCTGCAACACCTAGAATAATTTTGTGGATTCATTTGCCTTTTCTTCCATAACTCAACATGAGAATATCTCAGCATTGTCAAACTGTGGAACTGTGTAGCCTTTCATTAGATCTATTGAGTCCATACACACTGTAATTCCTGGTTATAAATTTGAAATATCTTCTGAAATAAAGAAGCTCACTTCCTTCTATAACCAGAGTGCATTTGATTAAAATATAAATTAATTTCATTATTTTAAAGGTTTCTGTAAATTAATATGTTGTAGAGCATTATATAACAGTAAAGATTTTTCAAAATAAGAAATTATCTCGACCATCACTAATACTCAGTCGGTGCTCCTGGGATTGTATTGCTGAGTGGTATGCTGAATCATTTTCCACTGATTGTTTCAGGATAACTGGCCACCTGGTCATTTTCTCTCTTGCAGAATATATATTTACTCTTCATTGTTTTGCTCTGAATAAAAATTTACAAAGTCATCATACAGATTGAAAAATAAATGCTTTGTATTGTACATCTAACAAAACATAAACAAATTCAAGTGACATTTCCAATTAAGTAAAGGTGACTTTTTAGATGATTGGACAAGGATGGAAAAGAAATCTATAGACGAGAGAAGGAGAAAAAAGAAGATGATATTTGAAGAAAGTTCATTAACATATTTTGGAAAAAAAGTTTAACTTAGTGTCATAGAAAAGCTGAATACCAGTAAAAACCAAGTGTTTCATTATATTTTTGCACCTACTTTAATGTGCTGAGTCTTCTAGCATTTTGCAGCTTAGAACTAGGTTAATTACTTTAAGTTCCTTAAATGCTACTGAGTATCTCTGTTATGTTTTCATATAATTAACATAAACTTGATATATGTTAGTAATTAAAAAAAAAATTAAAAACCCAATGAAACCAAAAAAACCACCACAACAGACAATCTTAGGCAGCACTAAAGTGCTGATTTGCAGTTTGCTCCTAAGGATACACAAGCTTATTCGTATATCCCCCCGAAGGAACAAATTTAGGATGATTCAGTGAATCCACCATTTAGAATCTGTAAAAGGATACCATTAGCAACTAATGTTAATGTCTAAATGGAGTTAGATGTACTGTATTGTTTCATAAGTGATATGCAAAAAAAAATTTACTCCTTAGGGAAAAGAGACTAGTATTATTCAAATAATTAATTTCAATCCTTCACACTCCTGCTGATGCAGGTTTAAAAACTTAGCTGCTATTTTGACATCTAATTCAAATATGATGTTCTTCAGCCCTGTCTACAAAATGACAGATTCATATTCTAGGCTCAGAATGTTACATAAATTATTTCTTTGGATTTCTATATTGGTACTCATTCAAGCACCTTAGAAGATTTGTTTTCAGGCCTTCATTGTGCTTGATCTAAAATCTAACTTTCATATTTTTATAAAAGCTCAGCTGAACATTTCAGGGAATATATAATGTTATTTGGACTTGGGACACTGTCTGTGCCATTTTCAAATGTATATTCTTTTGCCCAGGGAATATATGATGTTATTTGGACTTGGGACACTGTGCCATTTTCAAACTTATATTCTTTTGTACATCAGTGTGGTCATTTTGATTTAGGTCTAAACATATTTGTAAGTTTCAATATGGTCTTTCTGTCTGGGCAAGTTAACGGAGTGAAGTGCTTGATCACTTCCACTGGAAACATTCTGAGAGCCTATTTCATGTAATCCAGAGTCCTAGAGGAAACTAAACAAATGAAGCAGACCATTCCAGAGATGAAACACCACATCACAATAGAGAGTTTCCATTATAAAAGCTGAAGCACTGCCCTAGAATGGATTTAAAGAGGTGCCTTGATTTCAGATAAATCTGTACATAAATCTGCACTTAGTCAGATATGTTACTAATAAATAATTGTACTCTTAAAATTCCTAATACAATTCATATTTTTTAAAACTTCTCCCCTGCACTCAGAGACACACACATAACATGTGTGTAACATTGCTTTATTATGAGGGTTGTGAGGCACTGGAACAGCTTGCCCAGGGAAGTTGTGGGTGCAGAAGTGTTCAAGGCCAGGCTGGATGGTGTTCTGAGCAGTCTGGACTATTGGAAGGTGTCCCTACCTTCCAATGGCAGGGTGGTTGGAACTAGATGAGCTTTACAGTCTCTTTGAACACAACCCATTCTACAATTCTACACTAGAAATAATACAAAGAAACACATGTGTATATTTATCTACATCCCAGAGTAAAATATTAAAAATATTTTTCCCTCATGCTTCAGTCTTCTTCAACTTTCTTGTCTCTGTGACACCAGAAATGCTGGTGTTACCACTCATAGCCAAAAACCTATTTGTACATCTCAAGAGTCTCTTATTTGTACTGGAGTTCCATTTCTTGTCCTTTGTTCATCATTTTTGTTCCAATTACTAATTTTTAGATGTTCATTACGTGGTAAGAAAGTGTGATCCAACAACAAAGTATGACTGAACAATAGATAAAATGAACAACTATTTTTGGTTTTTTAAAACAACTGAAAAATGGAAATTAATAGCAGGTGCTAGTTGGCAAGAATTAATAAATGCTTAATCAAATTTCAGAAAACATGACTGGACAACAAATGCTACACTAAACAAAAAACTCCCTCAAGTAATTTTTTTTATTATTTTTAGTAAATACTCTTCAATTTGCTCTTATATTAATTCTCTTATAAGGGTCTCATACAAACTGCTGTCAACTGGAATATCTTTGATGACTTTAAATAGACTCTGATCAATTTCTGAGACTATGTAGGAGCTGCTTAAATCCAGTGATGTATACTAATGCTGCTGGAAACACAGCAGAGGCCTTAGTGATCCCACCAAAAATTATTATGGTCTTGGTAAAATTCTCATCTGAAGGGGGAACAGGAAGACCAGGATGTGTGCGTCATTCCTTCACTGAGAAGAGAAAAACCCAGGAAAATAAGGGAAATACGCAGAAATTCTGGACAAAAGTTGGATAGGGATATTTTTCATGATTACGAAATGTGGTAAACAATAACAGAAAAAATTCTGAGGAAAAAGAAAAGAATATCCTATGAGATTTATTGCTACAAAATACACTTGAAGCCATGAATTTAGAAATATGTAAAAAAAGGCAAAGAAAAACTATAAGACAGAAACGACTTAAAAATAAGCAAGAGAGATGTAAACCCTTATATTTCAGCCATACAAAGACTTATCCTTATTGGAAACTTTTTTTAAAATATTGCCAGCAAGCAGATTATCTCGTTATTCTCTGAAAGAGATGTTCCTTATTGCTCACAGAAATAGTAACTGGAATGCAATTGTTCCTCTATAGCTTTTTTCAGACATGTTGTGGGAACACAGATGAAGAGGATTTTCCTTAAAAATCTTGAGTATCATCTTAAACTATTGCAAAGCTAGCTCTGAATCCACACTTTTGTCTGGTTATCTTTTCTAGACCATCAGCATCAAGTTGTCTATGCATCCTACCTTGAATTTAGTATTATATGTATGGAAGAACAGGGTGAGTAGTTCTCATATCTCCCAGTGAAGAGGAAAAAGGTGTATTCATATGAGGGCTGCTGTTTCAGCAGCTTTCATCCTTGGTCTTCAACAAATTTATCTTTTGAAGCCCAGACTTCTGTACTTTCTCCATAGCTGTATTATGAGAGATGTATTATTTACAGTCTTGATTTTTTTGTTCCCTTAAGTCCACATGAACTTGTGTTGGTTTCATACCAACTAAGCAGAAGCTTAGAGATGGGGGTAGGGGTATGTGTATATGTACAATTTCAGGCATTTTCTGACCTAAGAAAATAAAATGGCAATTCCAAGTAAAGATATCAGATACAAAAGCCACATCCTACAATGGCATGCGTTTGGGAACAGAACAGTTCACTCATTTCTGGTCTGGGGAAAAAAGAAAACCAAAAGAAACCCCAAAGCTCTTGAGCTTTGGGAAATCATCAGCACTAGAGCAGTTTCATGAGGAGTTCATGAAACTTGCATTAACTCAGACACTGGTAGACCTTCGTTTATTTCCTACATAGTGGTAAATCAGATTAAAATTTTAGCAGTAGCATTTGCATACTACAGGTATTTGACTACTGGCAACTCTTTAGTTTAGTACTCATACTTCTGTTTCAATACCAGCTAATTTGTTTCAAAAATAAACATAACATAGCTCAAAGATCGCCATCCTGAGAGAAAACATTTTGCATGATGATAAGTGAGAAGTATACAAACTCTGAAATTACTAGTCAGGTTAAAGTAGAATTAAAGTACAACTGAGTATGCCCAGAAGGATGAAATGCTACCTCAAATATCCTAGTAGGAAAAATAATTAGTCCTTTAAAGTTATCCAAATTAATCAAGAATAATAGGAGAGAGAATACATCAGATTCTCCTTCCTCTTTCCTTCTTTAATTGCCTTCATTTTATATGCGGATGCAAATTAGCCTTAGATCACACTTTCAAAATATTAAAACTCCAGTGAGATTGCCCTTGGGCTAACTTATGTTTAGAAATAGATTGTACACTGGATGCATCTTTTTAAATATAAAAACCAAAAATTGCTTATTTCATTAGAGGATTTTAAAAAATATGCTTGTATTTATTTCTTAGCATTTGGAGCAAATTTGCACACCTCTCTGGAAATCTGAATGTGAAGGTGTATTAAACAAAAAAATCAAAGACCTGATTAGGTCAGATAATCTCCTTCCAGTACGAGATAAAAGATTGTTCTTATTTAGTATTTCTGTTGTCATGATAAACCAAAACACTGCCACAGACTCATTGACCAAATAGTGCTGTGATATTACTTGCGTGGTGGAATCACACTCTTTGGGTCTTAAAACACAGAAAATACATGCTAACAATAGGCAGGTATAATTGGACACGTTAGCAGTCATAGTGAATGCAGTAATCATGAGTGATTGCCAGGACAACTATTCTTCTGTTTGCCTGTGCTTAGCACTTCTAAATACATTCAGCCTTGAAAATCCCTTCTATAGAGCATGCATTGCTACACTAAAGCCCCATGAGGTTGAATTAATAGTGTTCTTGTAATTCACACTTCCAGGAGTGTTTTTTTCATGAGGGTAAGCCACAGTGTTAATGCCCTGTATTTGTACTCATATTTCATTGCAGAAAACACCTTGGTTTGTACTATTTCACTTTGGCTATGATTCAACAAAGCACTTAAATATGAGCTTAAATTTAAAGCATGAGGAGTCTCGCTGATTATAATGAGACTACTCGTGTGTTTAAGGTTAAGTATGTTCTTAAGTTTTTTGCCATATTAGGACCTCAGATGTTATTATCACTGATTTATTGGGGAATGTACAGGTGGGAATGAAAGAGATAAAATGCATACTTTGCGTATTTTGAGCTGTAGTGTGTGACTCTTTATATATTTATATTGCCTGAGATGAAATATATACATGAAATACAGGGAAAAGATGAGAATGTTTTGTTCTGCATCTCAGAAGTCCCAATAAATGTGTGATTGGGAAGATTGATTTTACATACAGTATCTTCCTGTTTCATTAGACAGCCACAGAAACTGCATTTTTTAAAAAGAATTATTACTTCTGTTTGATTTATCAATAATGCTCTTGCTGTAATTATGGCAGGAATAATGAATGGATCTCCTGTCTGCCATGAATTATGCTGCCTTGTGCACAGCTAGCCTGGTGGGCTTTAATGATGCCTCAGACAAATTAAACATATTAAAGTTTGTTATGCACAGCCACTTCCAGTGTAACTGAACTAAAGATCAATTTCTGAGCCAAACTTTTATGCAAAATATCACTTAAAAAAAAGGTAAAAGAAAGGTGCTTCTAATTTCTCCCATTATGAGAGGAGTGATTGACACACTTGAGATCTCACTGCTCAACATCTCACCAGTGAATGTTGCCCAGCCTTTCCCACACTGCATCATATCTTGTGGTTCAGGATGATTCAAATCAAGGGAAAATTGATGGTGATATTAGCAAGTGAGAATGAAGTGTAGCAGGATCCAGCCCATGAGCTGGATCCCTCAGAACACCATCAGATGCATCCTTCTTTGAATTGAGGGAATATGCTATTATTTTTACCAGACAACAAGTAACCTTCAAAAGACCTTACTGGTAATTTCAGAGACATTTTCTTTCTAAAAATTTCATGCTGGAGAAATAACTTGACTATACTGATGGCACTAGAATGAAGGATTTCCCAGTCTCACTTTGCATTTTGCCTGGCCAGTTGGAGTGGTTACGCCTGTCACCTCATCACTAAATCCAGTAATGAAAATGGACCTTTTAATGAGTTACATACAATGCATAATTGCTGTAAAACTCTAACATCCTCCATGCAAATGATTCTTTGGAGATCATTAATTAGATTCTGAGGAATATTAATTTCTCCAAACCAAAAAAAACATATATATTACTACAGGGAAATGAGCTTGAATCAATTTTAACTATGATAAAATTACAGTCTGTGACAATTAATCAAGTGGAGCACAAGAGAGCCTGGTTTAAAATGAAAAGTATACTGTTAATACCACTTCCCATGGTTACAACTAATTAGTATGCATAAACAGTATTTTAAGAAGACCCTAAGTTATCTGTGCTTCAGAATATTTCCTGTTTGCACTTTGATGTGAAAATAGCACAGACACTGATAGTTCAGAGCTACTCCTGTGGCAACATGATTCTAGGAACCTATTTCTAAAACATACAAATTTTAATCAGTGCCCCAAGAGTGCATCTATTTGTATCATAGGGCAGCTACAAAACAGCTTGAGTTCAGGCTACTAAAAAAAA